>JAMJFZ010000558.1:4812500-5250000 GCA_026225945.1 Cricetomys ansorgei
AAAACTACAAATAATACTACAAAATAATAGTAATAATTATCATTACTACATAAATACAAAAAACTGGAAAATCATTTAAAACTGACTGGATTCTGAACTCAAGATGTTTATTAAGTACTTATAATTTTGATAATCATAAGATTATTTCTACACATATTAAGAACTTAAATGAGAAAACTCCAGATAGGTACCTTCGGTCCTTCGGGTCCATTTTGTCCAGGATTCCCAATATCTCCTGGAAAACCCTAGTAGATATAGAAAGGTACAGAGTTTATTCCACAGCAAGTTACTTTACATCTTTTAAGCATGTAAAACCTCCTTTGTCTGATTCCCATCCTCAGTTAAAACAATTTGCATTCTTCAAAACTCAACACTAACGAATATTAGACAATCGTTTAATACTAGAATAAAAAAATTCAGTATCCTGAAAGAGGAGAGAATTTATCTTGTTAATGATTCTCAATCTTCAGGCTTAAAGGAAAGCCTAGACCACCATCACCGTGGTCCAGTTTAAGACAGGGAAAAGAATGACATGTCCTTCCAGTGTCGTGCCAGACACCGGCTATCAAGGAGTAAAGGAATGCACTTTGTAAGACTCACTGTTCACTAATTTCTTATGAACATGAAGTTTTGTTAAGAAGAGACACAATCCACTTCTGCCTAGTTTAAAAAAATCATTGCTTTACATGTATAATGTCAGTCAGCTTTGCATCAAATCTACTTATCTGTCATAGCATCCTAGACTTGATTAGCTATACTTAGATTCCCTAGAGTCTTCTCATTTACTCTCTTACTAATTCCTTCACTAATTAATTAGTTAAAAAATTTTAATATGCATGTGTATGTGCATCAGAATCATAATTTCACCTTTGAAAATTATATTAGCCGTCTAAAGCATTTGGTTCCCAAAATGAAATGCATCATAGCGCCAACTAAAGTCTATCTTGGGAAAAGTCCTGGGATGCTGCTCTAAAATGGTAAGGTTAAAATTCTTGCTGACATAATGAATCTGAACACAGTACACCATGCTCAGTTTCAAACAATGGCATCACCATCAGGTTTCTCTTCTATTGATTTAGTCACCGACAAAGAAAGTCCGTTCCCCTTTGACATAGACAAGGTAAGAAAGGTTCATAACTCAGCAATTTTTAAAGAAAAGAAATCTTGTAATGAAGTGAAATCGTCATCAAGGGGGGAAAGGATGGTTCTGTGGAGGGTTAAATGTGCCGGAAACAAAATCATAACAAGCATGATAAGGCAGCCAGGTTGAGTCTGGGAAGCTCATTCTGTGAAGGAAAACAAAAGAGCGATGTAGATTCATCTGGTCCAGATAGGACATGTACGCTCCAGCAATTTACATACCAGAATTAAAACTCGGATTATGTGAAAAAAAATATGTTGAGGATATTGTGACAAAAGCCAAAAAAAAAAAAAAATGTAGCGTTCCTGAAGGACTTCCTACCAGGTCTGATTCCCAAAGGTTGCAGGATAGTTCACACAGACACAGTGATTGTTTTACTGGTCAAAAAAAGGAGTCGGGATTACCTACCTAAAATTTGTGTTCATGCGTATACAAAACGGCATTCATCTAATGTGTTCAAGCCTTCTCCCTTGAATATGTTATTTACTAGGAAGAAAAATCTCTGTGGCCTTGAAGTAAAACTCCAGGCTCCTTGTTCTTGCTGAAGCTCTTGCTGGTTGAACTCCTGTCTCACACACTCCCACCCTGTACTCATTCGCTACTTGAACATTACCTGAAGTCCCAAGCTGCAGGGTTTTATACTTCATCTCAAAATATTTCTTTTTCTTCTCCTAAAACTCTCACACCACAAAGAAGCTTAACACAGGGTTTTGTCTCGTTTGGTTTTTCAGGTCGGACTGTGAACTCCGCGGGTGTACCTCCTATGTTTTGTACTGTCTCACTACCCAGCAAGTCCTACAACATCTGGTATGCTGTAATTACTTTACGAAGTTTTGTTGTTGTTGTTATTGGTGAGTGACTGACTTATTCCTTTTGAGAAAGAGGACAGCATGTCCCGTGGCTGCTTTGCATGCCTTGGTGCGTCCCTCATTTACAAGCAGTCAGATACTGGCTCAGAGCACCCTCATGGATGCATTCAGGACTTGTCCATTTTCCAGATGAGTCAACAGCACCTTATCATACCGGCGATCAAGAAAGTCTCAGAAGCATTGGAACTAGAGTCATTTAAAAAGAACTCTTAAGGCGCTTGGATAGGATTCTATAAGCCAACTATGGGGAAAAGGAACTTTTTTCAATGGGGAGAAGAATTGGATTACATTTAACTATAATAAATATATTTAAATTAATAATTTCAAATACATCAATTTAAAAAATTGTCCCTGTGCAGAGGATAAAGGGGAACTAATTCATTGCCTGGAGAATGATAGCAAGAATCAACAATTAAGTGCTCATTAGCCTTTGTTTATATTCTGTACAACTTTCATCCAGATAGTCGATGAGGGCACCGCAGCCCCTGCTCACATATAAGGGCCTTCCATCTCTTCTCAGAAAGAAATGATAAAGCAAGAAAATCTGTTTTTCATCCCCTCGAATTATCCAATGGACTTGGCGTTGAATTGAAACCTGTAGGAACACATCACACACACATACACTCACGATGGCAAACACATACACATGGTGGCAGAGCATGTGCCTACTGACGGAGGAACGCAGAATCACCTGTTGACTTGCCAGAACAAGCAAACAAACCTCAATGTGGTCAGGACTCTGCCATGTGGCTAGCAATTGTCAAGGAAAACACAAATCAAGGAACATGCAAAGCTACATCATAAGCGTACAATCAACACAGACCATGGAAGATGCTGTACATGAAATATCTGGATACTTCCACAGCCAGATTTTAAGGGGGAAAAGAATGGAAGGTGAACTTACAGACTGAAAGACACAGCAAATCTAAAATCAAAAGCAAGTCACAAGAAGGTGGGAACAAGCAGTTCTACTTTGACCTTAACAGTACTTACAAGGAAATACGTCTGAAATCTGTGTGTAGCACACATTTAAGTCCATTGTGATTGTGATTCATTTTACAATGAAACACTAACAAAAATTAGTGAGGTAATTCTAGTTAAGCATGGGATGTCTGCTATATGTGAACACCTGCATCTTCTATGAGTCAAAATATCAACGGAATACATTAAAAAGACACACAAAGTGCCACAGACAAAGAGAACAGGACAAAAGGTGTCAAAAAATGGAACCTCTTATTAGAGTTAAGGCAGATGTTTCATAATTAAAAGTTTATTGGAAATCTCAGAAGCACAACAGGACAAATATTAAAAGAAAAAATATTTATGTCCTTTCCACATAGGCTGGCCTAGAAACTTGGCCAGTGAAAATTCTCGTTATTTTAAATATTCATAGCTGGACTACTCCCACGTAGAGATCTTGTCTTTTAAATATACATTAAACACACACACACACACACACACACACAGAGTAAACTGGATCAGCTGAGTTTTAATGGTAACATTCAGAAACAATTTTTTTTAATGTTTAAATTTACTGCTCAATCTGTAAAGCCAACCATGGGACATGTAAATGTATGCCAAGCTTGAAATGTCAGCATTTACACACTAAAAAAATCGAAGTATATTCTTAGGGCCAAGACTTCATTATTTTTAAAAATCATATTGGCAGACAAATCCAGAAGAAGAAAAGTAAAAAGCAAAAATCTGATAAAAATGTCCGGGCTCATTTCTGTACATTTACAATAAACTTAGGAAGTCAGAACATTTTCTCCCACAAAGAGCTTCACTGTTTCGGTTAAGTCATCACATCACACTTGAAAACATGAGACATTAGTTAGGAGGAGGAGGAGGGTGGAGGGAGAGGAGGGGGAGGGGGATGAAGAGGGGGGGAGGAAGAGATGGGGGGAGGAGGAGGAGGAGGAAAAGAAGGAGGAGGAAGAGCCTGACATCTGGTGCTTTCTTAACAGAAAGTCTGATCACAAATTGTTACTGAGAAGCAGAAAATGAAGTAGCTTTAAAAATATTAAGTGCCAATGTGTCTTCTATTTTCAGAGTCTTCACATCTGTTTGCTGTACAGAGAGTGATTCAGTGTTCTCTCCAGTAAAAACAAAGTTTTATTATTCTCTAATCACTAAAGGCTGGAGACTAATTCACATGCATTTTTATAGCAAAACCTGGGAACCAAGGCTCTAGCAGATTGCATTAGTTTCATAGGAAATCATAAAAGTGAAATACTGCCTTCTTACTTAGTGGTAGCCAAAAGCTCAAAAAACTAGTTTCCTAACAAGGTAAATATATGGCATTTTATATCATACGTTGGTATTTTGAATAGCTTTCCAGTAGGACTAATATATTTATATTTTTTTAAAAAACTGAGATCTATATTTCTTCCAATGAGAAACTACAAATGAATAAACGACAAACACAAAGTAAATAGAATGGCTGAATTAATGAAGACCAATTACAAGACAGAACAAATTGCGTGAACCACAAGTGACTTACGCTAAGTGAAAAAAGCCAGGCAAAACCAGCACAAACTGTGAGTCATTTATAAGAATACTTTGGAAAATGTGGTTTAATGTAGAACAATGAAAAATGATCAAAGGCTTTCTGGGGAGGAAAGGGGCAGGAAGAGTAGAAGAAAAGGGCAAAAAAATTAAAAGTTATAAAGATGCAATTCGATAGATATCTGTTATTTGGACTTAACAGTGATAGCATAAATTATCCACAAGTGAAAAATTATTCAATAGAATAGTTTAAATATTTGTATCTTATTATATATCAATTATATACTTTAAGTCTTTTTTGTTGTCATTTAATGAATTGGTATTGTGTACTATGAGGGATAATATTGATCATTAACTTGACAGTATCTGGAATCGTACAGGAGATATGCCTCCAAGCACGCCTGTGAGGGATGCCTAGATTAGCCTCTGGGCATGGTTGCGAAAGGATGACCTTGATTAGGTTAACTGAGGTGGGGAGAGCCACCACTGTGGGGACACCATTCCGCAGGCTTGGGTCCTGGATTGTGTAAAGAGGAGGAAGCCAACTAAGCATGAGGATTATTCTTTCTCTACAGATGCAGCGTGGCCATCAGCTCCATGATGGACTGTACCCTTGAAGTGGGACACCAAACAATCCTTTCTCCTTTAAGTTGCCTTTGTCAGAGTGTTTTTATCACAGCGACAGGAAAAGTAACCAATGCAGGAATTTCAGCTAACTATTCGTAGTGGTCAGCAACAGTGTGTGATGATGTGAATGTCTTCAGAAAAAAGGCGGAATCCACTCACTGAGCTAGTCCTCGGGTAAGATTAATAGGATTGTAGATTTGGATTATTTTTGAGGTAAGTAACATGTTTGATTATAATAAAAGCTTGAAAACAAAGTCTGTATTTTGGATAATTTGAGATTCTCTGATATTTTTCATGGTAGCTTTAAAATAGTATAAATGGTGCTAGATGATGTTTGGACTATTTAGTCCTCATTGAAATGTTTAGTTCGTATAGGTGTTACTTGGTCTTGCTGTTGTTTTTTTTAAATACACAGAACACAGTATAATTCGGATTATACTTATCTGTTGAGTATCTCTGAAGTCTAAAACTAGTCGAGATGGATGCAGTCTATTGTTTAAGAAAATAGCCATAAAATAAATTTGATGAAAGCAACATATAGATTATGAATTTGTACTAGGAAGTTAGGTAAAGCCTAGCCCATTATTTGGTAGAGAGTGCATTAAATGAATGCCTAATAGCCTGAGCTTACGGCTGAATTAAAAATGAATTCTCTTTGTGAGTAGGTGCAAATGCATATTTATTCACAAGTGTGTGGCCAGCAGGGACCTTTGCATGTCTCTCCCCAGGGTCCATCCACCTTTTTTTCTTTTGAGACAGGATTTCTTACTGGCCTGGAGCTTGTAAACTGAACTGCCCTGGCTGGCCAGGGAGCCCAGAGATCCCTAATGAGTTTTGGAGATCAAATGCAGGTCCTGGAGCTTTCAGAACAAGCACTTTTAACAGCTTATCGACTGAGCTACAACTCAGCCCCATTAATTCTATTCTAGATAATTACATTGTTACATAGTTTCAAAAGTTATGTTGTCCAAAAATAAACACAAAAACAAAACCTTAGCATAACTTTCATGAATAGAAGTGACATTTTACATATTCAAACACTAAAGAGCATATCCAGCAGGAGAGGGGGTTCCATAAGGGGAGATTTGGTTTGAGACAGAGACCTGGGATGCAGTCATAGGATTTTGTTTCTCTGCGTTTTAGGAAACATGCACCATGCCAACAATATGGCGAATCTGTGCATGACAGTAATAATATTAAAAGGAGGATTAAATAGACTTTTTCTGCATGGGAATACGCCATACAAAAGTTAATGCCAACAAAAATATTTGAAAGGGCAAAAGTAATAAAGTTGTTTGCCCAGTAAACTATAGGAACCCAATTCAAGCACAGGGCAGGAAGCTACTGCAAATGAAGCTTCTCTGCCTTCGGGGGAAACCAAATGCAGAGACTGTGAGTTTCTGCAGAGAGAAAAGCAGAGTAAGTGCTCCACTGAGTTATCTGGTTCTCTTTCACCAACCTTGGCTGTTTTAGACCTAAAATACCTTCAAAACCAGATTGTTTTCATTATGATATTTTTGAAAAGTTTTGCAATTGATTGCTCCTTGTCATATATTTTTTCTTTGAGTAATTCCATTTAGTTGAGCAGAAAATACACTGCAGCCGACTCCAGTATGTTCACCATCGTGGAAGCCTGGCAGATAAAGTCCTCAAACAAGAGACAGTGCGACTCCTATGATGTAATAACCCCTCCCCCCAGCCCCAGCTCCATACAGAGCTCACACACCTTTGATATTGCTTTAAAGGCACTGACAGCATCAGACAGGAAGTCCACATGCATGTTTGTAAAAGCCACACAGATCTACAGCAAACTTACAGTTTTGAAACAAACCATTCATTATTTGATATTTAGGTTTCAAAAATCAATTGTGATGAAAAGTAGATGGGGCGTAGTAGGCATGGAGGAAATGGAAGGATACAAAATGTCTCAAAGGTAAGCCAGGAAATTGAGGGGTTTGGTTTGATTATACCTTCACCCACTTGGTTTTGACGGTATCTCCACTGTTTATTCATATGTCAAAAATTAAACCATAAAATTTTTCAGGTGCAGTGGTGTGTGGATATAATCTAAACACTTAAGAGGTAGAGGCAGAACGATGTGAGGTTATCCTTGGCTACCTAGTGAATTCATGGTGAAAGTGCAGCTCACTTGCAGCAAAGAACCCCAGCAGTTTTGGAGATGCCAGTACGAAGGGACAACCACCAAGAGCAATAGCAGCAGTGGAGGGGAGCCAGTCAAGAGTCTGGAGGACAAGCTGTGTGTGGCTGCAGAGGGCAGAGCCAGAGACCCAAGCCCTTTGGAGGAGCCCAAAAGATCATGAGTGGATTCCAGATAATTGGACATCGGTAAAGTTTTTTGCTGTAAAAGATATTGTGAAAAGCTTGATAGATGTTTGGTTCATTTGGTCATGTCCTTGTGACTGTTACTCTTGTAAATAGTTTTGCTGATGTAGTGTTAAATTGTGTTATAGAGGTAAACTTTTTTTTATACAAAAGGGGGAAATGTTGTGGAAGATTATATTTAGTTATGTATAAAATAATTATTTTATGCACTGTTGGGAAAAGGGCTGCCTCTGCCTTGGCATTTCGTATTGTCTGCAGGTGTTAGATTTAAATGGGGAATGTTTGATTGCTCATGGTCTGCATATGCATCAGTAGAACACCTGAGGAGTTCTGAATCAATTAAGACACCTGAGTCTAGACTCTTGGGGTTCCAACATCCAGTATGGCATTTGCCATGGTGGTGGTTTCTTCTGCTGAGGTCCGGCAGGGATTGCACCTGTGAAGACCAGCTCTGTGTCTTCCTTGATGAGCTGACACAGGTAGATGTACTGAAGTCCACTATTCCTGTCTAACTTTGTAGAGACTTAGGTAAAATGTTCCTCTATAGCACAGCACACAAAATCTCAGTGTTCAAAACTATAAAGACAGTCACTTTCTGTTACAAATTATCTTTTGTGATGTCCTTGGATAATAAGTTTAGTTCTTGTAAGCTCTGTAGTCCTCTGATGTAATGCAGCCCACCTCAGGTGCAGGTGTCTACACCTCTCCGTCTCACCTAGTGAGAACGGTGGCTGGTGAACCAGTGCAGATTTGCTAACTCTAGAAACTGCTGTTGATGAAACAACTACCCTTGTTCTCTGTCCTAAGACTCTTGTGTCTTCTGCCAGCATCGTTAGAATCATCTGGCTAATTTCTTAGCTTCTAATTAGCTTAGAACAGTATCTGCTTTGGCAATGAGGATGGGTTAATTATAGAGGAATGTTCTTTTGGAGAAGGAAGAATAAGTCCTCATGAGATGAAGCAAGTGTCTACACTGCTGTCAGCATTCCTCCAGGCAGAGGCTATCCTCCCCGATGTGCTGAGCTGCCTCAGAACTCCGCCACTGCACCCGCTCCTAAGGTTTCTCCTCCTACCTGCTATGAAAGAATGAGCATCTGTGATGACTTATGGCAGAAATCACTTTGGAAGGCTCACTTGAGACCTCAAAGGGTAAGCTTCATA
Source organism: Cricetomys ansorgei (assembly GCA_026225945.1). Classification (NCBI taxonomy): domain Eukaryota; kingdom Metazoa; phylum Chordata; class Mammalia; order Rodentia; family Nesomyidae; genus Cricetomys; species Cricetomys ansorgei. Next base: position 4,821,150 of record JAMJFZ010000558.1, read on the forward strand.
TTTTTACAATGTAAATGTTACAATATCAGACCAGGTTACCTGGCCACTAGATATATTTACTCCAGGAGCCTAGAATCTAAAGTCATCTTCAAATTGGTGCTAATCAACTTTCTTCCATGTTTCTTGAAGTGTTCTTGAGACAAGGACTCACTATGTGGCCATATAATCCTCTTTCCCAAACTTTGCAGGTGCTGGGATTATAAGGTATCCCACCACAAATAGCTGTGCTACAGCATCCTTCCTTCCTTCCTTCCTTCCTTCCTTCCTTCCTTCCTTCCTTCCTTCCTTCCTACCTACCTACCTTCCTTTCTTTCTTCTTCTTTCCTTCCTTTCTCTCTTCCTTCCTTCCTTCCTTCCTTCCTTCCTTCCTTCCTTCCTTCCTTCTTTCTTTCTTTCTTTCTTTCTTTCTTTCTTTCTTTCTTTCTTTCTTTCTTTCTTCCTTCCTTCCTTCCTTTCTTTCTTTCTGTCTCTCACTCTTTTACTCTTAAATTCAGTGCTAAAGACCAAGCCCAGGACCTGGCACACGCTGAACAAGTGCTCTGCCATAGACAGCTCTTGGTGCTGCTGTCCTTTTACAGTCTTAGCTGTCATTTATCAACAATAACAAAAGTCTACTACAACTAATCAGTTTTACTCTCTGTCTGTAAACCTACTATGTGTTATTACTTAGATCTCTAGGCTCATGTGATTTGCCCTACTTGGAATGTCCTTCCTCTTTCCTGGCATTTATTCGTAAACAATCCAACCAAAGTCCATTTCCGTGCTCTGTCTTCAATCTTGCTAGCAATAAGCTTTATCAGTCGCTCACTTGTTTTTCACATGAAGCTTTCACTCCTGCACATATCTTCTAGAATATACTAGAATATACAGTTTTTCAAACTGTGGATGATATGTTAAAATATATTCTGCAATGTTCATTGGGTATAGCTAAGCGCATAGTAGAAACTAAATGTTTTTGTTAGCTGGTTTACTCACATGTACCCTTTTACTACCACTTTAAACATACATATGTGAGTGCAGTGCACACAGAGGACGGAGCAGGGTGTCAGATCCTCTAACTGAAATCGCAGGAGGTTGTGTGTGAGCTACCAGATGCAGGTGCTGGAAACTGAACTTGGTCACCCGCAAGGGCAGTGTGTATTCTTGACTATTGAGCTATCTCTCCAGACTTGGTTAGCACTGGTTTTTAGTTACAATGAAAGAAAAAATTCCCAATCAAATTCAACTCATAAGAGATATCAAGGAAGTAACTGATTTAAGTGAAAGGAATCTATTAACACTATATATATATATATATATATATATATATATATATATATATATATATATATAACATAGGTAGCCATACAAAGGCTGGTGCTGGCTCATTCTAGTTGAGTGAGTCTACTGAAATGTTAAAAAATGTACATTTAGTAGGATGCCTTTATTTGATAGGAACGGACTCTCCAAATTATTCTTTGTCACTAATGAAGACCACCCTGATGGAAAAGGGGACCCACTAACTGGCCTCTCCTGTGATTAGTGGTCTTGACTCATTTTGTGATGAACAGATGGTCCCGTTTACTAAAATCAGCATCCCAAATTCAAATACTCGGCAAGAGGGACAGCCCAGGGGATTTAACAGCTGGATAAACACTCTCACTACCCTGCTACCATGTTAGAAGTCTGTGTGGGATTTGTGCTCAAAACCAACGCTACTATGCCTAGAAAAACTGCAAAGTTTTCTGAATATTGCTTATATGTTTCTATTAAAAGCAGAAAATAATTTTAGAAAGAATTTCGTGCTACAGCAAATGCTGTTTTTCCTGAGACACCTGTAATACAACTCTGTGAAGAACAGAAATGCACAGGTATTGTGTCATTATTACAGCAATTTCATAACTTGACTGAAATAAGTAAAACATTAAGAATGGATATGTTTTGACATGTTTTAAGGTGATGTTTATCCAGTTCTTGTCAATGCCAATGGTAAATACCAACATTTATGACAGCTTCTGAGACCTTGACCTTTACCCACTGCTGTTAGGACTCAGAGATTCAGGTCTCGAAGGAATCAGCAAGAACTGTTGGCCAGTCCTTGAGCAGATACATGATCACAAGGTGGGACTAACTTTAGGAGTATTGAATTCCCAACCATCCGCAGACTGTCCCTTGCTTAACAAGTTAACACCAGGGATTCCGTGACCATAGACTTGTTGTTACCTTCGTTTCAGGTTTCCCTTCAGGGTTGAAATGGAGATGTCTTTGAGAGGGAAGTATATTTCTTTTAAATATCAATCACTCACTGCTCAGAGTAAAACCTGTTCATCTGGTCCTTCCCTAAGAAGATACTGTATCTAAATGGCAAATTATACAAAGGAAAAGAGCACAAAAAGAGTAAAAAGAATTTTTTTTTTTAACCAACACTATGATTTCCTCCAATGACTGAACTTAACCTTTCTTAATCTTAGGAATGGCTTAATCTTAATCTTAAAAATCTTAATCAAGGATTGGCTCACTGTTCAATTTTCATTCTATCAAATTTTAAACACAATGCAACAAGGCTTCTGGTATATTGAATATTATATATTGAATATTGAATTGAATATTAATTGAATATTAATTTCTTAAATATAAGCTATTTGAAGGTAGGAAATAATTTAATTAACCTCAGCATTTGAGTTTTATTGCTTGTTCCTAAAAGATCAATTGGGAATGAACAACAGAATTAGATTATCTAAAGAGAAGCCTAAAAGTCTGGAGTCTGGTGGAACTCTGACTTTTGAGAATCAGCCAATCACACACATTTTCATACTTCGGTCATGTGTATGCATTTGTGTGTGTGTGTGTGTGTGTGTGTGTGTGTGTGTGTGTGCGCCCATGCATGCACAAATACACGTGTTGAATAGGGTTGAGGAAGACATCAGAGATCAATGTTGTCATCAAATATCTAAAAGATGTGGGGGTGAAAGTTGTATTAGAACATTGTTTATTTGCCAGGGACTGACAGGCATCTACCGCAGCCCCAGCGGCAGCTGCTGAGTCAGATGCAGTGTCATTGTGACAACAGCTTACTAAGCTTCCCATCTTGCTGCATACTTACTGAGTTAGCAAAGTATTCTTTTCCTTTATAATTACAACAGAGAATTAAAAGTTTGCGTTTGTGTGGGTTAGACAATAGTCACTTATAGTTCTCCTGTGTTCCCAGACTTCTGTCATAATAATATAGTCTGAAGGGGTGTGATGCTACATAACAACACCCCAAACCACTAAGCATCAAGTCATATTGAATGGATTAGGAAAGAAAAAGGTGGCTACCCCGGGGAGGACTTGACAAGAGGCATACCCTCCAGATGGGGAGAATAAACTCCAGTACATTTCACGGGATGGACAATTCTCTGAGGTTTTAGGAGTGCAGTGACCATAAACAGACTGGACTGTCTCCTGTAGGACACGGTAAGCACGGCATTATTCATCATGTCATTAAAAGGAAGGATGCGCCCCTTTGGACTCCGAGCACAAAACATTCTATATGTAGGACTGCCACTCTCTTCCATATACCGAGTACTCTAAAGGCTGCCAGTTTCAAGGGAAGCCCCACGCATGCCTACGACCTGTGATTCACTTCAGAAGACCTTTCAGCATTAGAGAACTGGAAGATACAGGCAGATGTATGATAATTCATGACAGTCTTCAGCAAGAAAACCACTCTATCTTCAGGATCTAGACCAGCAGTTCTCAACCTGTGTGTTGTGACTCCTTTGGGAATAAAATGACCCTTTCACAGGGCCTGCATATCAGATATTTATATTATGATTCATAAGAGTAGTAAAATTACAGTTATGAAGTAGCAAAGAAAATAATTATATGTTTGGGGGTCACCACAACGTGAAGAACTGTATAAAGGGTTGCAGCATTAGGAAAGTTGAGAACCACTGGTCTAGAATGAAGTCATGTCATCTACGGCAAAAAGTAATAAGATCTTTGGAAAATAACTCTTGGTATCAGTAGGTCCTGGCAGAAGAAGAATGCTTGACCCTTAGGGATCAAGTGAATCCACACCCCAAACTTCCTGGTATTTCCTGTGTTCTATGGGACCTGCCAAGTCATAAATTGAGATGGAAAATTCTATAAACATGAATGACCACTAACTGGTCCAGTGGTCACAAGAAAACAGTATGCAGAGATAACCTTGACTTCTAAGCTAGCCCTCAGAGATGCATCAGATCTGCTTTCCTGGCTTTAACACAAGATGGTACAGGTTGCAATGGAAAGGCAGGTCCTATGTAGCCAGACAGAGCACAGAGAAAAGGTTAAGCATAATGTAGGGTAGGCCAGCTTCAGCAGGTATTAGCTGGAGATGGACAGCAACCATGTCACGTGGTATCCTGAGTTATAGCAGAGAGGAATGAATTGCTTAAAAGGTAGGGCTGTGAACAGGATACGAGGTCATTCTATTCCTGGGGAGACATGACCTGGAGTGGTATGGTAGAGTCATTTGGTCAAATGTCCAGGTGGAAGAGACATAGAAGAGAAACAAAGAGATAACAGCTAAAGTCATAGAAGGGACATGCGTGTTGAGGCACAGAGGTGACTCACGCCCACTAGGAAGTACATGAACTACTAAAAATCAAGTACACACACTGTGTAGCCAACTGACATTAATTAGCCCTTCTTCATCGGCAATGTTCAGACTAGACTGGGCAGCACGTTAGTAAAAAAGACATGGTAAGAAAGACTCAGGCTATGCATTGGTCTAAAAAATATACTACCTCTCGCCAAGCCTGATAACAGTTACTGATAATGCTGGTAGTCCAACTGTCAGGAATTGCGATAAACACATTCACCAACAGAGCATCGTTCCTTAGGACGCCAACGAGCCACTTAGTGACAAGTGCATTACAGTCAGTCTCTTGCCTTCTATGTGCTGTCAGCGTCCTCACAGATGTGGGTATCACTCCTCTCGACTGCATTTGGACCCCTACTCCACTGTACAGAAGGCCGGATCCGTAGCATCTGATTTTCCAGATCACAGCCTCTGAACTGGAGACTTCGTCACATGGTAGGAGATTGGGTCTAGGGTACAATCTGTCGGCCTTTAGCTATCCTGCAACACAGAGGCAGCCTACCTTGTCCGACGCTAACGCAGCCTTTTAAGGGTGTAACAAAAGTGACATTTGGCGTACTCATTAAAAATCTTCTACATGGCACTTTGTCCCAACCGGAGAAGATGCAAGGAAACCAAGGAGTGGGAGGAGCTGTGGTCTTCCTGTAATTCTCAACGATACACTACAGTTCGAGTTTCATGTCACACAATCCTAGACTCCACAGGCTCTGAGGTCCTGGCACCCAAAAGTATTTCTTTTGACAAGAAACACCACAAAGTTCCTGGAAATTTTAAAGTTATGGCTGCCCCTGGGGCTCTTTGAACTCCTTGTGGCCAAATATGAGCAAACAGAAAGAAGAGCCATTCTTCAAGCATGCCTAGCAGACCTGGAGAAGCATAGACAAAAACATGGCTTTTCACACAACAAGGCAGGAGGGAATGAACACACAGAGAACACTCACAAAAGATTCAGTGCATGCCCTTTAGTTATGAAGTTTTAGGTTATATCACCAGTAAGCTACCAAGGCCAGCGGAGGGTGAGGAAGGAATGCAGTGAAGGATGGAGGAGAACCAACTGCCATCCCAGGGACAGCTGGATGGTAGGGAATGTGGTCCTGGATGGTAGAGGATGTGGTCCTGGATGGTAGAGGAGGATGGTGTGGTCCTGGATGGTAGAGGATGTGGTCCTGGATGGTAGAGGATATGGTCCTGGATGGTAGGGGATGTGGTCCTGGATGGTAGGGGATGTAGTCCTGGATGGTAGAGGATGTGGTCCTGGATGGTAGAGGATGTGGTCCTGGATGGTAGGGGATGAGGTCCTGGATGGTAGGGGGTGTGGTCCTGGATGTAGGGAATGTGGTCCTGGATGGTAGGGGATGGGGCCCTGGATGGTAGGGGATGCAGTCCTGAATGGTAGGGGATGCGGCCCTGGATGGTAGGGGATGCAGTCCTGGATGGTAGGGGATGTGGGCCTTCTTTTAAACTTAGATAGGTTTAATAGACTCTAAGTAAAGACCCAACAGTTGTAACTAATGTAAAAAGGAACAACAAACTGTTATGGACTGGAATTTACATCTGATAAAAATGCTATTTTCTTGTCACATACACACTACACATTCAAAAAAAGTGAACATCGGATGGGTCAAAAAGAAAACAGGAGGACGTTCAGAGAGATGGAACGGGAGCTGTGATCACAACGCAGTGTAACCTCAAGTGCATGTGACTGCAGGAAGAAGCCTACCTTAAAGGCTCTGTGCTGGAATTCCTGCTCCGGGATGTGCCACCCAAACAATGGAGACAGTACAAAGATAACCAGTTGCTATGGCTTTCCATGAAGAGGGAGACTGCAGATGAGGTGTAGGGCGATGACACTGTTCATGATGACGCCACCATGACGGATGCCACTGTGCGTTTGTCTAAACCCTTAGGAGGCACAGCATCGACCGATACCACATGTTTAGCATTGTGCATGCATAGTTAATCAAATGTGACAATCATTCCCAATTTTAAAAAATAAAAAATAGGAAATGATAATAATTTTTAATGTAGTTAAATCCATACATAATTTAATCCTGATCCCTGGATTTACATCGGGGGAGATCATGACATTTCCAGGGCGCTTAGGGAGCAGGTGAAGACGTGCAGTACTTCCTACTCAGACACTGTATTGACGTCATCATGAATCTCACGATGAGATTCACCGTGAGAACTGAGGTGTAAGAAATGGGAAGGAACACTCAAAAATGTGTGTTTGGATATTATATAAGGGCACAGGTACAAAGCCCTAGGAAAATAAATCTAACTTAGAGGGACAATATTAAGGTATCAAAATTTTAAACAACATTGGGAAGTCCGTGGACTCTACGGGCACAGGCAGAAACCTAATAGCAAATACAAAGATAGAGAAACTCCACTAAAAATTGCAATGAAAATATGAACCTGGAACAAGTTTTAGAAGAACTGTGCAAAACTACCATGTGGAAAAAATTGTAAATATTCCTCAAAACAGAAAAAGGAGACGAGACTAATGAAAGGCGGTCATTGTTCTCGGAGAGGGGGCGACTCACTCTATAATGATACCCGCGCTCTCCTCATCTGTCAGTATAAACCGCAGCCCACGAAAGCAATGATGGTGTTTCTAAAGGAGCTAGATAAGACGGATGCTAAACTTTGCATGGGGAAAACAACTCAAGTATACACAGAGAACATACCGAGGATGAGAAGCTAAGGGGGCTTCCAGCCATTAAAACAAGCCACGGTGCTTGTGTGACTAACAAACATGGAACCTGTGTGTGGGTAACTAAGGGAGACTCGCACAGTTCACCGCCCCGACTCAAAACCTTACTTTTCCTGTTACTCGTGTGTCCGCTGTATGGGGTAGAGCTCCGGAAGGCTGGCTTCTGCCACGGCATGGCTGTTACACACATGAACTCACAGTAGCTGTGGCTCTGCACAAGGTCAAGCTGGTTGGAAGTTTCGCGCCCGAGGATGGGGGGACCCTCCTCCTCCATCCTACCTGAGAAGCCAGCAGAGGGTGACGGCTGCTGACAGAATGGAGAGTCGCTCTTCTTTGAGGGAAGATGCCCAGTGGAAGGTTTCTCAGGCCCTAGTAGGTGACTCCACACACATGGGCGTACAGATATCACTAATAGGATTCAAATTGAGAGAGGGCTAAAATGGAGGTGGGGGCAGGGAGGGTGTGAAGTTGGGCGGCAGATGGGAGATAACGTTTGGTGGGAGTGGTGAAAGAGCCGGGAGGAGAGGGTGTATATAGGTATGAACGTTTCAAATAGTTTAAAAAGGAGTTTTAAAGTAATAAAAACTAGGGACTGGGGAGATGAGCCAGAGGGGAAGAGCACTTGCTACTCTACTAGAGGACACGTGTTCTGTTCCTGCACCTATGCGGGCTGGCTGACTCCCAACCATCTGTAACCCCAGCTCCAGGGGTCTGACACTTCCTGCTGGTGTATCAAGGGAACTTGCAGTCTCCTGCACATGCACGCACACAGTAAATAAAAATAAAATCTTAAAAATGGATAAATAAAAGCTAATACTTCCTCAAATGCAGAATCAACTAAAGTGTCCGGTCAAAGGCGTTTGTTTGCTTTCTCTCAGTACCAGCTTAGGATCCGTGGCGGCCTCTGGCTACTATAAAATTTCTGCCTCTAGGTCAAACTCACCCTGCCCCTCCAGGGCTCTTTATCCTGTCTTCGCCTGTTCCAGCTCCTCTCAGATTAGACGTTAACTGGAAGACTTCCACAGCAGAGCCTATTAGTGGCTTTCTTTCGTTACTTTGTATTATAAACATTGTAGAATGCTGACCGTGTGCCACGCTCTGCTGCAGAGAGTGGTAGTAATACTTTTACAAGGTCACTGAACCACAGACCAGACAATTTCCAGGCAGAGTGGGAGAACGCTCTGGCTTCTCACAAAGCCTAATACCTTCCGGATTTGACAATGGTCTCACTCTGTTGAACAAAGGGACTTCCATGATAAAGAATAGAAAGATAAAATGTGTTTGTTTTCATTATAGTTTTTACTTTTAAATTAGCACTAGTAGCAGTGAGTTTTATCGCACGATTTCCATCCACACTTGCTTGTTTGTCTGGCCGCACTCCCCTCGGTCCCTGCCTCCCTCTTGCCGGCCCTTGCCCCTCCCACTGCCCCTCCACAGCCTCCATTCTGCTCTCATGTTACAGATATCCCATAACTCTCTTTTTTAAATCTCTTCTTCTTCCACCTCAACCTCCACTTAAAACTTTTTTCCTTCTCATTGTCTACTCTCTAGTTCCTGTCCCCTGATTCTATATACTCACACGTATAAAAATAAAGGTCTAGGGTATGCATGTGAGAGAAAACGTGCTATTTGTCTCTCTGGGTCTGGGATAGTTCACTTAAGAGAATAATTTCCATTGCCATCCATTTTCCTACAGATGTCATGATTTCATTTTATGGCTTAATAAAATTCCATTGTGTATATACACCACATAAAATGTGGTTATTGTTGCTGCTAACCACCCATCGGCAACCCCAGGTGAACCCAACTCAGCACTGCGGGGGACTGGCTCTAGGCATCTAGATTCTTCTCCAAGTTCTTCATGCAGTGGTGATATACAGCAAAGGTTGGAAAGGTCACATTTCTGCAGCTGGCACGGTTTTAGCGTCAAAACTTTAAATTGCCATTTGACTAAACAAGTACTTTCTCTAGTCCGGGACCCAAGTCCTGTCATCAAGCTGTGTTAAGTAATCTGAAATCAGCTCTGCTCTCTGTGCTTTTTCTCCTCGTTCTCTGATGCGCGTACACCAGCCATTGGTTTGACCTTATAAAAGAATAAACCAGAGGCTGGAGAGATGACTCAGGAATGAAGAACTTGGTGCTCTTCCAGAGCACTTGAGTTGGGTTCCCAGCACCCATGTTGGGGAGCTCACGACCCCCTTTAATTCTAGCTCCAAAAGTTCCAATGCCTTCTTCTGGCCTCATCAGACAATTGCACTCATATGATCCCCCACTCTCCCTCTCTCTCTCTCTCTCCTTCAAAATATTAGAAAAATAAATGTTTTCAAAAACTATAAGTCAGATAAGTTCATGCCACTGCCCTGCCTAGGCCTCTGGTAACTTCTGATCTTAAATAAAACAGGCTCATTCCGTCCTCTTCTCTCCCTTCCCCTCAACCCCTCCCCCTCCTTCCCTCTCCACTCCTCTCTGAGCCAAGACAGCAGCTTCGGCCTATAGTCATGTTGTGGTGGCGGCAGCTAGTGTTCATGGCTCGTATTAATCATACACTAACATGCTAGGTATGTGTTGATGTATATGATACAGTAACTTCGTGAGGCTGGTACTATAAACGTTTCCACTCCATAGTTGAAGTAAGATCTAGACACTTGAGATACTCGGCTCAAGATTCTCAGTCTAACTCCTCAAATTTGACTTAGAGGATATTAACTATTTTTTCCAGATAATAACTTAGGCTTTATATCACCTAAATAATTCACAAATGCCATCATAAAATTATATATATATATATATATATATATATATATATATATATATCTCATCATTTCAGCCCCATTCGTATCTCTTTAACTGAATGGTGTCGTGACATCAAACTGTGCTGAAAATGGAAACAGCATTAATAGCATGAGTTGCTATATTTCTTTTGAATAATGAATATGCTTCTGTCTGTGGGAGAAGCACCTCATGGCTTTGCTTAGATTCAACTCTGAAGTCTATACCATTACAACATGCACACTCAATAGCTATGTTTGGGGGAAAACGCCTTTAAAATATTATTAATTCTTTGAGAATTTCATAAAGTGTATTTTGAGAATATTCACCCCTTTGGCTCCCCCTCTTACCACCCTTCAACCCTCCTGCTCCTTCCCACCCCATTTTGAGATTGTTTCTCTCTTTTCTTTGTCTTATATCCCATCGAGTCCAGTCTGTGTCATCCCATCAGTCTCGGGATTAGGGCCTGCTCTGGAGTGTGGTCAGCCCGCCATGGTCACGTAAGTAAAGACTGCTGACTCTCCCTCTCCCGGCAGCTATCAAATACTAACAGCGACGGGGAGTACATGTCTACGTTCCCCATTTCTGTACTGGGATTTTGTTTAGCTAGAGCTTGCACAGGTCTCGTGCATCCTGTCATAATTGCTGTGCGTGCATAATATGCGCACCTGGAAAACTCCTGAAGGTATCTACTGCCTCTGGCTCTTACGATCTTTCTGTACCCTCTTCTTCAAAGATCTCTGAGCCTGACAGTGAGGAGTGCAAAACTCTTTTTTTTGGGGGGGGGTTGTTTTGAGACAGGGTTTCTCTGTTGTAACTCTGACCTGGAACTCACTCTGTAGATCAGGCTGGCCTTGAACTCACAGAGATCCACCTGCCTCTGCCTCCCAACTGTTGGGATTAAAGGCATGCGTCACCGCCACCTGGCTTCAAAGGTCTTTTTAAATTTTAGCATTAGTACAGCTCAGACATTGTCTTCAGGCTCCTCAGTCACCCCCTACGTAGGCTTCCAAGACCTGCCCAGGCTGCCCTTATCTCCTGATCTCCTCCCCTCCCTCTTGTGACCCAGCCAACCCCTGGATCTCTTTCCCACCTTCCTTTTGATTCAATCGCATTCTGCCTTGCAGAAGTAACTTTGGCTACGTGCTGTTTTAGCTGTGATACTCAAGTTTCTTGTTGTCATTTGGTTTTCATCCTATTTTAGATATTTTTCCTAATCCCCAATGTGACTTTTTTTCCCATTTAGACTGAGTTGCTCAGGAGTGTGTATTTTAGTCACAAAAATTGACTTTACTACTCTTCGGTCATTAATTTGAAACTTAGTTGTAGGGCTGGAGATTCAACTCAGCAGTTAAGATCATCTGCTGCTCAAATCATGGAGACCAGAGTTCAGATCCAAGCACCACACTGGGCAGCTTACAAAATGCCTGTAACTCCAGCTCCAAGGGATCCAATGTCCTGTTCTGACCTCTGTGGGCACATGCATATATATATATATATATACACATGCACTCACTCAGACACATATATACAGATACAAGCACAAACATAAATAAAGTAAAAATAAAATGAAAAACTTTAATTGCACTGTAGATGGAGAATGTAGATTTCTTGGAGATGGGTACCCAGGTTTGTTATCTTCAGACCTTGAGTCATAAACTCTCCCTAAATGATTTTATAGAACTACCTTGTTTCACATAACTGACTCTTATGTTCTATAAGCATCTGCTCGATCTTCTCTTCTGTACCTCAGTACTGTGGTTGTGGCACAGTTATGAGATTAATCTGTATGTGCTACACGAATTTCAGTTCCAACAGATCAAAACCTAAGGTCTAATTTCCAACCACCTTGGACTTCTTCCTTTTCCTGTTGTACTTTTATTCTCTGTTTTTAGAACAACAATCCACCCAACCAATCAAGCAAAATTGTAACTGTATGTCACTGTGGCATCTCACCAAGGAAGACATGGAGGCATTTTCATAGATTCGAACTCTGTCAGACCTCAGCAGAGGGAACCACCATCATGGCCAATCCCATCCTGGACAGTGGAACCCTGAGCATCTGAGCTCAGGTGTTTTTATTGATTCAGAATTCCACAGGTGCACATCATAACCAATCAAACGTCCCCACAGAGATCCAACGCCTGCAGACAATACAAAATGCCAAGACCTAGGATAGCCCCTCACCCAATAGTGCACAAAACAATATTCTAAACCCATCTAAAAATAAACCTCTACAACATAAAATTATGAAAATTAGATTATAGCCCTCTCTCACAAGCTGACTGAGCTGAACTGCAAGGTTCATGTTATAAATTATATTACCTGTGTTTTTATTGAAACCATCCTAACCTTTCACAGATGAGGTCATAGAACCTTACCCATAATCCTTTGCTCTATCACATTTATCCTTCTTAGCAATTAGAAGGATTAGTCTTCTTGTAACCCTTCCTTCATAACGATCTACTCTGTTGTCTTGCATACATCTCAAAAAGCCCAATCCCCCAAATTCCATTTTTTTTGCTTAGAAATCTTTGATCAAAGCCTGAGAAAATTAATTTATTATGCAAATTTATTTTAGCTTTGATTTGCTATTAAACATTCTTTAAATTCTTGAATCCACAGTTACATCAAAAAATCTAAAGTTTAGAAGGATGAGTATAATTCCCAGCTGCTTTCTAAATACCCATCCTTGTATTCACAGATAAGCGTAGCTCTCCACCCCTCATCAAAGAAGCTTCGTCTTACAGCAGAAGAGACCATAACAGAAAGCCACAACTAATCAAAATGCAGAGAACAACAGACTGTTGGGGCCCATCACCAATAAATACATCCACAATGCAACCCAAACACCTAAGGTTCAGGGAACAAGGCAGGAGGGGGAAGAAAACTTGTAAGAGCCAAAGAGTCAGAACATGGGCTGCAAGACTATGCCTCATGCCCAGTCACGTGTGCAGTATGTGTTGTGAACTAGAAGACACTGTAATCATTAGAGTCCCCCAGACAATCTTGTACTAATTCTTGAGAGATTGCAGGTGATGCCTCTGGGCCTGTGAGAAAAATGTAAAGCAGGCAAAGAAGAAAAAGAGAGCAGTTAGAGGTCAGGACCTTCTGTGCACAATGTGGAACTAAAGACAACGAAGGCCACACTTTAACTGTTGACGGAAAATGATAAAATTTCAGGGGAAACGAGAAAAATGAGCATGTTTAGATGATGAGGCAGTAGGGGAAGACATGACTCACGTACCCATAGCCAGGCTTTGTGCAGAAGAGAATGATGCAAACCAGAGTGTTACAAGAGACGTAACAGCCCTCCCCAAGGAGATGTCACTTGTAATTTCAATTACAACGATTGCAGTAGGACTCAGAATGGTATTCTTTTAAAATAATTACATTTAAATTAGATTCTGCATCCTCAGTAAAAGAAGCCTGGCAAATCCTATCTATTCCAGAAAATTTCCTATTAAACTTGATTGAAATAAGAGAGCATAGGTTCCTATATAGAGAGAAACATTTATTAATTTCTAGTTTTAACTGCTCACTCAGAACGAGGTCCTTCTCAAGACAGCATAGCACGCTGCTGTGTTTCAGTTCCACTGCTTCCTTATCAGCAGCGCTGGGGCAATGTGACGTTTCATATCTGATGTACCAACAGTGAATGTGTCTTAAATTAGAAGAAAAGCGATTTACTAAAGAAACCATCAGCCTTTGAAGAGTCATGGAGGGATAAGATCTGTAGTCAACGCAGAGGGAAAAGCCACCGTACAGTCTAAACTGGAACCCAGCGCTCCGCCCTTAGGGAGTTTTTAGTTCTCTGGTTTATTTATTCAGAAGTCAATTTACATTCTCAGCATCGTTGCTGCATCTGTTACTCTGAGTTAGACTTGGAGTGTATTTCTGAAACGAGGGAGACATGCAGAAGCTTTGTCTCACATAACATCTGGAAGGCACGCTATGATTCAAGAACGTTCACATTTCCCGCTCAGAACTTGTGCTCTGTGAAAGCTTCCAAGAAAGAGACTGGCTCTATATCACGCCTGAAGCCAAATTTGACATTTTAAGGAATATACAAACAAATTTGATATGTGTGCTATAAGCTGAATTGCATTTATCCTAGAGTATGAAGTCCAAATGATCCATGCATTTAATGAAAATTGGAAGCATTTCATATTACTAATTCAGTGGAGTTTATGTCTCCAATTTTGTTTACGATTCCTAATGATGTATCATTGACCATTGCTATGCAAAAAAGATGAATCAGCTGTGATTTCATCAGAATAAAAATGTGGACAGCCCAGAGTTTGCATCGCTAATAAAAATGGAATACAAAATGTATCCAAATCCTACAATATGTGACACACCAGAGGCTGAGCTGCAACTCAGGAGCCTGGAAGACATGACAGTCGTGCGCCTTCCGGGTTAGCACATACGAAATGTAAATTTACATTCCTTCCCATCTGTCATTAGGAAAAGTATTCAAAGCTTGAAACCGTGCTGGCCCCATGAAATCGTGCTTGATTTCCTGTTTCCTGAGGATCCCTGATGGAGCAACAGTTAAACTTCAGAGAGAATCTTCCTCAAGTTTCTCACAAAAAGCATGTTTTATAAATTATATGTAATTTTCAGCAATTTTGTTTCAAATTTATTATTTTTTAATCAATAATTTACCTCTGGTCCTGGAGGACCACATGGTCCCTGGGGTCCTGGGTCACCTGGTTGTCCCTAAAAGGGGAGGGGAAATAAAAGTATGAATATTAACTTAATAAATAAAGATGAATATTAACGTAATAAATACAGCTGAAAGTGGAAATTGGCATATAGCAATTGAACAACATTTACCATACAATGTCAAACAAAGATGAAGTGGCTTTCCAGAGACTTAATTTGCCGGGGTTTCCGGATTGTTCCTCCCCTGTTCTGTGCTGTCATCACGAGAGCATCCGCAGCCTGGCGGCTTCAGGTTTCATACTCCCTTCTCATCACACATTCGCTCTGAAACTTACTTACATGTAATGTTTGTGGTGCAATATCTATCTACTTCTGCCAGCTATGAAAACAAATCAACCAGTCAGGTGGCTCAGTCAAGGGACGTGTAGATGTGAAAACGTGTATGTGTGTGTTATACATGTGTATATGTTCATGTGTGTGCCTGTGCATATATGTGTGTATATATGTGTGTATACGTATGTATGTGTGCATGCATGTATGTGTTTGTGCATGTGTGTATATCTGCATGTGGTGTGCGCATGTATGTGTGTGCCTGTGTGTACTCATGTATTTGTGTATGTGTATATGTGTGTATATGTATGCATGTGTGTGTGTGTGTGTATGTAGGTGTGTGTGTGTGTATGTATGTGTGTGTGTGTGTATGTATGTATGTATGTGTGTGTGTTTGTGTGTGTGTGTGTATGTAGGTGTGTGTGTATATGTGTGTGTGTATGTATGTGTGTGTGTGTATGTGTGTGTGTGTATGTATGCATGTGTGTATGTATGTGTGTGTGTGTATATGTATGCATGCATGTGTGTGTGTGTGTGTGTGTGTGTATGTATGTGTGTGTATGTATGTATGCATGTGTGTGTGTATATGTATGCATGTGTGTGTGTGTGTGTGTGTGTTTCCAGAGACAGGCTGATAAAGCAGCAGTGGGGAGTTCTAGGAGAGGGTTTGCTTTTTATGATGAGAGTCTCTCCTCTTTGCACCAGCATTACTGTAACGGAGTAGTTACAACTCACCTGGACTGAAACCCTTGCTGCTTGGTGTTTCTAAATCTCCCTCGTCTTACTAAAAAAGCAAGAAAGACAATGGCAACGCTAACGCCTCAAGTCATTGTGGATGAAATGAGACAGCGTGGACAGTGCAGAACCAGGCACAGAGGATCATGGGCTGTAACCAAAGCGACGATGACGGTCTGCCGTTTCCTGTGCTCGCTCCTCTCTTGGCTTTGCCTGCAATTTCCAGATCAATTTGATCCTGGAATTAAGTTTTGAGGGCTTGGTTTCAGCATTTCGGAAGTTCATTTTGCTATTCATATTGAAGTTGTAAAACAGAGCGGAAGATGGAAGGGGAGTAGCGTGAGCCTGAAGCCCGGGAAGGCGCGAAGCTCTCGGAGGGTGACAGCGTAAAGAAGGAGAGGGGTGGGAAGTCCCTCCTGCTGTCACAAGGAAATTTCTCAATTCGCTGCTTTTCCCATAAGCCTCTACATGAGCTTTGAATCTGACTAAAATAGGCCTAAGATAGCATCAAATTGCAGGATACAACACGAGGGGACCCATTTTCCAAAACCAGTTTCCCATATGATGGACTTCGTTCTCGGTGTGAGGACGTCTGCAGGGAGAGGGCTCAGCACAGCCACCATACTTTAATCTAGACAGTTTGGGCGAAGGCTCATTTTTGAATGGCAGAAGCAAAATTTGTGATTCAGTGTATAAAGGAGTCTTAAATCTAAAACTGACAAGCACCTCTCTTAAAGAGCGGTGGGGTGGGTTTCACTGGGGCCCTCTAGTGGCAGAAACCAAGTAGGCCGCTGATTTAGAGGTACCCAAGAAAAAAATAGCATATCCTCAAGCCTTTGATTTGATTGACAAGCAAATGTTAAAACATAAACCGTGGGATATTTTTATTCATTTCTCACAATAATTATTTGTTTTTACAAAACTTAAGCCACCACCTTCCTGTGGATGTCAATTTTCCTTTATAAAACATTTTATGAAGAATTCTCAAGTAACTTACAGAATGGTGCAGTATTGAGTGAATCTCTACAAATGAGGAAACCTTCAGTATAAAAATGGTAAGGCAAGATGGTTCAGTGGGTAAAGGACTTGCCCCCGTGCCTAACAGCCTGAGTTCAATGCTGAGGGACCTCACGGTAGAAGGAAAGAACAGATTCCTGTAAGTTGTCCTGTGACTTCACACCATACCACATCACACACACACACACACACACACACACCAAACACAGCATATGCATACACCACACACACCACACACCACACATACACATATACACCACACACTACACATACACATAAACACCACACACACACACACCACACCACACATACACACACTCCAAACACAACATACACATACACCACACACATACTATTCACACATACACCACATCTCACATACACACACACACACATAAATAAATAAATATAAACAGCGCTAAGAACACAATGGTCTTTGTCTTCTCTGGCTCAGGGAGAGAAGAGTCCCAGACACCCCCAGAGTGGAAGCCATCCCTGATTTCTGAACTTGCTGAACAAAACCTTCCCTGTTCCAGAATGCACACACCTTCCAGATCAGGCCGTTTTACATCTGGAAAATATTCTTTCATGTTATAACTCAGATCCATTTGGAAGCAATAATAGCAACCAGTAAAATCTAAGATGACAGAAACCAAAGCTAGGACTTAGGACACCCTCAGGACTCGTTCCTTCCGTGGCAGCGGGCGAAGCTTGTATAACCGAGTGTGGTAGTCTGTCTCTTAATAAGTCAACTGATTTTGTGCAAAAAGTTTTCATCAAATAGGAGTCTCTCATCCTTACTGGAGAAGGTTTTCAGGCCAGATCTCTTGGTGTTAACAAGATACAAATGAGTTTGGGCACCAAAGAAAAGATTCTTTCACTAATATATCATATATGTGTGTCCATATGGGTGTGAAAGTTCACCAAACTGTGTGTGTGTGTGTGTGTGTGTGTGTGTGTGTGTGTGTGTGTGTGCAGGCCAGAAGTCAACCTCGGGTGTGTCATTCCTGGGCACCATCCACCATAAGTTTTGACACAGTTCCCTCACTGGGGCCTGAGCCCTGCTGAGTAGGCTGGGCTGGCTGGCAAACAAGCCCCAGGATGGTCCTCTCTCAGCCTCCCCGCACTGGGTCGCAAGCACACACACACCATCTTGTTGGATTTGGGTTGAGGTGCTCATGTTCGCACCGCCAACGCTGATGACTGGGGAGATGCCTCGTCATCTCCCCAGCCCTCATGAAATTGGGGATGAGCATAAGCTATCTTGAGCTCAAGGAATAAGTTTTTCAAAGGTTTGATGGCACTAACAAAAGGTCAGCCATCTCCCTGCTAATGGAATCCCCTTGGCACCCAATTATTTTGTTAGAATAGTACAGAAAGGTGGACAGTGAGCTGTGTTCACTCATCCGGACCATTTCCGTCCCTCACCATAGACAACCTTTATTAGCATTTCCTGTGATTTCTTTTATGAACAAAATATTAAGTTAGTGTGTCAAAGGTGAAATAAGCTTCTCTTAGCTTACACTACAGGATTAGTGGCAAAACACAGCAAAGTCTCTCTAGCTTAAACTAGAGAGGTAGTCGTAAGCACTAAGCGTGTTGCAGTCCGACTTTCATTTTAAACCCAAGAAATAGGGTTCTGTGATGATTAGACACCCAAGGTCATAGGAGGTCAAATGTCAGAGCTGGGACTAAGCCCGTGTGTTTATCTCTTAGACTCATTACTTCTTTCTCCTGCTATGAACATGTTGTTATATGAACTGAATCCGAGAATGTGGAACTTCCAGGGATTGGCTTCACGTGGACATGGTATTTGACTTCAGGTCTCTCGCAGTATGAACTGCAGCGTGTATGAGAACAATGTGGAGTTTATTTACTCCTGCGTCACCTAGATAACTGCCTTGTCCCGTTTCTTATGACTGCCAGAGGTTTTTAAACACCTTTGAAGCACAAAAAAAGGAAGGAAAGAGTCTCTAGCCCTCTTTTCCCAATCACCTCAGATACTGAAAAGTCCCGGCTACATGGTTTGGGCTCCTTTAATATGTCTGGAGGCTGTCTTCTTACTGATTCTCTCGCCCTGTTATGGACTCTAGAGTTTGAGATTCAAGTCCAGGGTAGGGGCCTTGGGCTCACGATGAGTTAGATTAACACAAGATACAAACAGGTCATCACCCGCCAACAGGCCATCAGACAAATGCCAAAAAGGATTCTTTGGATTAGATCATTCTCGAGACATAGTCAGAAAGTGTGAGGTCCGAAACACAACCCTGCTTCCTGAGAGACGCGGGTAGAATTATAAAGAGCAAATAAAGTGCTCAGGAAAGCAGCATCTCAATGTTTTATCGTGTACCTTAGCTCCATAACCACCTCTTTTGTAGCTATACACAGCATTAAAAATCTTCAAATAATCTTAAAACATTAAGCCTCCCAAAACAGCATGTGCCATGACTGAGAGCCTGGGCGGTGACGTACCTCATCACCTATGTTTGCTCAGTGTCCGCTGAATGACTATGGGACCTGCACGAGCTAGGTCTCTGTCTCTATATCTTTAATCTACAAAACGAACACAAAAGAATGCTGCCAACTTTATAGGATTGTTGTAACTACTACATCAGATTATATAATCCTTAGGACAATGCCTGGCACATCCCAAAGAATAAGGCTTAGGTAAGACGATTATCATTTTACACATTCAGAAACCTATTTTTCATTTAGGCTTTCTTTGTTTTCTTTATGGCCCTGTCTTTGGCCTTGGGCAGGCATCAGTGTATGGAAGTTGTGCTGAAAACCTGCGTGCTAACTGTCCTCCAAGACAGCAGAGAGGAAACGTGAGGCTCTGGCATCGCCTCGTGCTGTAGAGCCGCTAACACCATTAGGCACCAAGACTCAAGCTTTGGCATGCACTGTGCTTGTCACAACAGAACTAAGTGAAGGCTCAACCTACTGAAGGTCCCGACTTTCCTCTCAGCCCCGGTGGTCCTGGTGACCCGATGGTGCCCTAAAAGAAGAAATTAGAGAGAAAATGTTACATCAAAGAAAATTTTTTACTTGTAAACTACTAAAAACATTCACGGGTGTATTCTAGAATTTAAAAATAGGTCGATACCATATTCTTACAAAATGCGTGGCTGAAATAGTAAGAACAACTTTTCTTTGAATTAATGCTTTTAGTTTTTCATTTTTATCAAATTAGTGGTTTAAAAGTTACCTTGTCTCCAGGATACCCGGGTTCTCCTGGCTCTCCTGCCATGCCTTGTTCACCCTGGGAAGCACAGTCCACAGAAAGACAACGCATTACAAGCGGGAAGATAACACAGGAAGGCAAGTATTCATTATAGAAGAAAAACTTTTCAATTTTCCCTAATTCCTAGGAAAACTAATATAATACAAATTAGATCCTACAAATAAAACCAAAGTATTTAATAATTTCTGTTGTAACCAACTGAGGTGAGACATTATCTCTGTGATAATGTTAATATTGAAATCACCTTATCACCTTTGATTCCAGGAGGTCCTCTATTTCCCGAAAAGCCCTAAAATTACAAAAGGTAATGTTTTGTGACATCATGGAGAAATTAAAGAGAAATATCAGTGAGCAAATAGAGCCATACCATTGGGCCTGGAGATCCCGGAGGTCCAATCGGTCCTGCAGGACCAACGCTTCCCTGAGAAGTGGTGAGAAAGATATCGTCAAGTGCTCATTAGGATAAGAAAGAGGGCATGGTGCAGGTGAGAAATAAATGGAGCGTGTTGCCTATTTTCCACAACTTTCTATCTTTTTTGAGCAATACTCAGCTCTTAAACTCTAGCAGCCCATTCTGCTCCATCTACTCTAGTCAGACTCTTCCCTCCATTAAGCCCGATATTCTTCCTGTCCATGACACACACCTTGCAGCATTTTTCCAGATGGGTAACATCTTGCGGAAATATTTTATTGTCAAGCGCCCCCTAAAATAGCCAACTAATTAATCAACCATCTTAGCTTTCTATTTTATTCATCATTTAGCAAAATTTTGAAAAGACTTATTTTACTTTTCATTATGTGTGTGTGTGTGTGTGTGTGTGTGCATATGAATGCAGGTGCTCTCAGAGGCCAGAAGAGGGCGTCAGATCTTAGAGCTGGAGTTACAGGCAGCTGTGAGTGGCCTGGCATGGGTTCTGGGAACTCCAGAATTTCTCTGCAAGAGCTCCACATGTACTTAAGCTGTGACCCATCTTTCCAACCCCACAGCTAGTACTTATTACAATGTAACTATGCATCAGGCATTGCTGTGACTTTGCTTTTACAATTTATAATGTGCAGACCGAGCTCACAGGTATACTGAGTAGGAAGTCAAGAGCTCTACTTTTCTGGGCTTATTGGATTCATTCACCACTCACTGTTTAGTGAGCCACCTGCGCCAGACACTAAAACTGGTGAAGACACAAAATGAAAAAGATGTGATCTCTGCTGTTAAGGTTCTCAACGTTATGCTCTAATTTCTAAAAAACAGAACTGAAGTGACCATTTCCTCCATGTTAGGGACTTAGAAAACCTCCTTAAATGCGTCATTGTAGAAAACAAAGGTCAGTAGTAATAATATACTCTTTGAAAGAAAAATTTGAACTAAACATGGAAATCTCTTGATGACCTGGAGATCAGTCCAGCTTCTGCTGTTGAGACTCCAGTTTCCCTCTTTCTCTCATTAACTCTGTCCTGGATTTTACGTCACTCTCCATCCTGATGACCACTTTAATCCCCTCGCCATAGTTTCCAAATGGTAAGGAATTTTAAAGTTGTGTGTGTCTCCATGTACTGGCACATGACTGTACCTCCAGCGACTCTGAAGGAGGAGGCAGGGGGATTGGAGAATTCAAGCCAAGCCCAGGCAACATGGCAAGATAGCGAGATGACAGCTCAAAACAACAAAGAACAAAAACTCAAAGCTAGGCCGAGTGGCTGAGGCCAGGGACCCCAGCAATCACGAGTCTGGGGCCAGCCTTGGTTTCACAGTGGGCTCGTTAGCTTCCAGGGCTCTCACACAGGGAAACCACGTCTGAGAACGCAAAACAACAGCGAAAAGTTCTGTTTCTGAGCTTCAGAAGACGTCACTCAGTTTACTTAGATTTCGAATTACTGAGTGAGCATCCCAGGCCCCTTCTTTCAGGAATCCGCCACACTCCCAGATCCCCAGCCTCCCTTTCCTCCTCTCCTTCTACAGCCTACACTGAGCCCAGATGGATTTGTTTTTCCTCTGACCGTGCTCTCTCTCACGACACGTTCCAAGTCTTTGGTGATACAGTGGTCAGTATCAAATGCCCTTAGTACATGGCTCCCCAGTCTCTTATTCTGTAAATTAGCTAAGAGCAGACGCATGCACCATTCTTCACGCCCTCCCCAGACTCAACCTAATAAATGTGACGTAGCAGTTTTGAGATACAATGTGAAATGGATACTGAAGGAACTAACTTTAAAATATATTTTTATTTTATACAGCAATTTCGAGAGTTCTGGTTTCCAACATTTCACTACTGCACAGGCAGTAGGCGGCATCTGTATGGTACAAATTTCAGACTGGAAAATATGGCACTGATCCTTTCGGAAGAGTCTTAGTTTGTGAAGTATAACGGAGACAAATTATTCCCAGCATGTTAAACTCTGAAATATATGGGATTGTTAGTAGCAAAAGGGTAATTCTTTCCAGCTTACTAAATATTCAAGGGCAATACATCACTGCTTGCGATTTCAACTCTGTTGTTAGGAAATAGTCATTCAGGTGACTACGGTGGCTAGTATTCAAAGTTCATGCTTTAAAGTTTATGTGAGGCTCAAAAACACAATAAATTGCAGAGTTTGGAAATGGTGCAGGAATAATCCATCTAACGATGGAGAGAGATTTTACAAACAAACAAAATCTCTCTTTATGTTATTTTTTTACAGACAATATAACAATCTTAAAATTTTTGTCTCAGTAAAATTTCTCTCAAAATACTAAATTGACATTTTGAGGTGAATGTACTTTGAATGTATAATATCTTACT
The DNA here is from genome assembly GCA_026225945.1 of Cricetomys ansorgei. Taxonomy (NCBI): domain Eukaryota; kingdom Metazoa; phylum Chordata; class Mammalia; order Rodentia; family Nesomyidae; genus Cricetomys; species Cricetomys ansorgei. The sequence goes on from JAMJFZ010000558.1 coordinate 4,844,012, forward strand.
TTTTATAACTTTAAAAAAATCACTAGGATCAGGAGAGATTAAAAAATGCAATAAAGAACTCACTGAAACAGAAGAATATAAGGTACAAATTACATAGTAAATACACAATCACTGTATTGGCAGACCAGAAATTGTGTGGCCAATCTTTGTCCTGAAAAACTACAGCTTCTAAAAGCAATGCATGCGGTTCAATAGAGTTTTGGCTCATGGAGGTAACCCGAAGGTCTTTTGCTATTTCCTGCCTACCACACTTCCCTCTGGGGAAGGTGGAACAGACAGAAGACACATGGGAACTTAGTTGAGGGTACCTGGGGCTATAGCACCAGGGGCAAAAGAAGAATCCAGAAAGCTATACACAGCAGAGAGCTTTTGAGTCAGAGAAAGAGACCAGCGCACACGTTCATTATGTTAGACAAAGGAGCCACCAGCCGATTAATAAACATTCGTATGCACACATCGTAGAAAAGACTGAGTTCTGGACTTTTCAGCCATGCCTACCAGACTCATCAGTGGTCACATCCCTAGAGTCGTTAAGAGTGATCGAAAAACAGAAGCTGGTAGAGAAAGCATGAACGTCTGTTGGCCCCCAACTGGGTGACAAAGACGATTCTCACAGGAAGTGGCTCTTCTATGTCTTACACTTTTGAAGAAACTGAGTCATGGCAATGCCTTCTAACAGGACAACTATAAATGTATCTATGCATACTTACATTAATCTAGAGAAGAGAGCCATTTTAGCTTATCACAAAAGCAACAAACCTTTTTGATTTATACCCCTAGTCTAGTTTTCATCTCTGTTTGAAAAATATCTTTCATCCGGGTTGATATCCAGCAATTACATGAAAAATCATTTGACTAAGTTTTTAGAGCTTATCTAACAATTTAAGTTACACAATAAACTACTTCACAAGAGCAACAATATTTAGTGATACTCACTCTAATACCAGGAAATCCAGGAGGCCCAATGCCACCTACCAGTCCCTGTGATGAAAGAAATGTGCAAAATGTGTTCATTATGATTCCAAACTGTTGAGGGGTTTTCTGAAATAATGACACATATTTCCAGACAACAGTATGTCAAAATTCCATTGAAAAGCATAAATTACCTTCGTTCCTTCAAAAGTGCTTCAGGATGTTAGAACTATCTTCTAGGCAAGGATACATAATTCTCTATGCCTTTTGAGTACTTAATTAAAGAAGACAATGCAACCAGTAATCAGCATTACAGACATAACTGGCCTGTGTATGGTATGAAAAGACAGGTGGCCAGTCTACAGAGTTTGGAAGAGTATTTTCAGACGGCTGAAAAGCCATCATATCTTTTGAAGTACATTGTTTTAAACCTCTTCCTTTATTTTTATATAAAAATCAGAAATAAAATCGTCTTGCATCATTATAAAAATCATAACGTGATGTATCACCAAATTTACAAGGAATGAGGGAAAGGAGGACCTCCCCATGTACTCCTTGATTCACATTTTGAAACACAGGCATGGTAAATTTTTGAAAAAACAGAAACCAAACAAAACATCCAGTTTACTTTTGCATTTAAAGGCTTAAACGATATTCAAGAAGAACTACGATGTATTTTAAATAAAGACCATATTTTGCAAAGCATGTTTTAATTATCCTGAATCCAGGCTTAATGGATTCCAGGCATATGAAATTGACAAATTAAATAATGGCTTCACATGAGATCCGAAGGACACAATGTATATATTTTAAAATCTAAATAATACTTATTTCATTACAGTTGAAATCAGAAGTCCCCCCCCCGCCCCCCGCTTTGGCCAGAATCATGGGCATGAAAAAGTGGGTAAATATTTTACTCAAAATATCACTCAAATATTTAATAGCTTAGCTTGATTCAGTTCTATTTTTCTCTTGAATCTCATGACTTGGACAGAAGCAAGCTACCCTTAGCTCACCCTACCAAGGGGTCTAACCAATGCTAACTTTGGAAAGAGATTTTAGAAAGAAAATGTTTATACTCTCTGTGATACTGACTCATATAAATAAGTATAGCAACTAGTCACAATTTAGGCTACACAAACTTTGCGTTGACTCTAATCACTCAAAAATCTGATGGGAATGATATGTGTATTGCATAAACCGAGGACTAGGGAGAAGGAGAAGCAACTGCTCTGCAGTATTGAAACCCAGCCCCCCATCGCCACTCTTTGGCGACGTGACGGCAACGATTCTTGACTGGTACCCGTCTCCCTGTCTGCATGTGATACATGAATGCCCTAAGTGGGAGACTTCTCTACATAGAACTTAGAAGGATGGTCAGTGCCGTCCGTAGGCAAGTCAGTGTTATGGTCATGGTTACCCAAGTTACTCAAACACTGTCAAAGCCATCGGTTTTAACGATTGTCGTGATGGAGGTTCATCCAATACTCTGGGTTATTTCCCATGTTTGAGAAATGTGCACAGCAGTGTGGAATCTGCCCAGCTGAACCGTTTGTAAATATGCTCACGAGGATGCCACATGCAGTTGCCACGGATCACAGATGATCTTAGGATGTAAGGATGGGCCAAAATCATAAGGTACTCACAGGACTGCCATCCAGACCAGCAGGGCCTCTGTCTCCAAAGTCACCTGGAAAACCCTGCAGAGAGAGAGGAAGAACAGCATCCTCAAAGCCAAAGTATACCAAACAAAACCCCAAAAAACAATCAAACAAAAAACCCCAAAAACCAAAAACCAAAAAAAACCACCTCACTTTCATCATGTTTTCTAATGAAGAAATCTGTAACAGAAACTATGTATTTCCTGGGTCTGGGGAGATAGTGAGCAGGTAGAATGCTTGCTGCACCAACCCATGTAAAAAAGCCATGTCGTGGTGGGACGGTGGTGCACACTATAATCCCAGTGCTGGGGAGCTGGAGACAGTACATCCCGGCTAGGCGAGTTGGTACGCTCTGGGCCAGTGTGTGATCCTGTCTCAAACAACCAAACCAAACCAAAGTGGGCGGCCACTGAAGATGAGAGATACCTCTTGCTTCTCTCCATATACGTGTGTGCACATGTGTACGTGTGTGTGTGCATACACACACACGTACACACACACACACACACACACAGAGAGAGAGAGAGAGAGAGAGAGAGAGAGAGAAATAGAAAAGAAATTTCCTAAACTCTTATCTGTAATCCAGTTTTTGGATTACATTGCACTGATTTGTAAAAAGCAGCATTCCTATAATTTACAAACGTCATTTTATATACCATGTGTTATATGAAGAAGGTAAAGTGGTAAAGATAGAATGTTTTCATCATTACATAGTCGCCAAGTGAGGGGGAAATAAGAAGGATTCTGCCCAATTTCTTAACTACCTCAGTTGTCCCACACGGTTCCCAGGCCTACACCAGAGAGTGACGATTAGCACGCACCTCTCATGTCTTAGGGGCTTTCTATGTGGTGCTATTTATGTATATTTCATCTTCACAACAGGTCTATTCCATGATACTAATGTCCTCATTAGTATTCATGTATTAGAAGAAATTAAAATACAGAAAAGGTAAGTTCTTGACACAAGGTTACACTGTAGACAAATGGAGTCTAATTTCAGAATCTTTCTACAACGCTTCATTGAACAGTTCATCACTCCAAAATAAAAAAATATGAAAACTCAGCCTTCGAAGTACAGTTTCATATGGGGAAGACACGATATGGCTGAACACCGCCATGTAAGGTGTGCACACTGTGAAACGCCCACTGAGAATCCCACGCTGTAGAGCTGTGGAGGGCGACAAGACAGCACGCTTTCCCTCCATGAATTCTATTACAAAACAACTCTGTACGGTCACTCTCACTTCACTCTGTGTACTAAAGCTTTTCTATAATGACGGACTGTTGATTTTCCTGAACTTTAAAATGCACTTCAAACGCTTTTCTTCCTCCTCCTCCTCCTCATAGTCATTGTCATCATCATCATCGTTGTCATCATTACGTAGGTCTGTGCGCATGTCTCCATAAAGTGTGTGGAAAGTGAAGGGGGCATCACGCCACGTCGCACGTAGGGTGGGCAGAGGACCACTTTATGGAACTGACTCTTTCCTTCTGCCTTCATGTGGGTTCCCGGAATCAGGCCAACAGTTTCGCAAAACAGATGTCTCTCTCTCTGAACCATATCACCAGTCCTTCACTCTTCATGAAGGCTACTTTACAAAAATAGCTTGTGCTCTTTGCTGCCGCGAATGTTTAGATGGCGTTCATTTCAAATTCACGGCAGAGAAAAATAAAGTACGCAACCAGACTCAACTGATTTATTTATGCAAGACGGCATTAAATGTTGTATTTAAGATCGCCACAAATCACTGGCTCCCCAGTGCATGTGTGAAAATGTTCTGAAGATAGTTTAGCAGCAGAAAAAGGAAGTTGGTGCTCCTAAAACGAAGGTAACTTGTACAAAAAGCACAGTTTCTCTTATTCTTTAATTAGAAGATTGAAAAAAGAAGTCACCTCTGTAGCTGGACACATTGTAACCAGGTCCCTTTTAGCTCTCTCTGGTGGAAGGTCAAGCAGGAATTCTGCTTTTACTGTCCTGAGAAGTCACACTGCTGTCGACAAGTTCACAACTCTGCAGGATGTCACGTATTCGGCATGAGCTAATACAGATATATGAAGGTATTTACGACAGCCGGGTAATGGAAACAGAAGAGGAAAAAATATTGCCATAAATCTGATAACTAAGAGATGATTGATGCTTTTCCTCAGCGAAATAATTCGGAAAGTGTGACACGGTAGGTGGTTCCCTTAGTGTGAAACTGTCCAGAGCAAGCAAACCGACAGAGATACGAAGTAGAGCTGCGGATGGAACAGGAGGAAGGAGGTGCTTCTCAGCACTGGGTGGCCTCTGGGGCTGGGTGATGAAAAATGTTCTAGAAAGCACGACGGACACCCAACTCTAAATACACTAAAACTTACCAATTATGCAATTTTAAGGAGTGAATTCTGTGTTACGTGAATTGTATTTCAATAATTTGTCACAAAAACACAGAGAATTAGGGCTTCGATCGGTGAAGTACTTGTTGCAAAGCGAATGGACCAGTGTTCATATTCCCAGCAATCATGTACAGAGTTGAGCTTGGTGACACGTGCCTACAGTCCCAGCACTGGGGAGTAGAGGTGGGGCACTGTCCAGTCAGTGTAGCTGAGAGATCCCGTCTCACAAAGTAAGATTGAAAGCAATTGAGAAAGACATCTGATGTTGACCTCTGACTGACACAGAAATATGTACCACCTCATGTGTGTGCGTGTCCACACACCATGAACCCCTGCACATACCACCCCCACATGTCCACACACACATGAACCCCTGCACATACCACCACCACATGTCCACACACACATGAACCCCTGCACATACCACCACCACATGTCCGCACACACATGAACCCCTGCACATACCGCCACCACATGTCCACACACACATGAACCCCTGCACATACCACCCCCACATGTCCACACACACATGAACCCCTGCACATACCGCCACATGTCCACACACACATGAACCCCTGCACATACCACCACCACCGCAATAACACGGAATGATGAGTCTGGAACGAAGCAGAGTCAGCAACAGACATTCTTGGACACTCACTCAGGACGGACTTAGGATATGCTAACTGGGACTTAACACTCCAGGGACTGAGCCCAGCCCCAACCCAGTCCACCCCAGGCCAGGTAGAGCAACTCTCCCACACAGTTTGTGATTTCTCTCTCCAGAAGAAAGAAAAGAATTGTGGTCAGTTCTTCACCTGTTACAATTCTGAGACTTCCTTCAAGCAGCAAGAGTGCAAGAAAACTTTGGCTTTCAACTTCCTGTTTGCTACCGGTCACTAGACATATGTAAATATTAGTTGCTGTGTCTTGACTTTACCACTGGAGCATTAAGTTGAAATAACTAGTATCTATTTAAAGATTTCCATGTTCATTATTTATTAAACATTTTCTATCCTAGGAAGAAAGGATTTTATTATTGCTTAGTCTCTATACATGTTGATGACTATATCATCAATTTAGAAAATAATTACTACTAAGTGGAAATGTCTTTTCTTGTTTTCACAAGCCACTAACATCCCTTCGACTGTGACTAATACGCGTAACCTGCTTCACTGAACAAAGAGCATATTGCAGCATGGATGGATGTGACTGCCATAATTATACAACAAAATCTAGGCAAAATTCTTAGTACCACGAGGACAGAGGCATTCCCGGCCACACTGTGATTTTAGCTGTGTTAGACGACCTTGCATGGTGGGGAGCTATGGGAGAACCCCCCCAGAAGCGAATGGACTATGTGACCCAATAGTAGTCTGTAACCCAAAGCTAGTGCAAACCCAGGGCCCTCAGTTTTCCAACTCCAGAGAGTAACTTCTTCCCAGAAGAGCTTGGATATAAACTTTTTATAATGTAGCCCCGATGGGATCTTGATCACAGGCTGGTGGTCTGTTAAGCAGTGTTTGGATCCTGAGTCCCCACCATGAAACTCCATGCACCATACTCCTAGTATTTGTGACGCAGCAACAGAAATAGGAAACTTCTACACCTACCAGTTTAATCTTTAAGTAGAGAATTATAAAGCTAGCTCATGTATTCTGCGGTAGGTAATGGTCAGTGAGTCTCCTCACTATTTCTAGTCTCTTAAGCCTACCAGTGGTTTGAAGATTTCCTACTGCTGTCTTAGTGTAAGTTCAAGTCAACAAGCATCAAAATTAAACAGGTCAAAGTTTCCTATTCACCTTCAGCAGTTTCACCTTAATATTATTAAATAGTTGTATCCTTAAAACGTTATCGTTCTAACATTTCACGTTTATCTATTTTCCAGTGGAGAAGGTTTTTATCATTTTGAAGGAAATTTGCATCTCGTACCTATGTAAATCCATATTTAAAATATCAAGTGTTGTTTGATGCTAAGTATCTGTGAATCCGCAAGTATGTCTATTGCTACCATCGCAATAATTTCATTACCTCTGGAATCATAAATAAGAGCACAGATGGGAACTGACCAGTAGAAACTTTGAATTATTAAGAACCACAATTTCAGTGTGCAAAAGCCCACTGCACTCAACTAAACAATTAGGTTAGCCTTCCTCTTCCCTGGTGTTTCTACTACACGCCCAAATCCTCCTCACAATCTTATGCCATTTCTGTCTCCAACATTGGTGTCAGCTTCCGGCCTCCCAGGCTTTCACGAGACATGCTCAGAATATCTCTGGGGCCCACACGGTATTAAATGGTGACAGGCAGCCTCAATGCCGGACCTCGGTGTTGACACTCACGGTTCCTGATCTTATGTAGACCCTTCCCACGTTGAGTCTCGGCTGATGTTTGTGACCCACAGAACACAGAAGTGGCGGTGCATCGTTTAGGAAGCTGCCCTCAAAGATGCCGCGGCCCCTCTACTTTGAGCTCATCGCCTCCCATCTCGGGAGAAGAAGAACTCATGTTCTCAAGACCCCCACGAAGCACTGTGGAAGTCAGATCTTCCGGTACCAACTAGCATCTCCTAGTAAGCAAACTACCTTAAGGTTAGATCCTATCGGCCTTTGGATGACCCTAGTCAAGCCTTTGGATGACTATAACACCTGTCCACATATTAACCTTAGGCTCATGAATTAGACTACTCAGACAAGCCATTTCCAAGTTCCTGATCCAAGAAAGCTATAACAACCTGTATTTATTGTTGTTTAAGATACCCACTTGGAATTATTCCTCTTGTAGCAGTGGATAACCAATACGCCCTAATAGCAGTGGTGTCTAAGACCATAGGGCAGGGCTAGGCACCGGATCCCGAGTGACATGTCACTCAGCTACATCTTCTGAACATTCACCGTGTGTGTTTATGATCTGCAGAGCTTCCTAAAGCTCAAAGAATAAGTTTCCCCTTTGCTGAGTCTAACAATGATATTGTTACCAACCCTGGAAGTTTTTAAGCATGAAATGTCACTTCTGCTTGAATATGCAGGTGGTGTTAATATTCTAGATCAGCCCCAGATACTCGTAGTGTGTGTAGATACGTGTAAACCATGAAAAACTTCTTGCTGAGAGGGTCCAGCGAGAGGATTATTTTCCTAGTTCTACAAAGAAATTACAAAAATCATAGTATAGAGTTAGAAAACCATCAGATGGTTATAATGACGGCACATCACAGAATTAAAAAATAAAAGCAATATAGATAGTTTTACATATATACCTTTTCCTTTCTAGAATAGGGCATAAAATATATACAGTCTGAAATAGAGATAAATAAAAAAATTATCATTAAGCAGTGATAATAGAAATACAGCAATAATAAATGTTATAGATAAAAATACACCAGGCTGGGATACCAGCACATAGAGAGACATCTTTCCAAGACGAAGCAGTGGAAGGAGACCAGAATAATGTCTTTAGAATTAATTAAAAATCTGAAGAACAACCTAGACATTACTTCTATGCAGCCCACACTCGAATGTCTATTTCCAGCATGTTTAAGTCCTTCAGGGAGGAAACAGCGTTGCAGACCAAGGCTGGAGTGGGTGGGCTCTGCGATACCACTTCCCTCATCCCCTTTGTCCTCACAGCTAGGACTCGATCCACAGGCCAGAGGTGAAGCCTGGCATCTCACTGAGCTGATGGTAAGGATGCTCACCGCCCCCTGCTCCTGCTCTGAGAGCTGACATCATCCTTCCCTCACCTCTAAACACATTTGGAGCACAGCACCTACCACTCTTGACGTTTTCCTTAAAGAAAACGTAGCCCCCACGCTAGGCCTGACTGCCAGGTGCTGCTCAGGCTTCTTACTTTGATGACCTACAAGGCACTCACCTTGTCCATTTGTTATCGGCCCTGAACATAATCACCCAGCTAACTCTCCACCTGCTAGTGTCATGTCCCTGTGAAACTGTACCCTGTCCAGACTTTCTCCAGATGAGCCGCGGGTGGCCCTTTCTCAATCTTGTGGGTGAAGCAAACTCATAAACCTGGAATCTGAAATCTTCTCCCCATACGTCATACGGTAGCTAGCCAAATATAGTTGCAGTGGACGGTTCCAGAAAGTAGAAACCAGAAAACGGGTATCTTTTTCCCGGATGAGGAGGAAATCATCGGAAAATGAACGGCAATCTATCAAAATGCGCAGGCATTTCCTTTGTTGTTTGCTTGTTTGGTCTTTTGAGACAGGGTTTCTTTATGACCCAGCGAGCTGAGACTTTTTCCTGAAGCAGAGAGAATACTGCCTTTGACGTCTCCAGAAAGTGTATGCATCTGAGAGGATAGTATGCTTGTTCAGGCTAAAGATAGACACTAATAACAGAGGCTGAGCAGAGATCTTATGCTCTGAAATCTTAACACTGGGGTTAGAAGCCAAAACACAGCTTACTTTAAATAGACGTCTCCAACAGAAAGCTATACGAGAAAAATATGTGGAGCAGGACACCCTTTTCTATAGTTAGAAAAGCAAACATCCCTTAAGGTGTCAGTTCTGTTTTCTCTCAGGAGTAAAACCTACTATAGTTTTACTCTCAAACTTTAAACGTAATATGATTTGATTACTTGTAATCTAGTCCTATTAAGTTTGAGAAGTCTCAAAAAATCTCTGCCTCCCTCCTTCCCTCCCTCTGTCCCTACCACCCCCCCACCCCGTGCGTGCATGCATGCGTGTGTGTGTGTGTGTGTGTGTGTGTGTGTGTGTGTGTGTGTGTGTAGCACACTTGAGGAGGTCAGAGGACATGGTGCTCAGGTGCCCTCTACCTTGCCTTTGAGACAAGGTCTCTCGTTGGCTGCAGCATAGGCTGGCAGACCCGGAAGCTTCCAGGATCTGTGTGTCTCCACCACCCGCCTCGCTATCACCGAGACTGCAGACCTATACTACTAGACTGGATCTTCTATGACTGGGGATCTGAACTCAGATCTTCAGGCTTAGAAGGCAAGCACTTTCCTGAATGAGCCATCTCCCCAGCACGAGACACTGATTTTTTTCGGTAATTACTGTCCGGGTGTTATTGAAAGCAAGTCTCGTATTTCATGTTTATCTTCAGTCACGGAACATAAGCTGCGGTATACATTTTTTTTTAGATGTTGAAACCACACAACTTAGTACAATAAACACAGCGATGGTAAATCAAGCCACTGGCCCAGTAAATACTTCTGAAAACAACATTAGAATAACATCTAACTGCTGCCCTGCAAAACAAACCTTGGAAACTGCACTGCAGAGTCTGTGGAATTATGTAGAAAGCAAGAAACCCGCAGTTTTCTAACACATGCAGATCCTGTCTGTTTTTCTTAAGCGTTGTTACTTTTTAGATCAATGGCTTCTTTGAGCCTTTAAAGAATGTGATTCATTGCAGATCTGCTCCAAGTTGAGTCTCACGTATACACAGTGAAGTATGTGTCGCCGAATAGCACTGTGGCGTTTTAAAAAATCTGACTCAAAAAGATTGATTTTTTTTTTCTATCTGAGATTTCTGGAGAATGAGCGTTAGTTAGATTAAGACGACAGAGTGCAAATGCAAGTGTAAGCCTCGTCTCTTGGGCTTGTCAGTCTTCAAAGGTCGGTCTTATTAATGGTGCTTTGGGTCCCAGAGGCGATTCTCTAGTCCTCAAGTTTTGATATAATTACGACATAAACAGGACAGAAAAGGATAAGAACTCTAATAGCCGGGTGTCCGCTATCCCGAGTTAGCACACGGAAGGCTAAACGCTGGGGTTACCCAAAGTCTTACACAGTACAGTGCTGAATAAGAGCCTCACCCCTGTATCCTGACATCAGGAACAGCTTATGAAAGGAAGGAGAGAGAATTTCTAGCACCAACAGTCCAAGAACTACCTAGGAACACATTTGCTAAAATAACTATTTTCATACTATTTGACCCCAAGGTGCAGCAAATCCCTAACAGAAACAATGATCTTACTTCAAAGTAATAATACTGGTTTAAAAAAAATCGGAAGAAATACTGTGTTACGAATATCAACTCACTATGTAAACGCTGCACACAGACACTATTTCAGTCGCGTCAGGGGGGAGGTGCAAGTTTTCTAGGAAGTAAGATTTGAACAGAAGTAACTTTTAACAAAAATGTTAAATAAAAAAAAAAAATGAGGCTAAATGGTAATTACTGCTGTTGCAAAACATTACGTCACTCTCGACTGTATCCGTTTTAGTAGCACCTGTATATTGAGAACGTCTAGAAAAGACCCTTTTCTCTGTTAGCCTACAATTTCATTAAACAACAACAGCAAAAAGACCAGACATCACTGAGTTGGCTCCCTAGAGCTAATTTCATGGTTTGTGTTTACTCGGGAAAGCAAGTGATCATCTGCCAACAGCATAAACATGTAATTTGTAACAACATCCTCCTCAGTGTAAGCTCAGGACTGACATTACTTCCAGAGCTAATAAGAGGGACCGTATTAGAACACCATCTAAGTCCATCATACCTCGGTCCACTGTACCTGAAACTGTCTCCCTCTCTCGCTGCTCGTATATCCTTACACATAACGCCAAGCCATTTTGTGGTAAAAATGAGAAAGTATCCATATAGCAAACGTGACACGTTACACTGTCAAACAATTTTTTTTTTTTTACTATAAACAGTAGTTAGGAAAAACTGGGTTCACGCATTTTTCAAATACAACTCTCGGGATCTAAATCTTGTACAAATGCGTATATTTTGAAGCAATAAACTTTTACCGGTTTTACAAAGCACTACTAGTAAAATCAGAGGTCTCCAGAAGCAGTGCATTTTATATTTTTCTAAACTTGCTTGAACTCTCTGCTTTTAATACTATTTATTACTTCTATTTACTGTGTATGGGACTCGTATGCATGCATGTTCATCACATGCATATACTGCAGCCTTGAGGGACAGAGACGCTGTTGGCTCCCCCGAGACTGGAATTACAGATGGTTGTGAACCACCTTGCGTATGCTGGGAATCAAATCCAGGTCCTCTGGAAGAGCAGCCAGTGTTTCTAACTGCTGGGCCATCTCTCCAGCCCCCTTAAGCTATTATTTTGAATCCAACAGGAGCCACCAAATAATTTTATAATTCTCTAGGGAGTAAGCAACCTAAAGTCGTCTATAAATCTCCCTGGATAATTTATATCATTATGGAGTAGGAAATTAGAACCTGCTGTATGTGGCCGATGTCAAGGCCAAGTCAATATCTATGCAAGATCAAATTATTAATCAATCAAATTACTGATTATCCGAATTATGACTGTCCATGGGCTTTGAGAAAATGCTTGATTGGTTCACCAATCCCAACCATTGTTTTCTGGTTTATTTCAAGGTCCTGGATGCTTAAAGTAATTATTAATGGATAATGTACCATTCTAAGCATGGGAAATTACATGTTACTACAAAGAATTTGTCTTGGTTATTTTACTAACAAGAAACGTCGATAGGAACAAGATGGAAGGATTAAAAGCCATAGACTGGAGCAGAAAAGACTAAAGATGATGAGACCGACCTACTGTCGATTTGAACGGCTCCAGATCTTCATCTTTTGGTTAGAAATGTGAAGCGTGGGGAACAGAGGAGGGGTTCTGAAGGGACGTGTAGGTGGGGCTGAAATGGGAAGAACATAACACCACATTCCTGCAACCAAATAACACAGCACACCGAGCATTCAGTGCTGCTCACATCTCTTGTGTGATGTGTTCGCGGTGGTGTTTGTTCCTTAAATGACAGTGGTAGAGGGAGGGTTGCTCCTGCTCTGGCTGTCCTGAGATCAGCTTTGAAGTTCATTACAGATGCAGGAAACAAACTTTGGGGTGTATTTTGCATCTCTTGACAGTTTGATGGATTTTTTTCCCATACACTGAAGTCTTCAAAGTGAAAAATTCAAATAGCTTCATTGTATTTTGAGTAGCTTGAGTAGAAGACAGAATGCATGGAGTGCTAGATTTATTGTGAGTGCATCTGTCCTCAAGTCTTAATTTTACTCTTTGAACTACAGTTTGACATCTCAGGCCTCCCTTTTCCAGCCCTTAACGATACCATAATCTATTCTAAGCTATTTCCAAGGAGTATTTCAAAGCTCAGAAGACTGAATGTTTTAAATAATTTAAATATTACAGATGGACGATGTTACAGATAACTTTGGCTTTTTAATCATAGGTGATTTGAAAAGTTGTCCAAGAGAATACTATTGAATTTTAAAGGAGAGCTCAAAAAGGCCATGGAAGAACAGTCAATGAAGTAATCAATGGGATATTTGACTATTCCTTAGATTGCAAAATTCACAGAATTCTGTTGCTTAAAATATACGTACTTGTAACAAATTTAGAGCCTTAGAAAAGTTACATTTGCAAGACACATAGATCCCATTTCTGCTGGCATAAAGATAGTATTCATAAGTACCAAAATTCCAAGCCAAACTACTCTAAGAGATCTCTTTTCCCCTTCACAGACACAGTACAGCATAGACCGCCACTCTGAAAGCCATCTTGCAGTGGCCAGGAAGAAGCCTCAACTGGAAGGAAGGCATCTAATTCACTCTGTTAACCCAGCCAGGGCAGTTCTCTGGATTAGTTTCTTCATTCATTAGGGATTGAAGGGTCAGATGATATAAAAATTCTTCCTTCTATGAAATCAGTGTGTTATCTAGTGAAAATCACATTCCTTGATTTTTTAAAAAAATCTGCAAATATAAGACATGTAAGAAGAAACTCTTTCAGGGGTGATCAACCAGCAGTTCGTAGGGTGCATATCACCAATATAGCCCAAGACGAAATTGCAGGCTACCTTGAAACACTAGAATTTTTTTTGCAAAGTTTTTTGTTACCCCTGTGGTTCTCCAGTGTGACTTTGATAGATGACAACATTGGGTCATAATGTCAGAAGTTTGGACACTTCTGTGTGGAACTTAAGATACCTAACCGTCAAGGCCAGGTTGAATCGTGCATCCATTCATGTTTCAAGTTCTTCCTGTTTGTTCTGGCATCGTATTTCCTTACCACGGAGACATCAATTTCTTCTGCTGGTACAGAAAAGTGTTTATAGATGTTACACTGAGAGTTGTTTTATGCACCTACGTTTCTGCACTGTCCAAGTATTATTTTGCTGCAATGTTAAAGCGGCAAGAATCCTCAGGTGATGAGGCAGAGACGCTCTGAGCACTCTAAGGGAGGAGAAACCTGCGTTAGATCCCACCGGTCTACTGAGGCTTGAGGAAGAAGAACCAAGTTACCTGTCTTCCCTTCAGACCCCTCTTCCCACGGGTCCCAGGAGCGCCCTGGAATACAGAAAAGTCAAAAGTAAGTATTTGTTGAACGAATGCATCGGAGAGTACAGAACTTTTCCTTAAAAAGCAATTAGTGAAGTATAAATGAGTGAAAGTTTCAGAAAAGGTTCATTTCACGATATATTCAATTCTTTCTCCAAAAAAGATTCTTGATATCATTCGGGCTCCCAAATGGGGTCCTTCTCTTCCCTGGTAATAATGGTTACTTGTGAGGAGTGAGCATGCTGCCGATAATGGCAAACCAGACAGACAAAAACACCGTATTTTCTACAGCTAAAACAGGACGCGTGTCTTCCTCGGTCTCCCTTTCTTTCTCTGTTTGGAGATAAAGCTAATCAAATCATTGCACTGCCAGCTTCCAATTTTATGTGTACCAATTAGAGACAAGCAAGGCAGAGAGGAGGATTCTCTCTCTGCTCCAGAGCATCCTTTGTAAAGATGCCAAGAGCCTTTCTTCGGGTTTCTGGTCATGTAAGAAGCGGTAGGGTGTAATAGTCAAGCACCCAGGCTGTGTGCCCAGACACCTTGTGGGCGGGTCTTCCCACTCTCGTTCCTGCATCTGGTAAAGGACGGGCTGCTTTCTCTGCATACGCCCTACCCTCTCAATCAATACTGAGAACAATTACAGTACTTATGGGCATTGCAGGAGTTAATTTATATGAAGTGCTTGTACAATAATGTGTGTGTGTGTGTGTGTGTGTGTGTGTGCATGTGTATGTGTAGCTATTTGGTAAATCATGTACTATTTCTACCATTATTCTTACAATTTTCCCATTTCAATCCACCTTGAGTTTGAATGTCTATTAAATGATATCTAAAGCACACTTCTTGGTATGATCACCTTGACTTATAGTCACTTGTAAACCTAGAGAGAAAGAAATTCATCAGGACTAGGCACGGTTACATGCAGCCCTACTTTCATATTTCAACATGTATTTTTTAAATTGAATTTAAAACCTCTAACAACACATGTTCATATAATAACACATGTAAGAAGCACATGTTTCTTACAAAAAATCAGAAGGATTCATAAAAATCTAGTGTTATCTCTAGCAGGTGATTTCTCCTAGACCTGGCGTACTAGCTCATTCAGTAAGATTCTCCCCCACCCCCGAAAATGTGAGTTTGTGATCCCCACCGGATCCCAAGGAGAACACTTTAGAAGCAATGTTTGAGGGAAACAGCCTCACCCTTTCTCCTTCAGGTCCCAGCTGTCCTGCCTCTCCTGGAGGGCCGATGAAACCCTTCAAGCAAGAAAATCATCTTTACGTTGCTTCATTTCACTGTTCGCTCCCAAAAAAAATTCTAAGTGCTTAAAATGTTATATAACTTAATATTAAATTTAAACATGTAAAAACATAAACAACGTCTCCTCATGTTACTGCTTTTTGTCAAGACATTACACATCTGGCTTTTCAGAGATACGGAAGAGTTGACACTGTAGCCCAGGGCATGGCAGCCACTGAAAACCGACACAGCCAAAGCCTTTCCTTCACTGATGTTCTGGGGCAGAAAATACATAGAGCGTGTATGTGGTTCACTAACAGGTAAGGCCGACTAAGCACAGGGAAGCACACATTTCAGTGAGGGGAGCGGAGAGAGCTCTAGCACATAAATCTCGGTGAGCAGAGGCTGAAGACTGTGCACACCAAAAACAGCAATTATTGCAATGAGGTTGCAATTCGCTCCATCTATGAGCATGGTTTTCTCCTTGTTCCCTTGCTGATTAAGAATGCCTCACGTTTTCCTTTAAGGGTTTAGAAGCGGAAAGGGATGCCCTTGCTGTGAGGCTGACTGTTTCCTTACTCCTGACTGTGATGATGATTCTGCACCATCGGATTATCTCCATCTTAAACCCCTGTACATCTCTCCAGCCCTTCACCAGCGGGTCTTCTAAGGCTTGGCTATGCTCATATGTACATGGCGCTACACAGTGCATCCCAACATAGCCAACAGCAAGTAAAGCATGGGAAGTAAATGATGATGATGCAAAGTTTGTTGATGAGACCGATGGTTTTCTGTGCATCGAAGGGAAATTAGCAAATGCATTCCGTTCCAATTAAATTCGCATAAAACTCAAATCCCCTAAAAGGTGTGAACATGGCAAGTACTTGGTATCTTTTCATTCTACTTTCTTGCAGGCATACTTAAAACACTGGTGAAAAAAAACGCTTACTTACTCGGACTCCTTTAGGGCCTGGGTTACCTTCGGGTCCAGCTAAACCCTGGTGGGAACAAAGGGTGTTGTCAGGAAGGTACAGTATGTTTGGGTAGTTAACAAACAGAGAGATGAAGCTACAAAGAGCTATCGCTTGCAAGATTATAAAATTCAGAACTCAGTTTACCTAGAGAAGATTACAAATGTTCAACAAATTTTGAATTTTCGGAACCCAAGAGTCACTACATATGAGTATACAAATATATTTTAGTTACCTACATAAGGTACATTAGCAGGAGTTAGCAGGAACAACAAACATTTTTTTCTCTTAATTATTTTTCATTGGGATATTATCTTTGTTATGTTAAGATGCTTCTGACTTACTCTAAAATTTATCTTGGTAAGTTTTTAAGAGATGAATACATTTTAAACTTCAAACCACTGTTCATGTCTATGTCTTTATATTTTGTTTTTCTGATGACACCTGCCCTCGCTAGATGGTTCCAGAACAAGATACAAATACCTTTTGATAGTTTTAAGTGCCCAAAATGAAATTTTATTAACAATAAATTAATCCTTTTATAATCAATTGCTCTTTCGTTGAGGATAAGGCTATGAATCTACAGTTTGACATTCAATTAATTATTTTTAGGAACAATCACAACAAAAAACAAGTCTAAAAAGAAAACTTACTCTATCACTAGCTTATGTGTAGTTGGGGGAGAAATGAGCAGGGAATGCATACAAAATGATTGAAACAGATCTTCAAAACCATACAGTGAACTGAATTCAGGTCAGATGAAAGTGTTTCACAGTGGCCCGTGAAGCACCACCAATTGTTTCCCAAGCTTCATAAACGTGTAATTAAAACTAACACTATTGTGGAGAGACTTTCCCACTCATTTCAAGTCAAGTCAGCATGGGCCTCATCTAGGATCTTACTTGCCTCTCAGGCATGATAACTTTAAAAGTTCCACTGTAAAATGCATCAAATGTATTTAAAAGCCAGGCTTCCATGTCCAACAAACCATTTCACAGTACAATATTTGAAGAATTTTTACAACTTCCGTTTTGATTGTTTGTCTAAGTAATTCATCATGAAGGAGAACTGACACATCCGTCATCTGAGCAATGGCTGTTAAAAATCCGGATATGTGATGTGTATGTGAAGATGGGCAGGAAAGGCGAAGTGTAAATGTAGTCACTGCACCTGCCTGCCAGGGTAGCCGGGCGAGCCAATGTGGCCAGTGAGTCCTGGAATCCCCTGAAATAAAGAATAAATAAATAAGACATAGACCAAACCCATAGGAAGTCCAAGGAAACACATTTAGTATTTAGAATACCCAAGTTTAGAAAAAAAATTTTTTCTCATGGAATTACTGAGTATAACATAGTGCACACCATACTGAGATCATTATTTGAAGGAAATTAAGTCAATTTTTAAAAACAAAAATAAATGAAACCATGAAATGAAGCCCCTAAGTCAGATTCTGAGCACTAAGGGAAAAGCCTAGCACTGTCTGAATAAGACAGTTATTCCCGAGGAAGAGCAAGTACATTTCTCTTTTCATCTTCGTTGCCCTGCCACTCCTCAATGTCTGGGCATCAGCTCCAGAAGACCGAAAGGCTCAGTAAACTTCAAAACCAACCTCTAATTTCCTCCTAAGGTGGACATAACTTTACAGGGCATCTAACTGAGAAAACAGATCTTGACAGGCTAATACATTTATGATGCCATGGCTCTATCTCAAGTTCACAGAGTAAATTTCGCCTCCAAGTTCATATGTTGAACTCCTAAGACTGACACTCAGGCCTACTTGTTTAAGGGGAAAGGCCTTTGGGAGGTAGTTATGTCAAATGGGTGCAGCCCTCATGAATTGGGTTGGTCTCTATACAAAGAAACAGAGAGCAGGGTAGCCCTATTTGCACCATTCCAGGATATAGGGCTGATGTCTGCTGCCCTGAACACAGACCTCATCAGAGTCCATCCAGGCTGGCCTACTGATCTCAGACGCTCAGCCTCTAGCATCGGGAGAAGTAAAGCTTTGTTTATAAACTACCAGGTCTGTAGAATTTTGTCATAGCATAGTTGATTTAGACACCCCATGAACTTCACTTGGAATTGACACACTTTGTATTCTTGGCATGAGATAAATTTTGCTCAAAGAAAGCAGTTAGAGATTCAAAGGAAGGAAATCTGCTGTGGAGTGGCTGGGAAAATGAATCCATATTTATTATTATTGTTATTATTATGATTTTGCATTCCCTTTCATTGATGCTTTAAAGATTTTATTATTTAGTTTTTTATGTGTTTGATGTTTTGCCTACATGTATGGCATACACCACATGTATGTAATGCCCATGGAGGTAAGAACAGGGTAGCTGATCTTCTGGAACTGGAGTTATAGATGGTGGTGAGGCACCATGTGGGTTCTGGAACTGAACCTGTCCCTGTGGAAAGGTATCCAGTACTCTTAACTGCTGAGCCGCCTCTCCAGACACTCAATATATTGTATTCATCTATTCATCTGCTTATTCAGAGTTTACCCATCTTAAACAATTCTTAAATGAAGGAATTGCCAAAATAATGGGTGGTAGACTGTCTTTATGTAACACCACATGGTAACAACGAGAAATAATGGCAGGTGGTATAGATTCTTACGGCATAGAATTCATTTCCAGCTTATGGCCCGGAAGGAGCTAACAGTCTGCATTTCGTCCCACACCCTCTGAGGCACACAGAAATACCATGCCCAGTTTAAACCCTGAGACCCTAGACCCCCTAAAAGTTTGGAAAAGAAAGAACAGACCCAAGGAAAAACCAACTGAGGATACAATTTAAAGTTTCTTCTCTCAGTTTTGTTCCTTTATTTCTCCTCATGTCCCCTTTGACCAACAATTGTTCTTTGCTAAGACTGTTTTCTGTAGCAAGTATTTTACATGTGCTTTACATCTCTTAAGTTGACATTAGTGTTCCTATTTTACATCTGAAGAAATGAAGATTCATAGGAGGAATGGTAGCAGGTAGTTTAATGGGTCATGAGTAAACACTGGCCTTCTCAGACTTACACAATAAAAAATTCTAGCAGGGGAGTGGTGACGCACGCCTGTAATCCCGGCACTCGGGAGGCAGAGGCAGGTGAGTCTCTGTGAGTTCGAGGCCAGCCTGGTCTACAGAGAAAGAGTTTGAAAAAAAACAAAAAATTCTTATCTATATGAGAAAATTTCTAAAATTACACAAATTAATATGTATTGTTTAAGACATTTTATCTATGTTACATTCACTGAGCATTTTCCAGGCACTAACTATGTGTGTGTGTGTGTGTGTGTGTGTATTTAATACATTTTACATTTAAAAGACACACATATATATGTGTGTCTTTTAAATGTGTATATATATATATCATACACACATATATATGATACATATCTTTTTCAACATATATATGCATATATATATATATATATATATATATATATTCACCTCAAAACCCTATAGAATAGCTATTATTGTTCCTGTGTCATGTATGTGGGAAAAGGAGATTGTATTTGAAACGCGGGTGGCATATCACATGGCTAGTACATGGGACATTAGGATCTCAATCATTGAGTCTAATCCCAGAGATTGTCATTCAGGGTTGCTCTCCAGCAGGAGTCTGATGTGCAGGTAACACTCTACGAAAAGCTTGCTAATTAACAGCTTTGCTTCACTATATTTACAAACGTCTTCTTTAATGTATCATGTGATTCCAAAACACACACACCTAAGTTGAGGGAGTCACGAGGCTTTGTCTTTGGGTACGAGGCTGGGCAGGAGTGAGACACATTTAAACGGTGGTTTTTATTTACAGGTCGTTGTCTCTCTGACTCATGCCAACCACTGTCCTTTCCCATTCCATTCCTAGCTCGATTAGGTTGACTGAACCCAATTTTTTTAAAGCAATTCTGCAGTGAGACGCGAGGGCAATCTGATTCTGGATGGGTCTGTAACACATCCCAGCTGCACAGAGGAAACAGGGGCATTCCATCCATGTCTCAGGCCTGCTCTACCAGACTAGCATCAACAAAGCCAGCAAGTGAGCATCCCGTAGTCTTTATGAAGAACTCGCACACCGCAGGCCACCACACTGTAAAAAATCACTGTGGCAAGCATGGAAACACAGAGGCACCCTGGCTGCGCTCGGTGTGTACTTACAAATGGACTTTCAAAAAAGTCTCCTAACGGATCTATTTGGACCAGGGAAGGAGGAAGCCTGCCTCGATCTCACTTCTACGCTAAGAGCATCAAACATCTGTGTGCAGTTGGGTGACGTCATTCAGAGGCAGCAATGCCGCTACAGGTCTTTTCTACGTAGTCTCAGTTTCTTGTTAGCAAAACAGAATAATAACACTGAGGTCATGTGACTATTATGCAGAGAAAATAGCGTACAGGAGTATCTTTTTAAAGTGGAGGCAACAGCAGTAACCCAATGCTACTGAACAGTTGATTAATGAGCACATGTAAAATATTAAGTAATTCTACAGTAGGCTGAAGTCCATCATCGTACAGTTTGGCAAAAGCAGACTCAGCCAGCTCTAGAATGCACGCAGATGAGATAATTGTGTTTTCCAATGTTTGCTGGCCAAATTACTGACAAGTTTCCCAGAACGAATCTTAGAATCATAGTCATATTCTAGACGAAATGAATCAAATATTCTCCTTTGCACACTCAGTGTTTTCACAGGAGAAACACAAGATTATATTAGCTGTTTCTCAAGTCACTACCAAATTTGACTCTTCTTTCTCTAGTCTTCATGAAGACTATGTGTATGTACACGCACATGTTTCTTTCTCTGTGTGAATCTTGTATGCACAGAGGTCAAAGGCCAACCTTGGGTGCCATTCCTCAGGAGCCATCTGCCTTGTTTTCTGTTACAAGGTCTCTCACTGGAGCCAAGGTTTGCCGATTAGGTTTGCCTACACTCCCTAGGCAGTGAGACCCAGGGATTGTTTTTTATATGTGTGCTGGAAATCAAACTCAAGTCTTCATGCTTGCATGGCAAGTGCTTTACAACATGGCATCTCTGGTCCATATTTTCCAGTCTTTAAAGCTGAATCCAGACTTCCCCAGTTAGTAATAATATTACCCCTCAGAACAACAACACGTAAATTAACAGAACTGGATAACTGGGCAGTTGTGAGGACTGGTCAGTATTGACAGTGCCAAGTTGTCACTGACAACTGACATATTGGGTTTCTTCATTGCAGTCCATGTATTTCTGCCAGAGCAGCATTCTAGGGATTTTTTTTTCTGCCTAGGGCTAATTGCCACCACCCTTCTCATGCTTTCCCCCTGCAAATGCTCCCATGCCTTTCAGCGCTTGTCTGAGCTTCAAGAAAGCCAAGCCTGCACCTGCTACTGATACACACACCACTTTCCTGGCCATGGGTGGTAATTAGTAATCTTGAAAGATTGCACCTCAGGGACTGGACCTGGCACACTATCCTGCTAAATATGAACCAAAGGAAATTTGGCTTTGTTTCTTCGTTTATGTATTTCCCTCAGAGACTGATCATCACTTTCTATCCTGGAGTTCTCTTCAAGGCTTCCTGAGGCTCTGCTGAGTCGTCAATAGTGACGGCCATTACCTTAGTTGGGTTCTCCTCCCCTCCCTCACTGCCCATGATTATATTGTATGATGCAATGCCATTATACTCTGGCTGGGGAGAAAAATCAATAGCATGATCAAAACCCAGACAGTTATAAAAGTATTTTGAATTTTAAATAGTAAATGTATGTATTATGATAACAATGTATGGACCATTCTAGTTTGAATTTCTGACTAGGATCTTGTGAATCGATTAGACCCTAAAATTTAATAAAGTGTCTAGTGTATGTATGGATATGGATATTTCCTTGGAAAGGGTCTGAAGCAGGTACAAAACTTGCAAATGTGCTTGTGAAGCTGAGGTTTACGAACCGCTGTTCTGAACACAGCAGGAAAAGAGAAAGGGAATAATAGTTAAACATTGCTTGTTCATAATTTTGCTAATAATCGACAGTCAATTAAGAGGCTCTATTTTTGCTTTAAAAAGAATGAAAGTAACTTTGAGAAAAATTTAAAATGGCAAAAGGAAAAGAAAAATCTGTCCAATGTGTCTCTTGATGTCTGTCTTTGCCACTGGAGAAGACGAGAAAACACTTACTTGTTCACCGCGGAGTCCGGGGAGCCCTGGGTATCCCTTGAGACCCTACAAAGAAATAAGCGAAGATGTGGCAAGATACCTCACACAAGGTAGTGAACTAACTAAATAGAGGTTCTAAAATGCTGGGGATTTCTGTTTCTTTGTTTCCTTGCTTTGTTTTTAAACACTGGACACTGAGCCTTGACCCTTGTACATGCCAAGCTAGCAAGCACCCTGCCATTGAGCTGTGTCCCCAGCTCCTGCTTAGCTTTATAGCACTCCTTCAGTTCCCTCCTCAACACAATATTCTCTTGATTTCCTACTAAGTTTGAATAAGAGTTTAATTTGATCAAAACACTTAATTATAAAAACACTCCAATCTACCAAAGATTCTGCTAAATTTACTGAGGTTTTTTTAAAAGTTGTGTTAGGTTCAGTAATATTGAGACATCCTGCCTTCAGATGTAATCTGCTTATAATTACCAAAAAGTTGGACCACATTCAGTCCTTTCTCTAGCCCAGTAACCATTGCAATTCATGAATGAACTGAGAAAAGAGGCTGTTCACAGACTCATCCACAGGGCCTCATAAAGCCGTCTACAAAGTCAGGCATAGATGTCTTTTCCAGGTAAGAGAATCACACACAAATCACAATCTCTCTCTTTAACACCCTGGGTTATAAAATAGGTGGCATAATTCTTCTGCTAGAAAGACCTGCAACAGAATGAAAGGACTTGAGAGAAAGAACTGGGAGAAAGAGACTTTGGGGCTTATTGACAGGGTTGGAATCAAATATCAGTAAATCAATATCGCATTTCCAGAGACTTCGATGCACATAAAAGAACACGAAAAATTCCGTTTACTTTTCTTTCTTTTCAATGTGTGTGTACATAGTCATGTATGTGCATATGTGCATGTGGACGGGGAGACCACAGGTTGATGTCTGGTTCTTTTACAAGCTCCTTCTACTGTGTTTCAGAGACAGAGTCCCTCACTGAACCAGGAGCTTACTGGTTCAGTTAGACTCACTGACCAGTGAGTTCTAGGAAGCCCCCTGTCCCTGTTTCTCAGTGTTGGAGTCTCAGGAGTAGACCCTCACACCTGGCTTTCCTGCATGGTGCCAGGAATCTAAGCTCAGGTGCTCAGGCTTGGGCAGCAAGTACACTATTGACTGAGTCATGTTCCCAACTCAGATTTCCTTTTCTTAAGCACCTCATAGAACTGGGCTGAAAAGATGAGCTCAGGGGGTAGAGGCCAGCTTCATAACCAAAGGAACATCATAGAAATCTAAGCAAAATATAACTCCAACGTGAATCAAATAGCCAAAATCCACCAACACGCTCCATCTACGTATCCTAAGCCGGAGAGGTTATTTAGCGGTTCACAGGGGAATCTAACAGAGTGAATCAGGATTGATCACCGCAGGTTAGTGAGAGAAGGCAAATTTAGTGTATTAGAGACTGAAATAGGTTTTAATTTGTTTCCATAATGAGCCTACATGGAAAAGAAATGATTTCAGAATCTCTGGAGATGTTAAACTTAAAAGGTTAACAACAATGCTAAAGTTCAGAAGAGTCTTGAGAGCCGCTGTGGTTTGGGTACAGGCTGATGCTGCCACCGATCGCGTGAAACGCTGGTTTTCAGGGTGACAGTGCCGATGGTGGTGTCTTTACAAAGTGATCAAGTTCATAAGAAGATCGAAGCCTTTCTTTTAGGAATTCTCTCTCCCACGGGACTATGTCAGTTCTCCCAGCAGTGGCCTTTCTCGGTGACCTATTTTACTTGATTCGTGTTTCTTTGCTTTCAGTTTTCTATCATGAGAGGCGGTGAAGAGCATGTGGCCCTGTCGGGGAGCCAGGCAGACACCAGCACCATTATCCTGGACTCTCCAGCTTCCAGAAACATGAGAGCCAAGACAAACATCTTTTCTTCTTAAGTTGTACAGCATCATACAGTCACAGCAATAAAAGAACAGATGAAGACAGGCACCCAAGAGCAGACAGAGAGACAGGAGTCTAGAAACCAGCTTCCATGGCACCTGTATAGAAAGGCAGAGGGAGGAGCCAAAGACCTGCCCTCTGAGAGCCAGCTGTGAGTAGACCAGAAAGAGGTCGGGGAAGCAGCCAGGAGACAAAGGGAGAGTGGGAAGGAGATGCGTGAACTTCCACGAGCCACTATGCATGAAAGCAACCGTTTGCCGAAATCTCAGCCAGCTGTTACTCAATCCAGTGAAGCAGGTATTACCTCCACTCTTAATAGATGAGGAAACAGAGCGTGGTTAACATAACCAACGGCATGGAGAATCACATAGCTTGGATAGCTGTATCAAGAACAGAGCAATTGTTTTTCCAGTTACCTAATTCGCCGCTACCTCATACTCAGATGCAACCTGACTTCACTGTCGTTGCTGTGTTCAAACTGATCAACGAGAAGAACACCTCCCAAGACCTGAAATTGCCTGTATTTTGTTGGGCTTATTATGCCCAACAACACCTAACGTGTGTTGTGTTTCCACTCAGTAAGCTTTTATGTTTTCAAGACAGCCCAAGATTAGTCTAATTACAAAATGTGAGTCATTGTGTTCTAATTCCCCAAATGCTTACACAGGATTCCCAAAGTCAAGTTGATTCCTCCTTTAGAGTAGGGGGTGAGAACTCAGACGTGGTGGCGACTCTCTGAGGTGAGGCGGACCTCCCAGAGAGCCTGGCAGGCAAGAAGTGAAGAACAAGGAGCCAGGACGGGGTGGGGGCACAGAAGTGACTCTCCCACCACCATCTTTCTGAGTGGGTATGGGCTCACTTCCTTCCGTTCCCGGTGTGAGGTGAGTCTACAACTCACACATGCTTCCTGTGTTTCCTTGGCATTTTCTTTTTCCCTCACCCACAGCGAAACAGCACGAAGCTCTCACTTCTCTGGACCACTTTCCCAGAAGCATTTTGTAACGGTGAAAGGTATGTGAACAATGGCGTCTTCTGCACGAACCCACCTTCCTTTCGGGGAACCTTCAGTCGGGGAGCCTGAGAAAATGGCTGCACCACCCAACATAACCTGTTCTTCACGACTTCATTTCCACCCAGCCTCAGCCAGTGGAGTCGGCATTCGGCCCGAGGGCGGACGATACGGAGCCTGGCCGTTCGTCTATGAGCTCTCTTAGAATGAGCAATTTCCTCTAAATAAAGATTAGCTGCTTCCGTTGTGTTCTCATTTCTATGAATGTAAAACAAGAATGCTGAAACATTCACGTACTCCCTAGCTGGGGACAGAGGGGTGGAAAGATCTCAGAGAAAGGACGGAGAGGGGCTGTGAACACAAAAACGGGAAAAAGGATAAAGTAGTTGGAAAGGATTTTGAGAAAGGAAGTTGCCAGAGGAGAAGAAAAGCAACTTAAAAAGGAAGATTGAAGGAGAGATGGAGAGAGGGAGAAGGGGAGGGAAGGAGGGAGGAGGAGGGAGGGAGAGAGAGAGAGAGAAGAAAGAGAGAGGGGAAGAGGGAGAGGGAGAGGCAGAACATTCATCAAACATCCACAAGCATGCCCCAAGCTATCCAGAGCGTCACGGCATCAGCCTGCCTCTTACTGTAGGGTTTCCTTCTAGATTCTGTATGATCTCTATACCTCTCAGTGCTGCAGAGAACACTGAGGCTTTGACCTTCGACCTCCTTGTGATGGCTGATGGCACCGTCCTTTGCGATCAAAAGCAACTAAGTGAGACAAGATGCTTTTGGCGTCTGTTGTCAGAGTCACGAATGTGAACAGAGCGAGCACAGTGGGTTCTGGCTCTAAGCTCTTCAGTGACTGGTTGTATCACGAGGCTCAGCATCATCCTATGTAAAACGATAGCATTGATTGGGTAACGGCTAAATTACACTTGCTGGAATTCTGTGAGTACGAGAATCCGTCAGGAAGGACTCCATTACTTTTGTAACATTTAGCTGCTGTATGGATGAGAAGCAGATCCGAGACTCGCTGTCGCTCAAAGACAAAAAGGACAAACTCAGGACTGGGTACCTAAGAGCAAACTCAGTCCCAGGCTCCCAAGGCTGGTTCCTCACGCGATCTCTGGCTCTCGGGTGGGACACTGCTACTCTGGAGAATGGGATATGGGGCCTAGGGGAGGGAGCAGGTCACTGGAAGCTTGCCTTTAAGGTTATACCAGGCTCCCAGGCTCTGCTTCCCGACCACATGAAGTGAAGGAAGTCCTCTTCCACATGCTCCCCACATGGGGTCCTGCCTCACCGTGGGCTCACAACCAGGTGATCAAGGCCTACCGACTGAAGAATCTGAAGCTGTGAGCAAAAATAAATAATTTCTTCCTTTATGTTTTTCACCCAGATATTAGAAAATCAATGCGCACGAGGACACTGGGATGGGAAGAATGGCGAGGTCGGGTTGGATAGAGACTGATACACTCTGCAAGAAAGGTGTTTGTAAATCAGGCCAGACTGGTAAAGTTAGAGGTGATACACAGGCCCCTTAAACAGCTTAGCCTTCGTTGAGGCCCCCTTTCCATGTGTTCAATGTGGTATCTCAGTGACTGAAGGGATGGAAAGAGAGATTCTGTTGTGAGCATTTTATTTGGCTAGAAAAGACGTCAAAGGTCAAAACTAACAACATGCAATTTTTTAAACGAATGCACTGATAAGAATAGAGTAAAAACACTCCTTAAGGAACTTAGCCAATAAGGAAATTTAAAGGCTCTGTTTCAAAGCAGATGAAACATATTATTGGAGAGCTATTTTAAATTTGGTGTGGTATAGCAGAAATAGGGGTTAGACATATCTAACTGTTTTACATAGAGATTTTAATTTTAGATTTATTTATTCTTATTAAATTTATAGACGTGCGTGTGTGTGCATGTGCTGCGATGTGTGTGCCAATCAGAGGACAATGTGTGCAAATCCCTCATCTTCCTCTAGGTGGGTCCCAGAGATCGAACTCCATTATTAGTCTTGGTCAGTAGCACCTTTCCTCACTGAGACACCTGGCCAGTCCGAGACTTCAATTTTAATACTCCTTTGCACAATAACTTCACACCATACAACAGCCTTTTGAATTGAAAAACTGTGCTGAACTAACCTCAGCAATGCTCAGTGACAGACGGCAGCTAACTCTGAGGACAGAGAGAGAATTATGGAGGCTGAAATGCCTTAAGCCAAATGAATTTATTGCCAATGTTGAAACGTCAACAATCTAAGTCAGACTAAAGGAAATATATAGACACAGGAAAAATTTCAAAGCCCTCTAACTGACAAGTTTTTGCACACCCCCCAACCCCACCAGCTTCCATTCTGGGGAGTTTAGAACTGTGTGACCTTGCTCTCCAATTCCCTGTTTGCAGGAAGGGCAGAGTGCAGTCACAGAGACTGGAGACATGGCCCAGCTTCTAAGTAGTAGCTTTGGATTTCAGATGTCCGGTACCACATTGGGCTGGGAACCAAGCCAAGGTGAAATGGCTTCGCAGACTTTTATGGGAAGGTTGGGCCAGTGAGAGGCGATGTATAGAGTTAGCAACGGAGTAGCGGAAATCTTCCCGCGTCTCCTCAGGCCCTGACTTTCTGCCAAGAGGGATTCTTTTATTAGTTTTCCCATTGACATTCAGCAGGGCTCAGCGCTGCCCTTGCCTTACACAGCTTGTGAGAAGCTGCTGGGAAATCGTAGCGGACCTCCACAGAAGCAGTTTCCTCTTTCCTGCTTCACACGGCCTCTTCCTGGGCTGTGTTCCTCTTACTATGGACTTTTTCAAACAACTGAGGCAATTCCAGTGAAATAAAACAAGAGTCCGTGCTGATTTAGAACTGTTATTTAAAACACGGTAACGCTTTTTGATATTCAAAAATGCCAGGCCTCATAGAAGAGTGTTTTAAACATGTGCATATCTCCCAATTAACTGCATTCCCTCGCCCTCTTGGACAGAGGAAAACCTTTTCATTAGATTACACTGCTGACGTTCTTACAAGGCACAATAGCAGGCTGCCAATTTTAATATAGCAGCTGATGGGCTATTTATAAAGCAATTTAAAAAAAGATCTTGCATCCAAGCTTGGCCTCACAATCACTGTCTTCTATCCAACTCAGCGTGCTTTCTGGATTCAATTTATCTGCTGTTTTGGCAAAAAAAGTTAGTAAGTGGGAATTGAAAATATACTTTAGCTCCTAGGAAAATAAAGGCTCTATAAAGATGGTAAGCAGAGGCGATGTAACAGAGGGGCCGTTGGAGGGAACAAACACTGTTGCACAGAGATGCTGGTGCTACTTTAAAAACAGAGGCAATGATCGAGGGAGAAAGTCAAATACCACAACCCTTTTGGAGAGTAAAGAGAATATTTCAGCGCCCTTGCTTTGCCGTTTCTGCCTCAACTGTACTTGTAGTTGTCAAAACCGTCCGCACTAATCTTCAACAGTCTTTGCGAGTACCCTCGCAGTCCTTTTAGTTCTTAATATCACTTGAGTTTGAGTTTGGTTTATATTAAGAGAATTTTATTATTTTCAGATCCTTTCCAGAGAAAGAGAATAATGAAGTCATATCATCTGTCATCCAAAACTCTGTTTATCCCAGTGACTTTCATGAAAAGCAGTGCCTTACTTCCTCTGGTTTAGAGGCTGGAGACAGAAATGTGAAAAGGGGAAACTCTAATAAATATTGACCTAAATAATGAATTAAGGCTTAGGAGATACTTTGCAAAAGTATCAAGAACACAGTCATGTGTGTCAAACAGGCCAGGACTGAGTCCGAAGACATCAGTGAATGGTTCTGTGGCTTTGGGTGACTTATGTGGCCGTGAACTCTTCAGTTAATTTACGTGTGGCATATTCAACGTTGTACACGTCCCCAGGGTTTTTTTTAAAAGTGCTTCGCAGACTAGAACATTGAACATAACAAAAGAGTAACTTTTGATATTAGTAGTGTTACCAAAGTAATCCACAAAATGGCTTACCTAATAAAAAGATGTAATTAGTTCATATCAATCAAAACTTAAGTACCTTATTTACATCTCTTCATGAACGTGCATAATTAAAAGGTCCAGTCTCCATGGTTTTCTATCTCATTCCTGTTGTAACTTTTTGTGATGCTGAGCAATTTTCTTAACCCTGAGACTGGGCTTATCTTAACTTCGTCTCACTTAGAGAAACTTAACTACTGACTTTACCCTTCTGGGTCATCGAACCTTCTAGGGGAAGACTGTAAGAATCAAGGAACAGGGTATGTAAGGCACTGCTAGTACAAACCTCTATTCTAGATTCTTCTACCACAGAGCCTATTTGTAGGAACCGACTCTGAATTAAGTGGCACACCCCCCTCAGAAAATTGTCTGAAATAAGGAGTTTAACTTTTAAAAAGGCCTTATTTACCTGAACACTCTTCCTAGAGTGTCTGCCCTTACCTTTCCACACAAGAAGGAACAGTAATACACAACAAACTTGTTTTGAATGTAGCTTTGCTGTATGTTCATATAAGATGATATAGACAGAGAGTCCGGTGTGAACGTGCCCCTGTCTAGCTAATGAAAGAACTAGTTTGGCTTTAGATTGTATCCGTATGCCCTTTGCATTCTTAACATTACTTAGTTTTCAAAAATCTGGGCTCAACTGCTATTAACGGGTAGAGTCAGAAAAGGGAGAAAACATCTTCAGAGATAAAACAATATCATCTCCAATTTTTAAACATTTTTTTTTGAGCTGTTGCTAAATCTCATTAACCATGGAGAGTTCATTTATCAGAGAGATGCTTACATCAGCTGAGTTGGGAGAAAAAGCAGCCGTCACGTGACCTGCTCTGCATGTGACTACTGTTCTCTACTAGCTGTTGCCAATACTCACTCCCATCCAACCGGCTACAGTGTGGAGATGATGAGATCCCCCGCCCCCCAACCCGCGTGTATGGAAGGTGTGCTCCCAGCTAGGATGGAGGAAGTACGTCACTGGGATGGCCCAATCTTGTCCATTGCCTCTCTCTGTCTCTGACCCCTGGCTGCCACAAGGTAGGTAACCTTGCTCCTACCTCTAGGATTCTCTGACTAACTACAAATCAGGAAGAGCAGAGCCAGCTGCCCGAGGACTGAGATCTGTGAACTGTGAGCCAAAATAAATCCTCCCTTCTTCTAAATTTCTTCTCTCAGGGATGTGTATGTCACTGCAACAAAACGCCTGACCAGCAAACTGCTTCTCAAGCACACATTTACAGACACATCATATCCGAGTAAGAGTGAGAATCCTTAAACAACCCAAGTGTACCAAGATTATCAATTGGCACCTCATTTGGACATAAATGTCATATGAAGACATAAGAGCTTTAGGATTAAGATGCAGGCTTAATATATCTTAAAAGAGGGAGGACTTTAATATCCTGTCTGTGACTTTGACTTTGTTCTACCTGTGAATTTGATCTCCATCACTATAATGAAGGGTCTTTAATGGGCATTAAGTTTCTGGATTAGAATGGCTAAACTGTCTGGTTAATTTTCTTCTGCTGAGCAAAAGGCCCAGAGACACTGGTGTAAGGCTCAACTTTAGAATGGGATACAGCCATCGACGAGCTGTGAGATTCTCCCTGCATTCATTACATCAGAGTAAAACCCCTCTTACCTTTTCACCTTGTAAACCAGGGGATCCCACTAATCCAAAAAGACCTTGGTCACCCTGTAAACAAAACATGAAAGAAAATAGAAAATTAAAGACGTAGTCTGGGATAACAAGTCCTTTGTGCATGTATTTCTGATCTTGACAATCTGGTCTAAGTCTCAGCTCCTTCTCTCCCAGGCCTTCTGGGCATTCTTTCTCACCCTTTCCAGCCCCCACCCCAGGGAGCTTCCTAACCTCTTCCAGCACTGAATACCTGCTATTTTTCCATGTACATGCTTTTATTTCTTTTTCTTTGTTGCCCTATTCTCTAGGAATGCCCTTGCCCCCAGTTTACTAACACTTTACAGTAGTATCTAAAGGACTTTCCTTAAACACTGCACAGGACTGCACTAGGTAACGCCCCCTTTGGTGTAGCTCTGAGGTGTGGTGAGACTCTCAGATAGACCTCAGAGGCACAGACTGGACCTCTCCTGCTTCTATAATTTCACCAACACCTTCCCCTGTGCAGTGGCCACAGCCCGGAGGAAACCTACTAAACTTGATGATTAGGGTGACGGCTCCCCCCCCACCTTGGTAAGGACATATCCCGAGGGAAGAAGGAGCAAGCTTCCTTTGTTAGCTTTCCATTTGATCTCCTGCAACGAATCTGTTGCAGTGTAAAGAGGATAATCCAACTTAATACAAATACAGCTTCTAGGAGATCAGATTTAAAATGATTTTATTTCATCATTTTGGAGATATTACCCTCCCTCCAGCTGGGTTGGCGATGCAGTCCTGTAATCCTAGTTGCTATGGAAATTTAGATAGTGGGGCTACAAGTTCATGGCTTGCCTGGGCTACAGAGTAACTTCAAGGTTATTTGGCAGTTTAATGAAACAGTACCCCTCAAGATAAACACAGGCTGAAGAGGATTGGAGAGATGGCTGAGTGGGTACAGTGCTCGCTGCACGTGTCTGAGGACCTGGTTTAAAATAGCCAGAAGCCAGGTGAAGCTGAGTGCATTCCGACACCTCTGTAATCCCAGCACTCCTCTGGCAAGATGGTAGGCAGAGACAGGAGAGTTCCCCAGAGCTTGTGGATCCGCTAGCTTGGCTTACACAGTGGAGAACAGAGCCTGTCTCCAATTAAATGGAAGGCAAAGACCAACAGTGAAGGTTGCTGTCTGACTTCCACATATGTGCTGTAGCATGTGAATGCTCTACACACACACATAACACACACACACACACAAGCACATACACACATACACACCATGGTATACACACATAGACAATACACACACACACATACACACCATGGCATACATACCACATGCACACATACATACCATGGTATACACACACACACACACACACACACACATACACGCATGGTATACATACACACATACACACACACACGCACACATACACACCATGGCATACACACCACACACACACACACACACGGTATACATACACACATATACACACACACATACACACTATGACACATACGCCATGGCATGTACACACACACACACACACACACACACCATGTCATACATATGCACGTGCAACCCTGTAGAAGGCTGGAGACAGCTCAGTGCTGCAGCACTTGACTATGAAGCTTCAGGATGGGCCAGCCTTCACGCTAGGAAGGACAAAAGGCAGGGAAATGCATCTGTCAGTTTTAAAACGAATTTCGCGAAGAGCTCCACAGCAGTGTGATATTAAGATTTACATCTAAGTGCATTTCTTATATACGCCATTAACTGTGGTTAGTGCGTATGTAAGTCAAAAGTGAAAACACTTCAAGTGGAAACTTCACTCAAGTTTCCACTCCCACCCTGTATTTTGTACCAAAAAAAATCACAGAGAAAGATAAAACCAAACGCTCAATATGAATGCTTACGTTTGATCTGGAGCCTCTATTTTGAAGTCACCAAAACAGAGTTGACCTCTAATTTCAACATTTAATAAGAGAGTAAACAAGCTATTTTTAAGTATTTTAAAAGATGGCATTTTTATTTTCTCAGATTTCCTAGTATTTTTCCTCATAATGATGACCAGGTCGATGAAGATATTGTCTTTCTGTGAACAGACTTCAGTTCCTTTTCTGTGTTTCTTAGACTCTATGAGTTCAGTTCTATAACAGAAGGGAAATTGCTAAAATTTTAGATTAATTCTTTGAGGATTCTTGATGAGGCCTTAAGTTTATAATAATTTCTGTGAGCCAGTTACAAGTTCAGATTTCAACCCAATGATCACTGGGATTGTTTGGGGATTTTTTTAACCTGCAATTCTATAACAGTCAACAACCCCATCTTATAGTCATTTCATATTTTTCAAGAGCATTCCAAATGTCTTCCTACAGACTCCACTAGCAGCAAAGTGTGCTGTATTCCCTGGACTCAGGATCCTGAGGCCAGAGCATCAGGAGCTTCAGGCGAGTCTTGGTTACATAGAGAGACCTCATCTCAAACAAAGAAACAAACAGAACACACACAAGTGAAGGCAAGGGGGTGAGGAGGGAGGAGGCTAGCCAAAGCAGAGTGTTCAAGGAACCATCTCGTAACCCAATGTCAAGACAGAGAAGAGGTTAAAGGAGAACACCGACAGGGCTAGAGATGCTGCCCTGGTTGGTCAGGGAGGCCCCTCAAAACAGTATGGGGTTTTGTTTGTCCTTCCACTTTTCCCCTTGACCCTCAGAGGATAAGACACTGTGGCTGAAGACACCACACACCTTGGCTGCAAAATATAAAAGAAGCGTTGTGGAGCCAGGCTGACACTTCCAGCCTGCTGGCTCTCACCATACCCGAATGCCAGATCCAGGGTGGTGGTGGTGGTGGTGATGTGTGTTCAACAGTCTTACCCAGCTGTCAACCCTGTGAACTACGAAACCAACCTGCCAGTGAACAGCAGTGAATGCGGACCCATGGCTGCCCAAGATGCTAAAACCGAGTGACAGTTGTGGGCCCAGACCTACACAGGACATTTACATCGTCCCCTCTAAAGCTCAGGGAACACTGCAGCAGAGGGGATAGAAAGAACATTAGAGCCAGGAGAGACAGGGAAAGAGCTGTGGAAAGCCACCCTGTAAGGTGCAACACAACCATTACAAAGACTCAACAGCTGGTGTTACTCGCACTGGGTCTGCATAGGATCAGCCTTGTCAGCAATCAGAGATGGGCAAGGGGCTCATAGGAATCTACCTCTAACTCCTGAAATATTGGCTGCTGATAGATTCTGGGAGCTAGAGTTTATTGTCTTCAGTTCGGCACGGTTGCTGAGCTCCCCCCACCCCCTTCCCAGGCTCCAGCGAATAGCTCCGAGTGCATGGTCATACAGACGGCTTGGTTAAATACAGGAGGTCACAAACACAACATGCAGTGGAGTGAGAAATAGACTTGTAAGGGAGAAGTTGGGTAGACGGGGGTGCGGGGGAGTTACGACGGTGTGGGTGATAGGAGAGTCAGAATGAGTTATAAACACGTATGAAATCCTCAAATAACAAGTTTAGGTAATAGCAATTAAAAATCAACAGGAAAAGGTAACACTAATTCCACAGTAACAAAGCAAAATAAAACAAAAACTCCACTTTTATTTATGTTGACCGAAAAACAGCATTCTTCTCCCAATGAGGAGTTTTGTTGCTGTCTTTATTTTAAATCATTAGTTTTACCCACATGCTTCAGAGCAGGCACAAAAGACACCCTGGATTACAAGTAGAAAGGTTAGTTCTGTCATTAACTCTGCCAGTTACTACCTCTGAGTAACTGACCTAAAGTCTATTGTTCTGGTCTTCACGACTACAAGATGTGACGTGAAAACTGCTTCTTAAGAGTCACGGTAGCCTTTATACCATGTACAGGATCTAGAACTTTCCTAAAATATATGCCTTTGTGTTTAGGTGTTATATTCATATGTACTAACAGTACAAACGTTGAAGCTAAGCACATGCCCGGGCCAGATATGCAGGGCAACTGTGTGTAACCCCAGCCTCGGGGAACAGAGGTAGGGGTCAATGTTAGTTTTGGAAACACGGGAATTTAAGGCCATCCTGAGCTACATGAGACCCTGTCTCAAGGGAACAAACACAAACAAAAGATCACATTCTGCTCCAACATTCTAGCCCGCTCATCCTGTCTGGCATAATGTCAGGCTACAGCAGAGACCTGCTGAAATTATTGGAAGACCTCGCTCAGAAAGTGAGGCTGACAGAACGTAATTTACTTAATTCTTCAAATATTTCTTTGCTAAAACTCAATCTTCTCTGGGCATAGAATGTGATATATATTTTAAAGAGAGAAAAATAGTACTTATTTGTGTATACATACATATATGTGTGTGTGTGTGTGTGTGTGTGTGTGTGCACGCGCTGAGGTGTCCTCATTCACGTATGCACACGTGGAAACCAG
This sequence comes from Cricetomys ansorgei, assembly GCA_026225945.1. NCBI lineage: Eukaryota > Metazoa > Chordata > Mammalia > Rodentia > Nesomyidae > Cricetomys > Cricetomys ansorgei. Next base: position 4,879,555 of record JAMJFZ010000558.1, read on the forward strand.
AGTTAATGTTGGGTTTCTCCCCCATCACTGTTTGCCTTATATTTTGAGACAGGGTCCCCTAAGTAAACCTGGAAATTGGGTCCAGCCCAGGATGTGCTTTTCTTGCTTCCCAGTCCTGGAGTTACAGACCCCAGCAGTGTCCACCGTGTTAGTTTTAAAATATGGTTGCTAGGGATCCGAACTCAGGTCCTCTTGTATGTACTAAGCCATCTTCCCAGCCCCCTGGGAAATTTTATTTTTAAATATTAGAAATTAAAAATATTTTTATTTTGTTGACAAATAATTACCTTTTCTCCAGAAGCAGCTTGGCCTGGGGACAACCCAGGATCTCCTTTGGGACCCTGGATATGACAGTTAAGAGACACTTAGTGAAGCATGAGTCACATGTTGTGTGTTCCTGGCTTCAGCTACATTTCCACAGATGCTATACACAGAGTATGCATTAAACAACATTATAACACTCATGAATTCACAGCAGCTGTGCTGAGTCCATCGGCACATGAATGGAGCAGGCGCCCCCCTTGAGGAGCTAGTGACAGTTAATGGCTTTGTCAGTGGTATAGCCATTGATAAGTTCCGGGGCCACCGGTAAGCCACCTCCCAGTCTGCGTGCAGGGAACTCTAAGCTCAGTGGGTCACACACAAGGGAAGACATGAAGTGGGAGGGAGACTTTCAGGGAAAAGGATGTCAGCGGAGAGAGGAAGGGTGACCGAGGGCACTTGGGACTAAGAACCATTGAATTCATGTGAAAAACAAAGCATAAAATAATAGGAAAAAATAAAGCTAGACATGGGTTTTTTGCCTTGCAATGTATGTTTTTGGCCCTGTTTATAAAAGCTGAGATCTCTAAAAACTTAAGTACAATTGAAGTTTGAAAAATAAGTATTAAGTAATATTATTATAAAAAACGATTTTCTTTACACGAATAACTATCTTTGCTACTTTTGAGATACAAAGAATTATCATTATTATTTTAGCATTGGGGTGATGATAGTTTAATAAAACAATTTATCACAAACTTTAACATTTTAACATATAACAATACCTGAGTATTTTTTCAAAATCTTGAAAGGACATGAAATATTACTTTTATGACAAAGAAAAAAAAAAGAAGTCAAAAAGACACTTGGTCAAAATCTTCTATTCTGTTGTTAAAACCGGTATTTTCACAGTCAGTAATTCTTTTATATTTCAAGAGAAATATGACACCAGTTTTTGGACACAGTATTCATGTAACTTTTCTGGCGAATGCTGCTATGGGTTGCTCCCACCGAAAGGCATATTGAGTCTTAATTATTCAGTGTGGCATGCCGGTGTGTGGGAGGGGTTTGGATCCTGGGGACAGAGGTCTCGTGAACAGATGAATGGATTCATCTCTCTGCAGCGAGTGACTTGCCTTCTTCTCAGGGGTCTGGATTAGCGATTACAAGGGCGGGTTGCTATCGATCAAGTCCCCTCTCCCCCCAGCCCTTCTGTGTTACACACTTACACCGAAGGCAGCCATAAGGTGCTCACCAGACGCAAGCAGATTGGAATGACTGATCTTAGACTTTTCCTGACTAGAACCATGGGCCAAAATGAACTTCTTTCCTTCATGAATTGCCTCATAGATGGTTTCCTGTTTTGTCCACAGATGATTCCAAATGCTTAAGAGAGGTGTGTCTTTTTCTCAGACTTTTTGTCTGACTTCACAAAACAGAGAGGGTACAATGGAGAGTCTTTCAAAATCCAGTTTTGAGTTTTATTACTATTCTCAGCTAAGAATAAATAATTCTCCACTCTTAGAGAGTGGTAAATACTATTTTCACTCTGGGAAAGAGAGAAGCGACTCCTTTTTTTCTTTCATGGATTAATGGATGCTTCTAAACAGCTCACAAGCCGGCCGACTAAGGAGAGAGGATCAGAGAAGACACACCTGTTGCTCGGTCATTTCTTTTTTACCAATTACAAATTTAGGAGCAAATTAGAAATGTAATTAAGAATCCTGTGTCCTACAGTCAATGACATTTCTGGAGAAGAAGGCTTGTTTTCTGGCTTGTCTGTTCGTGGCCATCACCATTTCTACCAACGAGGCTACAGTGGGACATCATTGGTTACATGATTATTGATCTAATAAATAGCTTTATGGTATCCTAATATTTAAGAACTCAACTCATTAAATAACAACAATAAGAAGAACATTTATAATCTGGGCATAGAGGAAAGTGCAGGTAACCCTAGCACTTGGGAGGCTGAGCTAAGATGGTCTTTTGAGCCCAGGAGTTCTGCACTAGCCGTGATGACACACAGGACCTTCATCTTAAACAACAAAACCCAAACAACTTTAGACTAATTGACACTGGGTATATAAAAGGGGTGATAAAATATTAAAAATATTGACCCAAAACAACTAAGGGATGAAAGGGCTTATTTGGTTTATGTTTTCCAGTCCCGGCCTATCACTGATAGAAACCAAAGCAAAAGTCAAGCAGGGCAGTACCCGGAGGCAGGAACTAAAGCGGAGGCCATGGAGGGATGCTGCTCACTGGCTTGCTCCTCATGGCTCACTTGGCTTGCTTTCTTATGCTACCCAGGACCACCTGCCCAGACAATCCTGTTAAAGAACCATGGCCTAGAACTGTAGGAGACTTTCTATGTCCCAAGTCGAGCCTGAAAAGCAGACAAACTTTCTTTCAAGATGTCATTAGGAGCTGCTCACCTTTGGACCTGGCAACCCAGGTAACCCAGGATTTCCATGTGGTCCTGGAATGCCCTGAAAATAGTGAAAATGTCTCATTATTCTTGGAACAGACAAAAATGGTAGAGTTTCTTTTGACATTCATATAGCTATTACATAATATAGCCTAGTTAAAATAAATGCTAAAAATAAAATGAAAACTATGTTTTCAAAGTTATTCCTTCTGCCGCCTTTGACATGCTAGTCTTGCTATGCTACTCAGACAGCTGTGGATTCCGCCTTTTACATCACACGTTGCCTCGAGTGTGGCATCATCCCCCACCTTTCTCCACAGTACACTGCTCACTGCTGGGTCTAAGCCTCGCAGAGTCAGAAGCCCAACCGTGTGTGATTGTTTGGTTTCTCTCCTCTTCAACCTGCGCATCCCTTTCTGCAGTCAAGATTTGCATATGGGAAAACGGATTTTTAAAGTTCTCACTCACTCACTTTGCTGCATCTATCTCAGTGATTCCTCAAATCTCAGTTCTGTTTTTCCTTCATTTTAAAACCTTGGACTCATTTTCATGAAGTAACATCTCCTGACGGCTTCTGTTGAAACTACTGCACGTGAGACTCATTGTACGTTACCTCCAGGTACCGTACGCTGTTCTAGTCCGTCGTGTAAATAGTGTGCTGCTGTTTCAGCTGCATCATGACTCGCGCTATCTAGGTTCAGGATTAAAACATCTTTGTGAAGAGACTCTGTGTCTCATTAGGCTAGCATTCCATATATGTCAGCCTCCTGAATGTTTATCAACTTAATTTTACTTTACCGATAAATTATTATAGTATGAATTTAAAAATTGATTCTATTCCCTGGAAACCTAGTTTGTGCCTTGAACTACGTTCATATCTGGCAATTTTAGTTACTCATACAACGACCTACAGGCCACCTACTTCATTCTTACAAATACGGAAAATGAAGCTCACAAAGCCAGCGAGCACAGGAGCTGAGACGCATTCTCCAGAAAGCCCCTGAGTCTGTGGGTCCCTGATGGGTTTTGCGTTCTTACCTCTGTGTCCTCTAAGCATCTTAACACAGAACGTAGAGTAAGCAATTACTTGTCTCTCCAGGAAAAACTGATCTAGGTGACTCAACGATGTTGACATTAAAGCTATGTGTAGTAAGAATAAAACTAAGGAGAAAATGTTACAGTCCATGACACTGGCAGCCTTAAGAAAGAAAAGGAGGCTGCTGGTGGTGGCACACACCTTTAATCCCATCAGAGGCAGAGGCAGTTGGATCTCTGTGAGTTCAAGGCCAGCTTGGTCTACAGAGTGAGTTGCAAGACAGCCAAATTACAACAGAGAAATCCTGTCTCGAAAAACAACAACAACAAGAAAAAGAAAGAAAGAGAGAGAAAGGGAGGGAGGGAGGTAAGGGGGGGAGAGAGAGAGAGAGAGAGGGAGGGAGGGAGAGAGGAAGGAAGGAAGGAAGGAAGGAAGGAAGGAAGGAAGGAAGGAAGGAAGGAAGGAAGAAAGGAAGGAAGGGAGAGAGAAAATAAGATAGGAGCTCTGTGGAGGTTAATGAATGAACTGTTGCAGTAGACTTCAGGGTAATATATTCACAGATCTCAATAGTGCAATCATGAGCCAACACAATGGTTTTAGGAAAAACTTGTACCAATCAAAGTTTGGGATTTTTTTCAAAGAGGGATGGCTTGTTGGTTGTGGCCAAATAGGATCAAATTTAGAGAGAGGGAATTCGAGAAGTTGCAACATTCAAGTCAGGGAATTGATCGAAAGGGATGAAATTAGGAATGCAGTTGAAGTAACTAATCTCACAAACAATCCCCATAGGGGAGTGTAGATTGGGAAGTAAAAGAGGAATAGACATTAGAGACAGGAACCCATGTGTCTTGGGTGTAGTTGGAGATCCGGAAGCTGAAGGTCATCCTGTTGGGAAATCACAGCCTTAGAGTGAAGAAGCAAAGAATCCCCATGCAGAGAAAGGCTGGGAGCAGAAAAGCAGGTCCCAAAAGCCTCCACTATGGGATTAGAGGGCATGAGGGAGGGCCTGATAGGACTCCAGAGTTCCAGAAAGTACTAAAGAGCAGCTAGAGCACAACGGGAATTTATTTTAACCTTTGAATGCAAATCATTTGGTGTGAATATGGAGAGTGCAAAGTAACATCTTACAGCGCCTTCTCTTCATGTTCTTAGTACGATATAAACTGAGGCGAGAAGAGAGTCAATTACGTTAAAGCCATTTGCATTTGCCTCTGTGGGGCACAATTCTTTATCTAGATAATTGAAGAAAGACTTTCTTCAGCAAAAATCTACACCTATTTCTCTAGGCTTGAGAGAAACTAATTCTAACAGAGCAATAAATCTTTTGTGGGACCCGTGTAATGTGAGACACCACTGCTGATCCTCAAGGGAGCTTTCTTCCTTCGTGAATTTTCTTCTAGCCAATGACTCCAGTGTTTCCCAATATGCAATACAGGCATGCACTATTTTAAGGCAGTCTGATCCTGTTCATTTCCTAAACAAACCTTACCTTAGAACATTGGTATCCCTTTATAACTAATAAGCCAACCAGAGCAGCCAGGACTATCTAAATTTGATCCTATTCCTCAGACATTTTCCAGAGAGTTCTTTGGCCGCCTACACCCAGGCAAACAAAGCTGAACTGGAGGAGGTAAGTGCGAAGACCCAGGTTTCCAGAAGATGTACATACTGCCTAACACTAGGAGAACAAACACCCTGGAACGTTATGCTTCTATCTCACATCAGGAAATGAAAAGCATCCACTCACCCTCGGGCCTCTCTTGCCGGCTGGGCCTGGGATACCCATTGGACCAGGGGGACCCTGAGGAAGAAAACATCAAGTCATTAGGGAGATAATCAGTCTTTCCTCATACATCTTTATCCGATTCCTACTCCGTGATAACTCTTTTTTCCCCATTCCCCGTTCCCAGCTGACGATGGTTTTAAAACAACATTAACCCCTCACTCCGATCAGCATGGGGGAGGTGAAATTACTGCCTCTCCTCGTTAATCTGGCCAGAAATAGCAGCGGGAAGGCCATGACTTATAACCGTGATATCTGGTTCTCACAGAGAGCATAACTAGTACTTTTGTGGGTGATTTTTACCTAAATTTATTTTTATTATGGAAGGAGAAATCGGCTTAAGGCTGGAGCACAAGTTTTTTTTTTTTTTTTTTTTTAACTTCAAAAAGCAGGTTTCAACCTTAAGAAATGAAAGGACTAGACATTTTGTATTCTTCTAAAAGAATTACGCCAAGGATCTTAGTAATGTGTTAATCTCCTACAGTGTCTTATACCAAATGTGACATACCAGGAGCTCACTAACAGAGATAAATAAATGGCTTATAAAGCAAAAATGGAAGGGCTAGAGCAATGGTTCTCAACCTGTGGGTCGTGACCTCTTTGGGGGTTGAATGACCCCTTCACACGAGTCGCCTAAGACTATCTGCATATCAGATATTTACATTAAGGTTCATAATAGTAGCAAAATTACAGTGGTGATCAGCAAGGAAAATAAATTTATAGTTGAGGGTCAACACAACATGTAGAATTGTATTAAAGGGTCATAGCATGAGGAAGGTTAAGAACACTGGGCTGGAGAAATGGCTCAGTGGTTAAGAGCACTGGCTGCTCTTGCGGAGGATCTAGGTTCAGTTCCTAGTACCCATATGGTGGCTCACAGCCATCTATAACCCCAGTTCGAGGGATCCAATGCCCTCTTCTGGCTTCTGCAAGTACCAGATTTTCATGCAGTGCACTTATATAAACGAAGGCAAAACACTCATGCACAAATATAAAGATAAATATTTTTTATCTTTAAGGATGGAGGATAACTTGCAATATGGGAAAATGTTTGCAAACCATTCATCAGACAAGCCAGTAATATTATATGCAAGAGCTTTAAAAAACCTTACAACACAGTAATCTCTGCAAATAGACGAATCATCTAAATGAACATTTCTCAAAATAAGATACACAAGTGCCTAAGAAGCATGCAAACAATGTTCAGTCCCACCAGTCCTCGAAGAAATGCAACTAAAACCACAGCGAGATATCATCTCCTTTCAGCTGTTTTTCCAAAAGACAAAAATACTAAATACAGCAAGGATGAAAAAAAATCTCATAAACTCTTGTTGGTGGCAATGTAAATTAGTGTGGCGATTACAGGAAGCAGTGTGGATATTCCACAAAACCTAGATCTACCTCACCATCCAGCTCTCTGCCCACTGCACATACATACCCAAAAGAAATGACGTCAGCACAGGAGAGAGATACCTGCTCCTCTGTGTTTATCGTGACTCTGCTAGTGACCACAAAGGGAAGGAATCAACCTAGGTGCTCACCAGGAGATGACCAGGTAAGAAAGTATGGTGCGTGACATAGGCAAGGATGTGCTTATCAGCCATAAGAAGAATGAGACCCTGTCACATAACATGGATGGAACTGGAAGACACAGAAAAGTACCACACAATCTCCCCCAAGTGTAGAAGCTAAGATTATAAACACAGCAGTTTCAAAAAAGAGAAGAGAGTAATTTCTAGAGGTTAGGAGAAGGAGGGTGTGTGGAGGCTACCTACAGAAGCACCACTATAGAGGAACGATGCGATGGGTCTTCCAGCATAGTGGGTGACTAGTTTACAACACCTTAGATATTTCGTGAAGAACCAGAAGATAGAATTTGATGGCTCCACACACGGGGGTACAAGTACTTCCTATCTTGATATTGTGTATTATGGGATCATCACACTGTGTGTAAGTGTGTACGTTTATCACATGTCTGTAAAACTATGGATTTTAAAATACACCGTGGAAGAACTGTATGAGGATGCAGACAGGAAAAGTGGGAAACTGGCCAGGCCACAGGGATTACACAGAAACGACAGGAAGTGAAACGGCCTCTTCAAGTTCACACAGATCTGACGTCATTCATTCTCCCACCGGCGCTACGTCATCTACCCTCAGTTTTCACCGTTTGGAAGTTGGACTCTCGAAGCTCGGCTGTGGCCTTCTCATCAGAAGAAAGAAGGGATCCCTCCCACCCCCACCCGGCTCTCTCTCTCTGGCTCCTCTATACCTCTTAGCAGTGCTGATCAATTTCTTCCCCCCGCCAAAAAAATTTTTTTTCCTGACTTTTGTAATAAATGCAATGTTTTTTTTCTGCAACTGTTTTCGCTTTACCTTTCTGTAACCAGAAAGCAAAATTCCCCTCTGTTCTGGTTCCTGACCCTACAGCTCTTTCTTTGAAAATATTACCCAATTTTATCATTTCAGCTGCAGCATTGACTAGGAAGACTCTCAAATGTATACCCAAGCCTTGACTTCGTGTCTTCAACTTTCCCAACAGAATCCCTCGCCGCCTCCTTCTGACTGACCGCCTTCTGCTGCTGTTCAGTGGACGGATTCCAATCATTATGTTCAGCAATGGTACCACTGTTCTCTCAGTCTGCAGCCTTCAAACGTGGCAGTGGCCTTTGACTGTCTTATTCACTTGGACACTAGATCCAATTAATATCCAAGTTCTATTATTTCTTCTCTCAAGTCCCACCTTCCCATTTTCGCTTCTACCAATCTGGGATAATGCCCCCGTCATACAGCACCAAGATGGAACCAGGAGCTTCCCATCTATTTTGGGTACCATGACCAGACTGATCTTTAAGTTAATATTCTTGCTTAGAAAGCTATAAAATTCCTGATAACAATATAAAGCTGTACCTATCAGTTTGACAATTAAGACTCTCCATAATGCGACACTTCCCTGCTTGGTGTTTTGTCTGTCATTCAGCCCAATATAAAAGAGACACAGAAAATCTGTATTCAAATCCTGGCTGTATAATTTACAAAAAATGTTGCTATTGGCAAGACAATAAACTGCTCTGGCCTTCAGTTTTTTGAGGACATGAGGACAATTATACCGATATTACAAAGCTCTTCCAGGAGAATGCGTATGAAGGTCTAGTTTGAGTATCGTCCACATCAATGAGTGACAGTTACCACTCTGTCTTCCTGGTGTTAAGAAGGGAAATCTGTCTTTCTCACCTATCAAAGTATTTACTCTTTAAGGCCAGTCCTACATAATTCTGTCATAAAAACCTACCATGGATCTTTCCTAGAGATCTGCTCATAAGTATTATTTTCTACCCCACACATTTAGTTTATAAGATTATGTCTTTTCAGCAGCATATGATTCTTTTTATTGTTTTTAATTTGTGTGTGTGTGTGTGTGTGTGTGTGTGTGTGTGTGTGTGTGTGTGAACACTCATGAGTCCAGTGCCTTCTTCTACCAGAGGCTTCAAGGCCCCTCAGAGCTGGAGTAATAGGTGGCTGTGAGCTGCCCAAGTTGGGTGCTGCTAACTGAACGAAGGTAAAAGCAGTACTCACTAGCCGTCTCTCCAGCACGCAGTGAAATGTATCTTCCCTCACCACAAGATATAGTTACATGCACACTTCAGTTTCCTTATTGAAATGTAGGTTCCTTCAGAACAAAGACTGTGTTTCTGCCTCAAGCTCAGCAGAGACTAAGGCAATGTCTGTTGAACAGATTACTGCTTTACAAATCCACATGGAATAGCTGTTTAGGGTTTTATAGAGCAGATTAGAAGATTAAAAGATTAATGTTCATCCCCTTACACTGACTTTGTGAGGGAAGTAAGTGGCCACCTATTGTTTAATGTGACCGCTCTCTCAATAGAACCAATAAGTTGATAGTTTTTATAAGTGCTGTAGAGAGGTCAGTTCTATATAGCAGGGCATCTAGTGAATTATTGTAACCTCAATGGTTTGCTTTAGGAAGAGTTGTTGAGAATACATCAGCTGCCCCAAATAATAACCCCAAGGGAACACAAGCCAAGAACACGGCATCTTCTAATGCCAGCCTTTGGTTTCTAGAGTCAGCCAGTGACTCATGTTGTATTTTCATTAATAAAGAAATGTCTTGATGGTGCTAGAGAGATGGCTCAGCAGTTTAAAGCACTCGATGTTCTGCTGGCCATGGAGGCTAGAAATCGGATCCAGTCCTCTGGAGCTACAGACTGTTGTGAGCCACCAGGCATGTATGTAGTACAGAGACACATGCAGGCAAAACACCCACACATATAAGACAACAAAATGATAATGAAAGCAATGCCTTAGGACATATTTGAAATACTTGCAATTTTGAAATAAAATTCTGAAGACATAGGCAAATCGCTTAAGGTATACAAATATCAAAGGCAAACACGGGCTGTTCCAACAACTAACTTAAAAATGAGGTTTTGAATGATCTCAGAAATTTCCAAATGTGGATCTCTGATTGTATCTGCATAACAGAAGAAATTCAGAGCTGAAGAACTTGGACCAATATTTCACAATTTTGCTTGTATATTATCGGACTGGTTAGGGTTCTCCATTAAATAGGCTGGTCTTTCCCCCCACCAAGTATGTTGATTTTTATTTTGGTTGGTAGAGCTCTTATTAATTTATTTGTAAGTTGGCTACATCATTAAAGAGATAATGAAACATGTTATTCACCATAAAAATGAAAATATTTCACTGAGGATGGTAACATTGCATTTGGTTCTTTTCCCAGCGGTTGACTACAAAATAACTTCCATCTAAAAACAAACATTATACCTTGCCAATCTATTTGATGTTATTTTGACAAAGGAATACTTAATTGGTACATCACTATGTTTTTTTCTTAATGTAACTTTCATATACCCTTTTAACATAACTAGGCGTTGAGCCTGTGTTTCTGTTTTTTATAAAGAACACAAATCTATACATTGCAGTTAAATTCCTGGTTGGATTTCAACTGAATTAGAAAATCATATAGTTCCCCACCACCACCACCACTGTATCCAGAATTAGGTATCACTTTAGCCTGACAACTATAAAAAGGTATGATTTGAGACAGGGTTGCACTCTGCCGGATGCGTTTTAATAAACATGAAGCCATCCACGGCAGCAGGACACACTTCCACAGATCTGCTTTGTCCCATATTGTATGGTCCAGGCCCCTCTTTGAAATACATGGTAAGCTAGTGCATTAAGACATAGTTTAAAAAGAAAAATCCAACTTACGGGAGGTCCGGTGTCCCCTTTCAGCCCTCTCGGAGACTCCAAGTCAAGCATCTCCCTATAATCCTCATAATAATAATCATAAGGCTGGGTTTCATAGCTGCTTCCGGTGGGATAAATACCATCGGGATAAAATTCACCTTCCTTCCTCAGTTCAAGGTGGTTATCCACAGAGGGCCCATGTGTCACTCTGTACAAGGTGCTGTTTAAAATCTGTTCCATTTCCATGAGTTCATTGGTGTGCAGATTCGCTGTGATAGCCTGCTTGAGATTAGTCCTGGCATCTTGATGAGCATGTGTGGCGCTAGATGACGCCTTCTTAGGCAGGGGCAGGCCAGCTGCTTCCTCATCATGGTGGGTGCTGTTGTCTGACCCAGCTAAGAGCGGGCGAGGACTCTCCCCTGTATTCAGTCCTGCCTCACTATGATGATCACGGGATGCCAACAGGCTTAAATTCGTCTCTTCCTCAGTGGAGATGGCTTTCGCTTGAATTCTGTAATTGGAGAGAGTCACAGCAGAGACGTTTCCTGAATGGGAAGAAGTTAACTGAGACCTTGATGCCTGGGGCTCTTGTCTCTCATGTTCGGTGGCAGAAACGTTATTTCTGACATCTGGGATACCTTTGCCATCAGCGAATGTCTTCTGTGGCGATTCTGTTTCACCAAATCCCTTGGTCAAGGGAGCAGGCGCAGGGTGTCCGGTTGGCATCACTGCTGTGCGAGGAAGGCTTGTTTCAGCCTGCAGTGTGTGTGTTCGGGGGCACTGCCGTCTCGTGTATCCGCAATAGTCCGCAGATGCTGCTGCGGAAGGAATGATATCCAACTGACACACTGCTCCTTCAAAGTGGGCGGAATGATTATTCATACTTCCCAAGGTAAACACACTGTGAGAGTCAAAGGTCTGAGCTTCTGCCGTTGTCTCCCCACTAAAATTTCTCTTTCCGCATTCGACAAACATCGAGACCACCCGGTCTCTAACCGTGATGGCAAATGAGTGCCACCGCTCATCGTGGACACTGTAGCTGAAAACGGCCGATTGCTTTCCTCCAATGTGCACTATTAGTTTCTTAGGTAGTAACTGTACTCCGAAGTGCAGCCTGTTGTTACTTCGAATGCTGAAGAGAAACGCGTTGTTCACTTTGTGTGATTGTAATCCAATCAATACCATCAGTGGCTGTCTTAGGCTAAATGGTAAAATGTTCACGAGAGGTGACTCAATATAGGCTTCATTTTTTAAAATGACACCAAATTCTGTCAAATGGACCCCCTGAGGTAACGGTGTGGATGCAGATGGCACAGCTGTCACCAATGATGTGTGTCTTACATCTTTGCCTCGAAGGCCTAGTTGATGAAGAATGTCTATGCCTAGAAATGAAAAGAGAGAACGGTAGAAATTCATACAAATGCTTGAGTATAAAAACAAAACTTTCTTTCCAGTCAATATAAGCATGCTCTACCAAGAACTAACTTCTAGATAGCAAAAGCCAGTGAGAGAAGTGTTACCTTCAACAATTCAAATGAAGCACTTAGGCAGGTGCACGCACACACATACACACACACACACATACACACACATACACACACACACACACACACACATACACACACATACACACATATACACACATATACACACACATACACACATACACACACATACACAAACATACACACATACACACACAAACACACACACACATACACATACACACATATACACAAACACACATACACACACACACGCATACACACATACAAATGCACATACACACAAACACACATACACAAACATACACACATACACACACATACACACAAACATACACACACACATACACACAAACACACATACACAAACATACACACATACACACACACACACACATACATACAAACACACATACACACATACACACACATACACACATACAAACACACATACACACACACTCACACACACACATACACATACACACACACACACGCAATCTTTTAGGCCCCCAAATAATTTAAAAATCAGTTCAGCTCCTTTCCTCTCTACTTTCCTAGGATCTTGCCCCTCCACTACAAACACATATCACAGCTTCTGAGATACCACTCACGTCCTGAACTTAACATTTAATGACGGCCATGTTCAGGTGAAACTGAGACCCTGTTGAGGGAGTGATTTGTAACTCACTATCCTCGTTATAAACGAAGTTCACGCCGTCACTTAAATTCTTAGTTTTCAAAGGTCTGGGAATGCAGTCAAAGCTTTCTGTGCCTGACACCTTAATTACACATCGCACTTAAAGCACCTTGGTTTCACCCATGTCCTTGAGTAACACATGAAAGGGGATTTAAATGTTTTGTCTCTTTCAAGATTCTTTCATTTTCCTAGTTCTCCTCAGCATTTTTTACCCAATTCATACACTCTTTTTCAATATTTGTTATGTAATGCGCATTTTCTATAATACAGCTTTAATATAATTGTGGGTTTAAGAAATCTGTGGTTCCTTATATTATGGCCGATAGTGATCTGCTTGTCTCTCTCACTCAGTCACAAACTCCTGCAAGACAGGTTGTGGCTCATTCACTATTATGCTTCTACGATTTCCTTGCACAGAGTTCTAGGATTTCTGAATGAATGAGTTTGTCCCACCAGAATCCAATCAGACTCCATATTCACCTTTAGAGTCATATAGCCCTACATGCCATTCATTAAAATCAAATGATAAGTCCTCTCTTATAAACACAGCCAGCTTAGTAAAAGGTGTGATCTTTATGATCCTTCCAGTTAATAACCTCCCGTCTACATCTACACGTGCTTGTAATAATCTCTGGGTAGAAATAGCAAAGAACTGTAATATTAAAGAAAAACAAAAACAGTTGAAATTAGCAAAGACTGTTTAGCACTATTAATTTTCCTTTTGTGGCAAAGTGGTAGATATTTGACAGTTTCTGTTCACTGCAAGAATAAAACCTGGAGACTCTGGGTTCCATGTCTGACAACTATGAAAAACAATGAAATACTTACAGAATATCACTCATGTGTAATCTAGTACTATATTTAAAATGCTTTCTCACAGAGATATGTACAAAGACTCCAGTGAGTTAGAGTACAACTATTGGTTGTTAATGAAATAGTTATAATTTTTATAGCAGTTAAAAAGGGCATAAATGTTTAGATTTGAGATATTATGTGATGTGAGTCTCAAACTTTTCCATCGAAATATTCTCAACAACAATGCAGAAATGTAAGTTCCTCCAGTGACTCAGGGGCCTGTTTTAAAGCAGTGGCATATAATTTGCAAAAAAAAAAATAGCTTTGATCTCTCGTGTTATTTTTTTATAATTAAGTTACAATTTTATTATACTGCATAACCTGGTTGTTTGTTTTCATAGGTAATATAATTAATTACCAGAAAAATTTCTTAACTATACTTATCACTATTTTTTTTACAGAAACTCACACTCTTGAACATGTGCAATGTCAGTCTGTGACTTCCTAGTGCTCTCTGACTCCAACTGTAAACACATTTCAGTCCCAGGAGGAAGCCATGGAAGAGCAATGCTTCTTTGAAAATCACATTGCTTAAATTGAAAGTATATATGACCATAGAGCCTGTGAAAATCATTTTTCTGTGTGTCAAGTAAGTCATTCTGACACAAGATAAGTCTCTGATGTGACACCTCTGGTCTTTGTCCTGGGGAAACCTGCCCTGCGGGAGTGCCTCTGTTTCAAGTACTAATTTGATCCTATTAAAATGTTATTAGGAAGAGTATTCATCTGAACATTTAAGGATGGATACACATGTTCTTGATATAGGTACGTCAGCATGCTTCTTTAAATTCTACTGTATTGTAGAATGGCAGACAACTTGTAAAAAACATTATATGATTTTGAACAGTTATCACTCAGTAAGTTCTCTGTTACTGAACCAAGAATGCATTCCTACAAAGAGGCTGCTTGCTGCCGAGAGTTATTGTTTTGGTGCTTGGCTACGTTCTTGATTAATAATTTATGCAGAATTCAAGCATCCAAACAAATTGAGCTAATCTCTTTTTGCTTCATTGCCTTACCTTTATCAGCTTACAATTTCATTGTCATATTGTAAGACATTAAATAAATGTAATAATTAGATACATTTAAATGATTCTGGAATCATCTCTTTATTTCTCATGGCTTCATAGAACTCTTCAGCCAATGGAACTCACCGTGTGGACTTTTCATGGACCCCTCAGTGCTCGCCCCTTTCCTCTTTTCTATGTTAATTGAGTCCTAACTCATGCTGGCACCTGGAACCCACCTTAGAGCTTTGTGTTTGTATAAGAAGCAATGCATTCCATGTAGGATGTAAGTGTACTTCTCAGAAATCTGCATGTCGCGTGCTTCATGATCCTTTTCTGCTGACCTAATTTTTCAGCTCTTTACTTCCTCTTGTGATTTGACTATTTTTGCTCTAGTCTTAAGATGGTGCCGTCTCTGATCATCTCAAAGAGCAGCCTTTGATTCTCTAATTATTTTATGCATTATGAGACAGTGTCAGGGTTTTCTGACCTTTTTCTATCTTCTTGTTCTAACTTCTGAAGTTGAGTCACTTGGTTATGAAAGTGTTAAGTGAAAAAAATCTGCCTGAGCAATGCCCGGACCATGTTTTCTTGATTTGGTAGGTGCTATTTTCATTGCTCCTGTTTCCCAGAAACTATTTTTATGTATTTCCCATGTCTTTTAAAAGATTTAAAGTCCCAGTTACATGTTTTATATTTTACTTTGCTGTCTGATGTTGTTACGAAGATCTGTCCTAACAGCACTGTGACCCGAGAATGGTGAACATTTTTCAATAATGTTGTACATTCAACAATAATGTCGCATGCACACCCGCAGAGGTATTTGTGAAGAATGTTGTGTGCCCCGTGGCGTTAGACCGCACTGTTCACTTCCTGTGTTCTCCGTTCTTTACGTTTATACCATTAATCCATTAGAAATTACTTCATTAATTAAAACCATTTCTGTTTCACTGTCTCTTGCACTGTGTATTTTCCCTCTACGCTCCTTCCAATCTTATCTCAGTTTATAGGTGTTACTTCTATGACTTTTGAGCTCCATACATATTACACTTCAAATTCATTTTAATGTCTCTCCGGCTCTTCATTTCCCTTGACATCTTATGGTTCTGCCCCACTGTCTTTCTTCACAGAGTTTACCTGACTTGCGTTTTTCCTTTTTTTTTTAAAAAAATAAGTGGTCAGAATCTCTAACCGTCTCATAGCAACACTGTTGTACGCATCACATCGTCTTTTTTGCTACATTTGTTTACAGCTTTCTTTGTTATCTTTCCACCCAGGCCGTAGAAAATCCTTTCACTTGCCCGTTATTTCCCAGCCAAGCATATCCGGTATAGGGGTGCCAAGAGAAGAGGGCCATGCTTTCTGACTCCCCAGACTCCTTCAGCGTGACCTGCACTTTCTCTCTGGACTTAGTCCTTTATGTGGTCTGAGAACCCGTCTGAGGACCGTGCTAATCCAGGAGGACTTGCACAGCCCGCTTTTCCTGTCTCATTCTCCTTCCTCTCAGCCCACTCCTATTTGTTCAAGCTTCGGGAGGATTCCATCATCCCAGGAAGTGGATTTGTGCATTTTCTGAGCTCTCCCCTCTTGGGGAAGTTTATTTTAGTTATGTTTGAAATTGTTTCACACACTGTTGGGTGAGGGACTACCTTAACTCTAGGGTGTGCTGTACTGTCCGCAGGCGTTGGATCTCTGTGGGGATGTTTGATTGCTTATGATCTGCACCTGAGGAGTTCTGAATGAATAAAAACACCTGAGCTCAGATGCTCAGGGTTCCACTGTGGATCAAGTCTGGCGCTGACGGTGGTTCCCTCTGAGGAGGTCTGGCAGAGTTTGCAGCTATGAACATTGCTGAGCCGCCCCAGTAGTAGGGTACAACTACACGCCCCATGTAGCCTGTTATAGGTTCTGAGCTTCTGTCTTATACTTCCTCTGGGCAGCATCTGCCCTCCTCAGACTTCGGAGTACTTCTTGTGTGTCAGGAGTTTTGTTTCTGCTACTGCTTTCTGAGATGTTCCTGTTGAACCCTGTCATTTTTATGCGCCATCTCTTTTTATCTTTGTATTTTATTTACCTCTTGTAGATTTTATTAGTCTTTTTGTTGTTGTTGTTGTTTGTTTGTTTGTTGTTTTACAAAACAGACAAGTTTAGGATTATTTTTTCTATTAGTTTGTTTCTTTTGTGTGGCAAAAAGAGAATATCTCAAAGTTTCATGTTTATTTAGTCTGCGCTATGCCCAGGGATCGGAAGGGATGGCTAAGCAATAAAGAGCACTGTTGCTCTTGCAGAGGACCTGGGTTCAAGTCCTGGCAACCACATGGTGGCTCCCAATCATCAGTAACTCCAGCTTCATGGAGCTGAGGTCCGCTCGTGACCTCAGCAGGTATCAGTCCCCTGGTGTACAGACACGCATGCAGGCAAAACATTTATACGTGTAAAATAAAATAATTCTAACAGAAAACTAAAATCTACGCTCACTTCACAGATGAAGTCAAGGAACAGAGAAATGACATAATGGGGTCAAGGTCATACAACCAGCAGACTGTTGAGCTGAATTTGAGTCATTGGTCTGATGTCAAGGTTGAAGCACTGTCTGTCTCATCCCATGACGTAAGGGCTCTTCACACATAACATGTACAGATATTGCTAACCAACCATGGCTTTTCCCCACTGAAATGTCACGGGGGACAACTCTGTACAGTTAGATTGGCACCATCCGCTGGAGAGCTGTTTCCTCTGAAATGAAACAGTCTCTTCTGAAGGGAAGAGAGGAGGCTCTGCAGGCTCTCGGGACTCACAAGACATAGGGGGACCCTTTCCTCCACAGATATGAAGCAGAAAGAGACTCTTCCTCCTGGGTGGAGCTGTTTCAAGGCTGCACAAGGTGCTGCTGTTCAGAGGCACCGCCCAGGCTGGGGTGGGCTTTGCGGTGGTACACTGCCCTGAGCATATAAATTTTCCAGGCAGAGTCACACAACAGCATCCTAGTTTTAAACTGTCAGAAACTAGGCACATTTGTGGGGCAGAAGTGGACAGAAAAGAGAACAGGGACCTCAAAGATAGAAGGTGCATGTAAGAGAGACTGAGAAAAATAAGAGTAAAGGGAAAAAAGGAAAATACAGAAAGAAATGAGGAGAGAGAAAGAAAGAGAGAGAGAGAGACAGAGTGAGAAAGACATAGAAAGAGAGAGTTCCAATCTAGAGTACAAGTTCTTTAAGCCTAGCTTAGACATCACTAAATTATAAGTTGCAGTTAGATTTAGATTTTTGGTACCGATATATACAGCAATAAATAAGTTTTCTCTGATGAGTTGGTTTCATGGATGGCCCTAACCACCAAATCAACCCAGATCAATAGTTCATGTCACTAAAGAAATCAGTTACCATTTGGAAGAAAAACTAGACAATTGTCAACAAGGCACTAGAGTTGCCTGTTGCCTGAAGAACAACGGTGGCATTTATTAAACTCTTTCTATGTACCGGCACTTCCCTAAGAACCCCACTGTATTGTCACAATTCTCACAACCCTGTGAGTAGATACAACTGGCATTCCCATCTTACAGTTACACAAAGTCGGAGTTCAATTCTATTCCCAAGGCCACGCAACTAGGGAGTGCGGAGGCATCCACTGAGTACGGTCTCCGAGAGTCCGTACACGCACCTCAGTGGCTTTTAGCAATATATTTCACCTTACCTGAAAGAATGGACTATATCCCCTTCTTCTATCGGCTCCCTAAGTGCAGAATGAATATAGGGTCGCCAAGACAACGGTGCTCTCTTGACTGTAAACAGCAGGCCTAAGGACGTCATTCAAACCGTAGCTGCAAAGACCACATAGTCTGACTCACAGACCTCGCTGCTGGCTCTGCGTATGCAACTGTCTGCTGGATTTATCCAGGAGAAATTACATGTCCCCAAAGCAGTTCTAACTCAATATATTTCCCCCAAACTTAATTGTTCGTACTTCTTCTGTCAGTAAAGAGTCCCACAACCACACACGG
This sequence comes from Cricetomys ansorgei, assembly GCA_026225945.1. Taxonomy (NCBI): domain Eukaryota; kingdom Metazoa; phylum Chordata; class Mammalia; order Rodentia; family Nesomyidae; genus Cricetomys; species Cricetomys ansorgei. The sequence continues at coordinate 4,898,368 of JAMJFZ010000558.1, forward strand.
GCAGCCACCCCGATCTTTCTGTAGTGGACCCGAGATTATGACACTCCTCTGGGTCAGACCCTACCGTGGCTTTGAGTGACACACGAGGTCGCCGGTTCCTGTCTTCTCACTCCCATCTCACTTCCTGTCCCCTTTCATCTGACCTTATTTTACCGCAGACAGACACATCTTTTCTTAGTCTTTAAACTTCCTGAGGCCATTTTGAACCCCTGGTGCTTGCACTCAAAGGCTTTCAGATTCAGGATGCTCTAAACCCTTCACTCCTTGGGTTAATTTTAAGCGTCTGCTTTTGCAATGGTAAAAATTCGTGGTGAATTTAACAGATTTCTGTAAGTTTTGTGAGTTTTTTTTAAATTAATGTATCGAAGCTGGGTGTGGTCCTGAGGGATCTTTGAACTTGAAGTTGGTGTCATAAGGGAAGGATGGTTCTGGAAGCAATGTTCTCTTTTCCTTCTGTGTACAGATGCTTCCTCTGCAGCACTCTCCACTCTGGATATTTTTATTCTTCCTAAACTTCTCGGTTCCCCGAATCGTATCAGTCCTTAAAATCCTACTGGTTAGGCGTCCCACGGAGGAGACCACCTCCCCACACTGAGGATTGCTCCTCAGCAGGACTGAGCTCAAGTAGGACATTACATTGAGTTTTGCTTTTATTTTAGAGGCAGGATCCATACTGGGTTTCCAAGCCTGTCCTCAAATTCCTGGCCTCGAGAGATTCTCCTGACTCAGGCGCCCAGGCGTATGAAATCACCGTAAGCACCATAGGCCACCTGCCGCATTGCCCCTTCTCCCACAGAGGAAAAGAAACGTGTGAGGGGAATGGGATGAAGTTGGGATGAAGAGGGATGGTTGGCGGGGGGCACGGGGGAGGGAGAAGCCGGCCTCAGTAGATGATAGCACTAGGACTTACACGGGGGTCTCTGTAAATATAGTAACTTGTTGCTGACTCCGTGGGGTGTGTACCCTCTATGCCTAAAAAAGACAGACGCGGTAGCCCAGGAGCCTACCTTTGTTTATCCAATACAGAAAACAAACAACCCACGGTCAACAACCCATCCCAAGTTGAAGGAACTTGGGAATGATTACCCCTGGACGCTTAGAGATGTTTTGTATTTCTTTGTAATTTGAGTGATATCTTAAGGTCATCGATTTTTAGAGTCTAAGAAGTTGCAGAGTCAACTCTTATTATTAAAGAACTAAATGGATATGTGCATTCTAATGAATTCTCAATATTTCAAGTTTTCGTACATTTAGCCAGCCAAGTCCTACAGCGATAACCTTTCTGATGCTGCATGTACACTGAATTTTAAAACATTAATGCTATTGTTCCATATCCATTCCCACATTGTTGGCACTCATTGGACTCAGGGAATGATTAATAATAATAATAATAATAATAATAATAATAATAAATTTTTTTAAAAGAATCCATGAAGCTGGGAGGCCTATGGTGGATGGGTCCTGGGAAGAGTTTGAAGAAGGTACTAGTAGATAAGATTTAAAAAAAAAAAAAAAAGGCATCGTATGTATGTATGACATTTTAAAAAAATAAAATAAAAATATTTCTTAAAAAGTGATTGTTTAAGATGAAAACACCAGGATTATACAAAAGATTACATACTCCTCAACATACTTTTCTTTTCCTTGACAATTTGTACAAAATGACCAAAGTAACGAGATAAGCTCCCTGTATTCGTTTTGCTGGGTTTATTTCTGTCGTTTCCAGACAGTGCCAGAATCCTGACTCAAATATGAGCTTCCTGGCTCCAGGTCACTGAGTTAAGGAACGAAAGGAAATGATTTACGACCAGCCCGTTGCTTTTACTTTTTCAATACCCTGCGGATACGGGGAGAGAAGCAGGTCTAGACTGTGGTCTTCCGCTCTACAAAAAATTTTTGCAGGTCATCATCTAAACACCGTACATGTGGTATCTTCCCTCATTTACCCAAAGCCACGTGTCACGTGACTCTTATCTTCGTTTTGATCTGTTGGAAGTGAGGCTCACAGAACTTCGAATTCACTCAAGGCCACATCACCACTTAGCAGTATTCTGTGGACACAAACCTGGGCTACGGTTCCAGAACACCTGTGTCCCTAAACACCTTTGGCACCGTGGGTATGTTAAAGCAACAAGTGTTTCTTTAAAGTTTCCTTCATGTACGTAACACATTTATTCTGTATAAACGGATCAATGCTAATTCATTCATAGTGTGAGAAAGGAGGCTTTAAGCTACATAGAAAAAGTGTTGATGGCACACCCAGTGTAAGAGGTGGAGTTGCTGAAGCTTGGAAGAGCAGCCTCTCCGTGACTTTCATTAATGTCTACAGGAGAAACTCTTCTTACAGAGAAGGGAGTGTCGACCTGTGTTTTCACACTTGGGATCATGACCGGACATATGATACCTTCTGAGAACTGGTCACACAACAGGTCAGCATGACCCACTGTGCCATGGCCACTATGGAGTGGTGCTGCAGCTCTCTGCAGCCTCTCTCCCCTGACAGTCAGAAGGAAGGGGAGCAGCAGCAAGCAGAGAGACAGCCATACCAGCCAATCCCAGAAAACCCAATCCTCTGTAAATCACTTAGCTTGAAATGGACTCATTTCTTCACCAGGTTACACCCAACACTGGGATAGAAAGCAATTTAGAATTCATATCTGTTAAGATAATAGTTAAAATGCCTTTCCTTAGCTGTGTTCAAATCTAAGAAACAACTGAAATTGTTTTAAGAAACAACTGAATCAATATAATTTTTTTCCAATCAATCTTGAACTTTCTGAGGAAAAGAAGGAAATACGGTTCAAGACTACACAGAAAGTGGATGATTAGAAGAGACAGCAGCGGACAAAAGACATCAACAGATTTTTTTTAAAAAGAAAAGTGTTGAAGAGATAGATGCAAGAGTGAACTCTGAGGGCTTTCAGAGACAGACACTCATGGACAATCATGGACAACCTGTCAACTCGTGGAAAAGTCCTCATGGGCTCAAGAATGGGAGGTACAAGTTCACTGGATTCTTGGGATTTCAAAGTGGGGTTAGTGGGGAGTAGCTAAACATTTGTAGAAGAAACTCTGAGGTCACAACAGGAAAGGAAAGAATGATTACTCTGAAAGACTGACCGGATCATAGCAGATGATGCAGAGGCAGCATATTAAGAATAAGGGAATCAGGTAAGAACTACATAATACATCAAGAGACAATTCCTTCATCCCAGACTCTTTTAATCACTGGACTCCAATAATGGTAACCACCATGATTTTATTCTACATGTAAAATTTGGGGAGGGGTCCACTCTCAGACATTCCACGGGTCCAGACATGTGGGTAGCAACAAGGATGAGCCAGGCTCACCCTGTCCTTCCACACCCTCTCATTGTTTCATGCTGTTATTTGATTGATGGACTCAGGTGACAAGTGGGTCTTTGAGTTTATTTCTAAATTGAAAAGCCTGGCCAGCTGTCTAGAGCCCTGTTACACGAAAGCCAGAGGGAACAACCTTGGACCACCCTGCGAATGTCTCAAGTCCAGCTCACTTCCTGGATTTTCTCTTTGAAAAAAAAAAATTTGAACCTTCGACAAAGCCACTTTTTGTTTTTGTTTTTGTTTTTTTTCACTTTGGAGCCGGAGATATTTTTGTATTTATACTTCAGTCGTTGGACAGTAGAATATTTCTTGGGAAATAGACATTTTAAAACGTTGTTTAATAAATGGATAAAGTAGGTTATACAAAAATTTCTGAGTGCAACAAACTGGCGGACCAAACCAAAACACTATTTTCTAGACCACTCCACAGGAATTAAATAATGTTCTGAGCCGGCTAATACGCAAATTTTGCTGCTTACTGATGTAAATCCAGATAGAAAGTTTATTACATGCGTGTGTTGTTTCAAGAAGGGCAAAGGTTATTGAGTTACAGTCTGCCGCCCCCGGGAACTCCCACTTGAAATGTAGTCACAAGCAAAGCCTTTTTACTGTACAAAACTTCCCTTTTATAGAGACTTTTGCTTAAAAATGTAAGAAATTTCACAGACGGAAGATCCGAGTAACTTCTTAAAGGTCATATTTACCCCCAAAATTGATTGTTTTTTAATCCTTGTATCCTTCTGATACTGGCTTTAATTTTTTTATTATTGTTTAATGCTGAGTTTCAGGTTATGATGACTTGGGAGGAATGTATCTTGGTTGTTGCAAGACGAAATATTGTTTATGTGTTTGTTTTGAGACAGGGTCGTGTGTAGCCCTGTAATCATCATGCTGCCGTGTCACTCACTAAGGAAGGCACGGTGGCAATCTCATACATGCAAGCCCTGCCAGGCCTCAGCAGAGGGAACCACCATCACGGCAGGCGCCATTCTTAACAGTGGAACCCTGAGCGTCTGAGCTCAGGCGTTTTTATTGATCCAGAACTCCTCAGATGTTCTACTGATAGCACGTGCAGATCATTACCAATCAAACATCCCCCACAGAAATCCAGCACCTGCAGACAATGCAAAATGCCAAGACCTAGGTAGCCCTTCACCCAACAGTGCAAAAAATGATTATTTTAAACACAACTAAAAATAAACTTCTACAACATAGCCCAGGCTGATCACTGACTTGCTAGGTAGTCAAGGCAGACTGAGATGTAAAATTGATTGTCATTTAGATGAGATTAGAATCACCATGGAAATAAAATTCTGACTATATCTGAGAGGAAGTTTCTAGACTGAGTTAACTGAGGTGGGAAAATCCACCCTAAATGTGGGCAGCACCACTCCACGGGCCGGGGTTCTGGACTGAATAAAAAGGAGAGAGTTAACTGAGCACCTGCACTCTGATGCAGTGGGAACCAGCTGCCTGGAGCTCCTGCTACTCGGCTTTCCCTGCCCGGAAGGACTGAATCCTCAAACCACGAGCCCAAATCATCACTTCCTTCCCTGAGTAGCTTTTGTCAGGAATTCTGTCACAGTAATTAGAAAAGTAACTGCCACACTTGTCTGGAACTCCAGCCCTTCCTGCCTGTGTTTCCCACGTGCCAAGACCGCAGGCTTACATCACCATACTCAGTTCAGAAATATTCTTAAGACACAAGTAACAAGGTAATTCCCCTTACCTTGTCCCTGTGCACGAACAGTAATCCACGCCACACATAGTACAATAAAGCGAAGAAGCGGTTTCCTAAGGGAAAAAAAAAAACAACTGTTAGGTAATTACAACTAACAATCCAAACAACTTCTAACTCGGGAGTCTGCAGCGTGGTCTAAGAATTTGCAATTTGAATGAGTTTCCTCGTGATGCTGGTGCTACTGGGTAGGAGATCATCTGAAGGCCCCTGCTCCAGACAAAGAGACTGCCAAGAGCAGGTTCACATGGTTTAGATGTTTTTTGCTGCATGCTACCATCATTTCAGGGCTTGATAGACTGCTGATACTTGGTTACTCCTCTCCTGAGAAGATTCCGATTTTAGTATTTCCATGGTACAGACAATGTATGTGAGTGTGTTTGTATGTATGTGAGTGTGTGTGTGTGTGTGTGTGTGTGTGTGTGTGTGTGCACAGAAGCCAGAGGTAGACACCCAGTGTTTTGGTCTTAGTCAGTTATTCGCTACTCTACTTTTTGAGACAGGATCTCTCACTGGCTTCAAGTTCACTGATTTGGCTACACTGACAGGCCAACAAGCCCAGAGATCCTCCTGTCTCTGCCTTTCCAGCACTAAGCTGGCAGCCATCATGTGGACCCAGCTCCTTCTTAAGTGGGTGTTAGGGTTGAAACTCAGGTCCTCGCCCTTGCGCAATAAGCGTTTAACAGCTATGTTACCTCCCCGGCCCTGCATTTTCAAATACTTACCAGGTGGGCCAAATGTGCAAAATAGGTTTGGGGACCATTGTGTAAGACCAATTTCTGCACATGTCAACATTTTCAGACATTTAATAAAACTGAACAAGCCTAAAAGAAGTCAATATTACAGTCACTAGAATTTAATAAAGATTCAAAAACGCCAAATATCTGAGGATGTCTGACAAAGTATGAGAGGGCCTGGGCTAAGCCTGCTGGCCTCACCTTCAGCCACGCAGTTTGATGCCAGCCACGTTCAACATAAGCAGGCCAGCCAGAGTGACGGCCAAAATTTAGGTGGAAAATAGACATCCCAAGATCATCCGCACAACACCTGAGGGCTAAATCCTTTCCCAAGAGTCTTCCCTAGATGCAGCTTAAGGAGCTATCCAGCTTTCTCTTTGTCATAAAGATCCAGGCTCTTTTGGAAGAACGCCAGCCACCTTTCTTTAGGGTACTCAAGAGATCCTTAGGATTTATGATACGTGTCTTTGGGCTACCTCTGCTCGTTCCTACAAAGACGACGTTTATGATAGCAAGAAGGACTTGTGAACTTTGGTGAATAGCAAACTTCTTGATGAGTTGGTGGCTTTCTCTTGAACCAGCAAAGGAGTGTGAAGTAAGGTGAGAAGCACACATGTAACACACCTCTAGCATTTCAACAGTTTTTTTTCTCGCTCTTGGCTTCTAATGACAAAATCGCCTTTGTCCTGACAGCTTTCTAAATTCTATGTTCCTCTAACAGCTAAGATCCAGAGATAGTAAAAATTAAAAAAATAAATTAAATAAATAAAAAAAATCTGTTTTTCCCAAAATAACCGAGGAAAACTTTTCATACCAGCAACGGAAATGAAATCAGATAACCCCAGGGAAAAAACACTGTCAGTGATTTATCCACATGGAATCTCTCAAACTGTCAACTGAACTCCATATGTAAGATTCACACAACACATCTAGTTCTAGGTGCTTGAGCAACTCCTGAATTCAGGGATAGCAATGCTGAAGGACTTCAGGCAGTCAACAAGCCTGGAGCCAGGCAGTAAAAGGGGAGAAAAATACACCTGGACACTCTCATGGCACCACTGTAGTTGTTAAACTGGCCCACGTTAGCACTGAAGACTTTTGAATGCACGCATCAACCTGTAGCCAGTAGATCTGCAAAGGAGCCTCCATGCCTACAAAACTTCAGCAACGTCTATCTGCAGCCAGATCTCAAGACCCAGGAAGTCAGGTGCTCCTACCTCCCATTTGTCCAGCTAAGGAAGTTACACATCTGAAGGCCTTTCATTCACTCCTGCTTCTCTCTGCACCTCCAGGTTGATTTCTTCCTGGAAATGGTGCTCAAACTAACTTCGTTTCTCCCAAGTCTTTGGATACATTGCCTCATCTCACATTTGAATGTTTTGATGGATCATATATGGAAAATCCATCCTCTTCCTCCTTAGGTCTCTGTCTAAGTTCCTGGAGCTGAGCTTTCCTTTGCTTAGTGTCATTCTGTCTCTCCCTCTGCTCCCTCTCCCTCTGCTCCCTCTCCTCCCTTTCCCTCTCCCTCTCTTCCCCCTCTCCTTCTCCTCTCCCTCTACTTCCTTTCCCTCTCCATCTCTCTCCCCCTCCCCATTCCTCTCCTCCCTCTCCTCTCCCTCTCCTGTTCCTCTCCTCTCCCTCTGCATCTCCCTCTCCTCTCCTTCTCTATCTCTATCCCCCTCCCCTCTCCCTCTCCATCTCTCTCCCCCTCCCTCTCCTCCCTCTCCCTCTCCTCTCCTTCTCCATCTCTATCCCTCTCCCCTCTCTATCTCCCCCTCCCTTTCCCTCTCCCTCCTCTCCCTGCCCCCTGTTCCCATACCTCATTAGGATTTCCAGATACCCTTCCTGAATACTTTTTTCTCACTCAGTTACTCCAGGTTGTTTCATTTTCTGCCTCCTCTACTAAACCCCGCATGTTGTTAGGGGAGCAATCCTGTCTCTTCTCCAACCTTTCTATCCTTTCTGCTGGGACCAGGCTGGACTCTCCACCATTGACTTTCAGTAAATAGTTGTTGGAGAAATGAATCAATGATAAGCAAATGATGGCAGAATAATGTTTGTCTTTGGGGGAAATAAAAATAAAATGGTGTATTTCATCTCTCATCCAGAGAGAGTCTAATATCAGTCCTAATTGCAAGACACAGCTCAGAAAGAAGTTAGCATTGCTCTTCCAGGCTCTTCTCCAGCTTCACAGATCACCAAACAGAATGTCTAAAGAACGCTCAAAATTACTTTCCACACATTATATTTCCTCTCCCTAAGATATCCATTTATTTTAAACATTCATTTGAACCCTCAAATAACTAAGCAGCTTAGAAAATAGCATCTAATCCGAGGCAGAACATTACAAACCTTTTAATACCATAATAGTCAGCCCAGGAGACCTTCTGATAACTTAGTTATGTTGGTTGGTTTGCTTGTTGTTTTCAAGACCGGGTCTCTCTTAAGCCAGCCGGCCTGGATACTGAGTATTGAAAATGACCTTGATCCTCTTGCCTCTACTTTCTGACCTCTATGGATTACAGGCTTGCTCCACAACATGCACGGCAGGTTTGTGCAATGAAGGATGTAAACCCTGGGCACCATGCATGCCAGACACGCAGCTTAAGGACTGTGCTGCATTCCCAGAGCCCTGACATGTTAAATCGATGCACCTAACACCTGGATTTGGGTTTTACGTTTATTTTATCAATTCCACAAAGTCACATCTAGTAATTATTTTCTTTTGTTTTTCCTTTTTGGTTTTTTGAGATAAAGTTTCTCTGTTGTAACTCTGGCTGTCCTTGAACTCACTCTGCAGTTCAAGGTGGCCTGCAACTCAAGAAGATCTGCCTGCCTCTGCCTCTCAAGTGCTGGGATTAAAGGCATGCATCACCACTGCCTGCTTAAGTAATCTATTTTTAAAGCAAACTGGTGAAAGAAAGTGTCTGTATGAATCCAGCTTTAAAAGTATAAATATTTTTTGTTGACTAATTGGAACTTCCAGAACATCACCACAACAAGATGATGGTAAGTAGAAACCTTAGGTATTTCATTAGGGTCTCTTAAGCTTAATTCAGTGGCTCGACATAATTATTATCAGCTAATCGAAGTCTTCCCAAAGTCCCTCCCCCCTTTCCCAAGTGCTGGTGTCATGTGTTCAAATTAAAGAACTCTTAAGTTCTTCTTGATTTTTTTTCTAGATACATTTTCTCGACCCAGTTCCTAACTCCACTTTGATCCACTTTGCATGCGTGTGGTTGGAGCTGTGAGGAGCTGAAATCCGGTTAATTATGAGTTACCCTTAATTATCTGCAGTCCTGCTCCACTGGCTCCTGTAACAGAACAAGTTTGCCGCCATGCCATCTCTATGGTCGGCCAAGGTCCTGGTCCCTGGCCTGGAGGTCCTTTCAGAGATCAAGGAAGACCAACAACTTCACCCAGGACCTGTTACCCGTCCCAGTACCTCTTTACAGGTGTTTATTGCCCCTACCCCAACCCAATCCACAAGGTCATTTTCTTCAGAACTACCACCAATGTGTGTCATCCTATTTAGTTTCTCTGCCCCAGCGCCTCCTCGCCGCCCCCACCCCGACACACACACACATTCACAATCATCTGGATCCAATTTAGAAATCCCAAACTGCCCAAGAGCATATGCAGGGTCGGCCCTGGGACCCTCTAGAAGGGCCCTCTAAACCATACAAGACAGGGACCAGGGGCAGATCCGTGTGAACACACAGTGAGGAGTTGGCTACTTGGTTTGGCGTAGTGGCTCAGGGAAAGGGGTGGAAGATGGCAAGAAGAGAGGATCTTGGAGTCTGAGCAGGACTTGGGGGCCTCCCACAAAGTTTGAGCCTGTAGGGGACCAGACCCCACCACATGTGGGTAGGAAATCATGCCCCCAGGGCACGTGTGCAGGAAATCAACCTGGAAGATGCACACTGTCCTGTGAGATCTGATACATCCCAGTCACACCCTGCCTGGCTCTCTAGGAAGATCCATCCATGGGATGCTTATCAAGGAATCCAGATCAAAAGCCTAGCTCTGAGGAAGCTTCTACCTTCCAGGGACTACTGGGCTCCCAGTATGTAAGGTACACAGAAACCATGGGTGTCCTAAGTGTATAGCCTTTACTGTGTCTCCTAGAAAAGGGGGTGTGCCTGGAGGTGCAAATTGCTCTGCTGCAGGGACCGTTCAAACAGGAAGTATGCAGAGTTCAGAGCAGAGTGCACATGGGAGGTCCTGCACAATCCTACACAGGGCTGGGAAGCACGTGTGTGCACACAACACTGCCAAAGGCGGGTTGACTCCACTCCTGCCTCTGTCAGCAGCGCTCAGCTGACTCAGACAGCTTGGCCCCTGCCCCCCTCCCACCTACAATTCAGCAGCCTTCCTTCCTGCATCTCAGGGGGCCAGATGCAAACTTATGTAACACACTGGGCTCTAATAGGGTCACCCAGTCAGGCTGAGAGTTGTCATCCACGTGCGCTTTTCATTTGTGTAGGGGTAGGAGCAGGTAAGGTGTCCAATAGAAAGGTAAGCCCACCCAAGCTCTACCAGGTAGGTCCAGCCTTTACATCCTACCCTTCCCCACTACCAATCCTATCCTGGCTGCAAGCACCATTTTCCCACTGACAGGCCATATGTCAGGGCTCAGCCTCAGCTCCAGATGCAAGAGTGTGTCTGTTGGAATTTAAAAAAAAATTGTTAACTGCTCCAGACCCTGTGAGCTGAGCAGTCCCCTGCTTTCTAGGCTCTGTAGACATCCCTTCTGACCACCTGGCAACCTAGTCCCAACCCTGTGCTCTAGGAACCCAGAGGATTGTTAGAGTCCTAGCAATGGCCCAGGCTGGGCGCCCCAGACAGCTGGAAGTAGGACTTCAGCCAGAGCTGAAGGAGAGGGGGAGGAAGGAGCTAGCATAGTTGGAGCCCAGGCGGGTGTCAGAGCGGCTCTGGAACTGCCTGGGGCAGTGGCCTAGGGGATGTTGGGACTCGGGCCAGCAAGCTTTTTCTCCCCGGCCACAGGATCACTTTAGCATAAACTGAGACTCGCTGGCAGAAGCTTGCTTCCTTTCAAACACGATATCTTACAAGTTGAGAAGTCACAATGAAGATGCCACATGAAGATGCCACGGCAGCTCGCCCGCTCCCAACGCCAAAGAGTACCCAGAAGCAGGACCACAGATCTCCAACTCCGTGGTGGATACAGGGGGTGGAGAGAAGGGGGTGGTCTAAAGCCCCGTCCCCCACCCCCCTCCGGCGGGTGGGCTACTTACGTTTTTGTGGTGGGGGAGACCTTTCCATGCCTTGTCCTGTAGGCTCCTAAATGCATTTGTATGCATTTGTCCCTGCAGCAAAGCACTAACGGAAAATAGAAGCCAGCTCCGAACTGCTAAAGGTGCAGGTACTGTCCATGAAAAGGGGAGGAAAGTCACATGAGAACCTTTGCTCCAACCCGTAAAACGGGGGGATGGGGTGGGGTAGGGGGATGAAGCGGTGTAGGGGTAGGAAGCAGCACCCAGAGTGGAAGACAGCTAGGATGCTCCGCGCTTGGCTGCAGCCGGGATCGCGCTCCCCTGGGGGACCAGAGATGAGCGAGACTTCACCCGGAGGCAGCCCGGACGGCAGCAACAGCCGCAGCTGGGTGGCGAGCGCAGCCCTGGAGTTCACTTGCGGTTCAAAGGAGACTCAGTGACTCCAGTGCAGCGCTCTGCTTTGGGCCTGGGAGGAGAAAGGCGGGGTGGGGGGTGGGGGTGGGAAGAAAGAGATGGAGGAGTAAGGGAGGAAGTCCTCGGGAGCAGCCTGCGCCCAAACATTTGTCAAACAAGCGCACACACCCACTTGGGAAATCAAGTTGGTGCGAGGGGGCCCGGTGGCAGCAGCAGGCGCTCGCTCTGCCGGCTGCTTTGCCTGGAAGAAGAGGAGCCTAGTAAATCCGGCTGGTGTTAAATTTCACCGCGCACGGACTTGCAATGACATCACTAAACACGAAGCACACCTCCCCCTCTGCCCCGCAACCTTCCCCCACCCCAGCGCCTCCTCTGCTGCCCTGGTACGCCAGCCTAGCCGGGTCAGGCTAGCACCCTGGACTCTCAAGTCACCCCCCTGGTCCCCTTCAAGATGCCCTGGCATCTTGTAGGTGACTTAGGGTCATTCCTTTCCCTCTATCCATGCACCAGTCTGGTTCGCATTTCGTGTCTGTCTCTTGCGGGACTCTCCATCCCCAGACCTTGCTCTCTTTACCCACATCTGGATCCTCCTGAGCTCCTTTAGTCCCTAGCTTGGGGTCCCAGAAGTCTAATTAAGTGGATGGGCTCCCATGGCTGCCTGGCTCTGAACTCTGTTTACCGCCCACTCTAGTTCCTATTTCTATTGACGTTCTCTTCCGTGATCCACCTTTCCACCTCATCCCTGACCTTGACTCAGTTACAAGTCTAGATTCGTACTGTGCAGTCATCCAAGGGCGCCATCCCACGGCCTCGGAAATCCCACCTCCAATTTCTGTCTTTAAACACAAGTTCCTATCTTCCAGTTCTTTCATACTGAAAAGTCCTCCTTATGGATTTGCCAGTCATAAAACACTAAATGTCCTCACATTATTTTTCTAATTGATAAGCTTGTACGTTTGGAGAGAGCTGATCTATTCTTTGGCTGGCTGCTGTGCTTTCAGCGCCTACATCTCTGTGTCATGCCTGTTGAGTGTGGTGTGTGGCAACACCATCTCGCCAGGCTTTCTCCTGTGCTGTTGGCATCCTCAGCTAAGGCCCTTTCCACTTGCTGAACAGACTCCCACCTGGCAGAGACAGTGAAGGTCAAAACTGATCAAAGCAAACAGTTGACACTATTCTCAAACCATACAATTCTCTTTCTCCCGGACTAGACTTTGATTTGTCTTCCTCTCCTTCAATTTTTAACTTTCCGTTTCGGAATGATGTTATATTGATAGAAAAGTGGCGAAATGCGTACATCCTTGTGGATCAAGTTCCCTGTAGCTTCTCCGTAGAGTAAGAACGCACACACACCCATCAGCGCATTGACAGTGGGTTCTATTTCCAGGGCACAGACTGTCAAAGTGCAGACCAAAGTTGAGCGTCGAAACTCAGGGGCAGCGGCGCTGGAGACGGAACCGGAAGCACAGTGTGACAGCTCAGATGTAACAGCACACGTTTCATAAGGCATCAGCGCTGTCCCAGGCAACATACCTTCCACTTGTCCTCTTAATAAATCCTATAAAGTAGGCAGTGTCTTTTATCTCCGCTATACAGAGAAGACAATTAAGTCAGGAAGAAGTTAAATCACCTACGATTATAATACTGATAGGACTCAAACCAGTTCAGACTGTCTTTGGATGTAGTGTGAGTTTCCAATATTCCCCCTTTCTGTTTTTTCTCATTCCTCCCTATTCACTCTTTTTCACAAAAGAGGTTTATGACGAGGAACTATGAAAATCACGTACACTATTCTGCCACGCTCACTACGAAGATGCGGGATTCAGTGTGTACTAGAGGTGATATTTTAACACACTGTAAGGAAAAAAAAAGACAGAATTTGTAAACAAGTGCTGAAACAATTAGTCTTAAGTAGGAACTGTATTCTCTTTAGAGGTGAGACCCTTTTAAAGAAGAAAGTAAAATTTTACAATTACATTTACATTCCTGTATCTACTTACATTCATGTATCTATGTCTCAAACAATGGTTTGTGGGACAGCATTAGGCTGTCAGCAATCCTCTCGGGGGTCAAGGTAGAAGCAGAAAATCAGCACGCACTAGTCACCTAGTCAGCCAATAGGTGAATACCAGGCTCAGCGAGAGACTGCCCCCCAAGCTAAGGTGGAGGCTGATTGCGATAGTGGGAGACAGCAGATGTTTACCTCTGGCTTCCATACACACATGACACATATGCACCTGCATGCTCACATACACACATGCACATATGTCTTTGATACATACATGCACACACACACACACACACACACACACACACACACACACACATACACCAAGAAGAAAATATTTTTAATATGCTTATGTGGCTAAGAAAATGTCGATCAGTAAATGAGCTAGACTTCAAGACAGACAAACTAAAGAATAGTTAGCCATATCTAATTACCCTGGAGGAGGGAGGGACTATATTTGAAATATCCTGTTGAAAGTTTATCACAAACAAAAACAAAAACCTCCCAATGGCTTTTACTCCATAATATGTTAAAGCCAACTAGAGCCCTCTACTGGAACAGTGTTCTAGGAGGAGCAGGATTTATATCTGAAACTAAAACATGGCAGGATTCCACGTCAGCATCCAGAGACAGAGGCCCTCGCATTCAGCACCCACCGACTCATGCACTGGCTGAACACGAAGTTTTACAATGTCGTACAATCAAAACAGAAACATTATTCCTTACAACAAAGAGAACTGGAATGAATGGAGGGGCCTACAGACGGCATGCAATTACAAGGAACAGTTAGATAGCAACTGGTAGATGTTTGCTTAATATTCTTTGGAATCTTCAGCAGGTAACAGAATTGAGTGGAGTAAGGTTGTAGGGAAACAAAGATTTTTAATTCAAATGTAAGGAAGTATAAAATATAACCTTTGAATTCTAGAAGGATTTTTAAACTTTTATCTGTGTGTGTGCATGCATGTGTGCATGTGTGCTGTGTGCGTGTGTGCATGTGTATGTGTGCGTGCATGAGTATGTTGTGTGTGTGTGTGTGTGGCATTTGTGTGAGTGCAGATGCTGAAGGAGGACAGAAGAGGGTGTCTGGTCCCCTGCAGCTGAGTTGCAGGTGGTTGTGAGTGACTGGACATGGGTGCTGGGAACTTAACTTGTGTCCTTTGGAAAAGCAAGGCGTGCTCTTAACTACCGGGCAATCTCCCAGGCCCACACTATTCCATTAGAAAACATTCCAAAAGCTGTTGCCCTTTGGAACTATTAAGAGCCAAATAAAAGTCTTGATTCTCCACTGTTTCATTATATTTTGGGTTCTTTCATCCTAAGGCTGACTTTTTTTCTTATGCTACCAGCTTTAACAGAGAACCCAACTTATAGAAACCAGTGATACCAGGGCACCATCACAACTCAGATAAGAATGCGCCGTGGAGACTCGCCTGCTTGCGATGACCCACGAGCCCCGACTCAAGCTCACGACCACCATCCTAGCATCGTCAGTTAAAATGCCTTTCCAGGTACTGAGCACAGTTAGAAAGTTCTCATCAGACATTTCTACTTACCTTTTCTTTCAAATTCAGAAAGAAATGCAGCACGTAAGTTTTGTCAGAACAGGAAGTCAGATTAATGGTAATATTTTTGAGGTATAAGAGTAGAAGAAACTTCCAAGATTTCAGAAAAAGATTCTTGCAACAACAGTGGCAATATTATGAAAATAGCTGTTTTTTTCATGGAAGAAGAGGAAAGTTAGTGTGTGCCAGGCCAGTCTCTGAAGCTAACAGTATAACAGCAAGTGCCTACACAACCTATCAGGAAACCAGGAAACTACCTAACTTCAGAATAAATGAAATAAGGGATATCCATGCCTAATAAAGTAAAAATTCGACATAACCTACCACAAAATCTGATGAATCCCTACAAGAGGGATATTTTTAAATCAATATGACTATTTTAGTATATGCAGAATTCTGTCCAGTCATATGCAAAGCTACCATGATGGTGTGATAACCATTAGCTCTGCACAAGGGAGATCTAAGGGACAAATGAAGTGCTTGCTAGAGATAATTTAAATTTAACAGGCAGAAGGGAGGTTGGAGAGGTCCTATCATTCGTGATCTGTTGAATACGGATAGGCTTTATGTGACAGGATGTATGCGGTTCTCTCCCTAGAGAGAACACGAAGCTGTTCTCAAAAATGCCTGTAGTCCAGCAGTTCTCAACTTGTGGGCATGAACCCTTTGGGGGTAGAATGGCCCTTTCACAGGGGTCACCTAAGACCATCTGCGTATCAGATATTTACATGATGATTCATAACAGTAGCAAAACTACAGTTATGAAGTAGCAATGAGAAGAATTTTATGGTTGGGGGGTCACCACAACATGGGGGACTGTATTAAAGGGCCACAGCATTAGGAAGGTTGAGAACCACTGGTCTAGTCCTCTCCTCAAGAGTCTCTGGCTGAAGCATCCTTGCAGAAGCAGAAAAGGTAGATGAGAAAACAAAGGGAGAGCTGGTATTATCAAGTGATTCTGTGTAATGGGCACAGTTCTGTATATTTTTTCTAGTTTGTCTAAGTTTCTCAATCACCAAATAAAAAGGTGTTATACCCATCAAATATATTGGGGCTCTAAGAGGTTAATTTACTTTTTCAAGTCACATAGCATTTATTAATATAATAAACAGATGGTAAAAAGGGAACCTTAACCCAGATCCATGAAAGTCTAAAGTCCATATTCTTTGCAATGCAACAATCCTCAAGCTTCTGTGTCCGTATAAGTCTACTTTCTGAGCCTTACATCTAGCAGTTTTTATGACATTTGAGGCGAGACCCAAGGATAATTTCCTCTTCTTCCTCTTCCCCCTCCTCCTCCTCTTTTTTTGTTTTTGAGACAGTGTTTCATTTTCTAGCCTCCTGCCTCAGTGTCCCAAATACTAAGATTATAGGCATGAACAACTACCCTTGGCAGAAATCTTCATTTTTAAACAAACACTAAATACATAAATGTCAAGTATCAATGTGTTAAGCAGCTCCTGGTTGTCATCACAATACTTACTTAACTGGTTATCTATGAAGCCCCTTTAGGAATAAAGACTCTTGATCATGTATACTTAGGACAAATAACTATGGTTAATTGAAATTTCATGTTTTAAATGTTTAATAAGGGAGGGAAAGGATTGTCATGTGCCCGCAATGGACCAGGGAGGCACTGTAAGACCAAGAATGATGAAGACACACTTGGTGCTGCTGTGAAAGCTAGAATATGGTAGGGAGGGAAGCCAACAAGAAAACCCAGCACATACAGATGTCAGAACAAAGAGCAAGTACCTCAGTGACAGGGAACCATTGAGACTCAATGGAACAGAGCAGTGCTGAGAACCCCAGAGCCTCAAGAATGAAGGCATCTGACAAATAGGGCCCTCAAGCTGGTCTGGGCAGAGGTGGCAGCACGGGCCAGAGCATGGAGGTATGGTGGACCTGTGGTGGAAATGGCAAAATACAGGGAATGCTGGGAAGATCATAGAACATCTTTTAGCCTTGGGGAGTTAGCTTACTTTTCTTTCCTAGGTGTTAGAATAGGCCAGGTTGAAGGGTTGGGTGTGGGGGCACACACATTTAATCCAGGCATATGGGAAGCAGAGACAGGGGATCTCTGTGAGCTTGAGGCCAGCCTGCTCTAAGTAGTGTGTTCTAGGCCAGCCAGGGCTATAAAGTGGGACTCTGTCTAAAAAAAACAAAAAAAACAAAAAACAAAAAGAAAGGAAAAAAGACAAAACTTGAAGGACTCTTTTCTACCACTGCAAATAAACTCGATGTCCAAGAGTGATTAAGCATACACACACACACACACACACACACACACACACACACACACACACACACACTTATCCTTACTCAGTTTAAAATGTGAGTCCTAGAATTAAGATTTCTTATTGGGTTGAAAACATGACATACCTTGGCTACAAGCACAGACTTTATCAAAATAACACGGGATTCCTACTGTGGCTGTAGGAGCCAGGTGGAAGCCTGGGCCAATAACAGAAAGAATTTCTCAGCAGAGATTTTGAGGAGGTGACAAGAGGATTAATAAGAACAACATAGTGTTCTCTTTGGGAAGAAACCTACATGCACTTCATCGTATAAAACCTATTTATATGTGACGGATTACAAACAATAGGACCTCACAAGTCTTCCTCAGGAGAGACACAGATGGAAATCCTTAACTTAAGCAGTGAAGATTTTTGAATTCTAATCCAATATGGATTTCCAATCATTTATTACTCAAACTTTATGGGTCTCTCCTTTCTCAGTTTCCTCCCCAACGGTTTCAGACTGGGACTTTCCTCTCTGTTAAGACTTTTATTCTCAATCCTTTGTAAATGTAGTCAGGTGTGTTGAGTCTAAATAGCTTCCAAACAGTTGGCAGGCTAATTACCTTCTGTAGGTTTTCCTAGTCAAGGATCTAGCAAGAGAGGGTTAGGGGAGACAGCATCTTTATACACTGAAACATCTCACTGGGCCCTTGATCATTTTCAAGGCCAAATCTAAGGCACTTAGATAGTTTAAATGCAGACAAGAACCAAAAGTTAATAAAGGCAAATATGTGCAATAAATTGTCCCATTAGCTACTCAGATATTTTATGGTTTTAACATTTCCTTCATGTGTGTGTATATGTGTGTGAGCTCATGAGTGTTTCTGCATGTGTGTGAGTCTGTGTGAATGTGTTTGGTGTGTATATGAGTGTGTGAGTATATATGGTGTGCATGTATGTCTGTGTGTGTGAGCATGTGTATGTATGTGCATATATGTGTGCATATATGCATGTGTGCACATGTGTGTTTGTATGTGTATGTATGTGTGTGTGCATGTGCGTGCATGTGTGTGCATATGCACATATGTGTGTGAGCATGTGTATGTGTGCTTGTGTATGTGTGTGTATGCAGAGAGACAGAAGTATAGCCATGAAGATGCTTGTCACAATGGATATCACACATGTGTAGTCAGGGGTTACAATGGTGCCGCTCGTACCACTGAAGTTCACAGTCAGTCAGCATTTCCATTTTAAGCCCCTTCTGAATGAATTCCAAAAGCTACAGCATGACCAAAGAGCCCATTAATTTTCAAATGTGTTTAAAGTTTATGAAGTTTAAACTTCAAATGTATTTAAACTTAAATTAAAACTGGTACTTGAGAGTTTCCCTTGAAAACCGTAGGGATTTCTCTCCTGGTTCTCTCTCCCATTAAGAATTAACTGCCACAAACACCATCTCCCGATAGCAGAGGCTGCAGCACTGGGGCAGACCCTCTAGAACTGTGGTTTTTATAAACCCACTAGTGAGTTCCACAGAATCATTCTCATTATCGTTTATTATTATGGTTATTTTAGGTGTTTCAGGAGTTAAGGGAAAGTTTCCACACAGACTAACTTACCCTGAATCTCCTCTGGCAAGTCTCTCCATTTTCACAGTACACAATTCTATTCCCAAGGTTTGTGGGATAGAAATTTAATGTTACATTTTCTGGTTAGAACACAACACTGTTGCATGTGTGTAATAAAAGCATTGTGCTACAATCCTTTACCCTCACTTAGGGAAGGAGAAAGGAAAGATAGAAAGAAATCTTCACTGCTTTTGCAAGCGGCCTGGGTATAGAGAGAAAGGTAGAAATCTTCACAGCCTCTTTTTAGGCTGTCCTAAGCTTGAGGACTAGCTGATAATTGGGTTAGATTAGCATCTCAGTTCATAGTCTACAAACTCAATCTCTCCAACCTTTGTTCTTTTAGGAATTATCACACTAACTAATGACAGCAATCCAACCAAGGAAACACCAACCAACACCCACCCCCACTCTGGGGGCTTTAGACTTTTCATAGCCTAAGCCAAAAGTTCCCATCAACCCATGCGGCATCCAATCCCCAAAACAAGCTACAGGTTCCTGAACAACTGCACCCAGTCAAATTATGGCCACCTGAATCAAGCATTCCAAACCCAGCTCGTAAGCAACTATACCACAGCTGGGGTGGGCACGCAAACCTACTCCAAATGGCATTTTGCATTTTTACAGAAACCAAAATAACAAAAACTTCTTCCAAGTGTTCCTCTACAGATCTTCAAATCGTAGACTGAAGATGCGCTAACAGACAACTGGGCCTCTCTAGATGTTTATCTAACGTTAAAAAGTATCGATAAATGCATCGCTGGAAGATTACATTGTGCATATATGTAAAAGAAGACCGGCCAGAGGGCTGGAGATAGTTTTGCAATTAAGAACTCTTGCTGCTTTTCCAGAAGCCTCAATTTGGTTCCCAGCCCTCACATCAGGTGGCTCACAACTGCCTGTAACTTCATCTCCAGGGAATCTGATGCCCTCTTTTGGCCTCCATGGGAACATGGACTCACGTACACACACCGCCACTAAGACACACTCACATATTCATAACTACAAATACAATCAATCTTTCTTTAAAAATTAAAGAATAATACTAAAATAAAATTACTAGTAGTGCTTTTGAAGCCCCCGTGCCCTCACCCCTGCCCCCGACCCTAACTCTAAGTCACAACTTGTAACATTCAAGAAGAATTTTAAAACAAGATTTCGTATGACATGGTTTCATTTTCAGCGTACAAAGTGTTCATATTTACTTGAAGGCTCAAGGGAAAGAATATAATAGACTTTTCTCCTCTGAAAACAAATTCTTTAAATTTACCTTCCAGTACTCTGCATTTCTCTGGGCAATCCATCCGTGATTCCTTCTCTAAGTCTCTCTGCTGGTCTCTGCTTGGAAAGAACACACCCATCTCTGATCTCTCTGGACTAGGCCCCTCTGTCTGCTACGGTTGTTTCCTGGCAGACCTGAAAATCAGAGTGTGATATCAGTATCAGGACCTTTAGGTTTCGCCTCAGTAGAGAAGAGACACGCAGATGATTATAGTTGACCCTCTTACACGCAAAAAATAAGATTTCCAATGCAGTCATGTTTTTATTTATTTAAACATCTCAGAGGTTTCGGATTGGTGAGAATTTCAAGATGAAATTTTCTAAATTTTTCTAAAAATTTTTTTTTCTGACATTCATTTGGAAGACTACCACTTACTGTAACAGGATATTTTCTTTCTTGTTCAAGCAGGAACTAAAGCTACTAACAATGGGAACTGTTAACTTAGAGGTGTTTCCATTTTTGTTGTGTTGCTGTTGTTTTGTATTTCACATAGATTATTAAGTCAAGAGTCTTTTCTTGTGAGCTGGGCATGATGCCTCATGCCTGTAATTCCATATCTCAGGGGGATGAGGCAGGAGGACTGCTTTGAGTTAGAGGTCAGTCTGGGGCATATAGCAAAAGTTCATGTTAGAAAAGAGGGACTTGTTCTTTTCCCCTGTGGACCTGTATTAGTTACGGTTCCACTGCTGTGAGGAGAAACAATGGCCAAAGCAACTCACAGGAAAAATATTTAGTTGGGGGCTTGCTTACAGTTTGAGAGGGTTTGTCCGCGATCGTCACCATGAGTTGCAGGGCAGCAGGCAAGCACGATGCTAGAGAAGTAGCTGAGAGCCCACATCTGATCTGCAAGTTGGGAACAGAGGGAGAGATGGCCTGGCGTGGGCTTTTGAAGCCTCAAAGCCTACCTCCAGTGACACACCTCCTCCAACAAGACCACACCCGCTAATCCCTCCTGAACAGCTCCGCTAACTGGAGACCAAACATTCAAACATAAGAACCAATGGTGGCCAAAGCACTACAAGATCATTCGTGTGTGTGTGTGGTGTGTGTGTGTGTGTGTGTGTGTGTGTGTGTGTGTGTGTGTGTGTGTGTGTGTGTGTGTGTGTGTGTGTGTGTGTGTGTGTGTGTGTGTGTGTGTACAGCCAAAGAGCCAGTTTCTTCCACTGTTATGGCTGCTTTTTTATTTCTAATCTATTCAGCTCATGTCCCCACATTTAAAATTTTGTTTCTTTGTTTATTGTGTGTGTCTGTGTCCATACACACATGCATGGCACAGGGACTGTGTAGACGTCAGAAGGCAACTGTGAGAATCAGTTCTCTCCTTCTATCATGTGAGATTTGGGGATCAAATTCAGATGATCAGGCTTGGCACCCTTACCAATGAGATGACTCAACAGCCCTTCCTTATTGCAAATTAGTAAGTGGACTGAAAGGCATGAATTGGATAATGTACAGATGACTTCTCCAAGAAATTTCGGTTATGTTCCAAGGCTATCTAGCACTTACGCCTTTTAATGCGTGGAGTTAATTATTAATGGAATAATTTGTGCCAAGATTGACTAAATAGAAAAGAAATGCAAGAAAACCTTACTGCTTAAATTGTCTCAAACTCTGGCCCTTTGGATGGCTAGCTGCTCACTGCAGTTGTTGGCCATTTTCTGAGTGTGCTTTGGTATTTTATATTTTCCCACCCTCGTAACTGCTATACAGTGGTCATGTTGTCACCTCCTAGCCTAAGGCTATGACAGTACATTAGGAAACACATTTCATGGGAAAGTATTTCGAACTTTATTAGTTCCAGCCCTAAAAGTGTGGAGCATTACTTTGCTTAAAGAAATACTAAGTGTGGACAGAAAATATTTAGGAAATACAAGAAATGGAAAAACTTAGAGCATGCTTTCAAAAGTAACCAGACTAATTCTAAGACAGATGGATGTTCCTCTTAAAAATCTTTGGTTTGGACTTTGGTTTGAATAAAATACAAGAGAAACATCGCTGGACAACAGTAGCTAAGGCAAAAATTCCTCCCAATCAGCATTTATAAGGAAGGCATGTGGAAGGAAGGGATTTAAGTTCCTGTAGAAGATTACACAAAGAACTGTTTCCATTTTATAAAAGCTAGGCAGCACTTGAATATCATGAATGAGTATCTGTTGAATGTGAATGCTTCTCTCAAAGGCATTATGACATCAGGTACAGTTATGTAAATAACAGACGATGATTTTAAAATTATGTACATATCATCTTTGCTATTCCACACTTTGAAAAGCTTCTATTACTTTTGTTTTAAGAAAACATTAGGAAATCCACAGGAGTGTAAAAAATCCCCAACCCACTGTGTGGATTTGCCCTCTTATGTACCTATATTTCTGTAGGCATACATATACTTTACAGTGGAGAACACCATGTATTCTTACATGTGGGGTAGTAGAGTAGCCACCCCAGTGTGGAATCAAAGCCAAGCTTTGGCCATGCAACCTCAGATGCGTTCTTCAATCTCTTTCCTCATCAGTTCCCATGTTTGAGAGGCAAAGGTAATGCAATTATTGTATGCAGAGTGGTGTCATCAAGATAACTGGAAATATTTTACGCAAGACACCGTAGAGTATCTGGCATGTAGCAAATGCATCGCAAATGTTACCGTCCTCCAGCCATGCTTGCAGCTTGGCATTCTGGGTATTGATCACTTTACAAATAGTGACACAGATTAATAAGTACAGTTCTAGGCTCAGAGTTAATGCACAGCAGTCATATTGGAAATATAAATCTTTCTGGTAATGAAAACAACAGTGTCAGCTTTAGGATTATTTTAACTCTTATAAAGTAATGAGCCTCATGTTTGCTGGCTGGTGACATTTTACTTTCCAATTTATCATTCTTGGGGAATATTATTACGATGAGGATGTTGAATCCATTTATCATCAAGCACACGAGTACTTCCCCTCCCACTATGATGAAGTAATCGTAAGCCTCGCACATTTAATAGTTACCGCCTTTTTTCCCTTCTCTTGCGAGTTTTACTTCTTATTCGCAACTCTTATCAAGTTTTCACTTAAGGCCGGGAGCAAATGATGCTCCTGTAGGAAAAAGTCTCTTCCCTGACTGTGTCATCCCAGCTCTGGTTGACCAGAAACAGCCTTGTTTTCATTTAGAACGCAAAACAAACAAATTCTGCAAAACTGCTTAAGCTATCAGCTGAAAACAAACCTCTCCAAATGGTAATGATTACTGGTATTAATGTTGCTGACTTGTCGCTAATCCAGACCTGTATTTATATGCTCATGAATGAGTGTGTGCACACACAGCTAGTAGACACAAGAAACAAGCGTTTCTGTGAATCCTGGAGTATGTGGCTGTCTCAGTCACTTCACCAGGTACCAGCTCAGCTCATGAGGTTCTGCCTGAGCTGGGAAAGCTGTTGCAGTATCATAGTTTACACTGGTGACTGGGGAACGATAGAGTCAATGAAATACAAAGGTCCATTCTCTTTAGGATATCAATATTTTGGACAAAGTATGGAAATCTGTAAAAATGAGATATATGTTGTTGGATTATAAGAATACACACACACATATATATGTCATTATGTTGGATTCTTATAATCCAACAACATTAGATATGTATGATATATATATATCATATATATATATGATTTTGAGTACCATCAAATACCTTAAGACAATCCTCTTAAATCAAGATGATACCAAGAATGAAGTCAAGAGATTTAAATGGTGTTTATGGTAGAAAAGTTAAGTATAGAAATTAAAGAGGTAGTGCTAAGGCATAGATGTGTCACTCAAACTTCCTGATCTTTTATAATTGTCAGTCAAGAAACAATGAAGACTCTTGGCAGTCAAGTTGAGGAGGAAGAGCTATGCATGGGATTTTGAAAAAAAAGAAGTATATAAAGCACTAGATGATTAATGGGAGAAATCCAGGACATCTTCCTGGTTTCCAGCTTCAGAAGTCAGGTAGGTGCTTGCATCATTTGCTGGATTTAAGACTCTGGGGGAAAATAAAACAGGTTCCAGAGGATTTGGATTTGAGGTATCTATGAAGAAGCCAGATACAGATGCATACCTTGTATTTGATCATACTGACCTGAAACTCAGTACTCAAGGTTGAGTTTAAGATATTCTCTTCACTGGGAAGAAACTGTTCCTACACAACGTATGAAATCAACAAAGTATATTGACTTTTGAGGAATAGCAATACTTTTGAATCTGGGAGAGGAAGATAGGATCACAAAAAAAGAGAAAGAAGGAGTATTGATGCAGTTATAACTGCGGGACTGTAATTCCAGCTCAATATAATAAGAAGTTTATTAAAAGTTAGAGTTGTTCAAAAAATGGGGGAAACTCTTCTCACGGTTCGTTTCCAGGTCCTGGAGATGATGCTAGATGTGTAACAACCACTTCTCTGGTTTCGGGAGAAATCTGTTTGCTTGGAGGATTTGTTCTCCAGCTAGCTGTATATTTTTTAATGGCTAAGGGAAACTAGTGTCTCAACTTGAAACCCTAAGAATCCGTTAGTTGTTTGATACTCGAGATTTCTGAAGCTGGTTGAATTCATTAAGGAAAAATAAGTGGGACTTCATGACTAAGAGCTAGGCATAGCCCACTGAGAAATTGCTGAAAATATTTTGGGAACAAAAGCCAGGATAATCACTGTGATTTTCTTATAAATAATGCTTGTTGAAAGACTCAGACTTAATGGCCAAAACATTCTGGTCCTGGTAAGATGAGTAAGAGAATTTGCCAGCACTTTGGAAGATAATTCCCCCTGTGTGCAAAGAAGTGTCCTTATGCTGCAGTTTTAATTGTAATGACTTAATGTGAATATGGGCACAGCGAATAGAGGAAATGGATGAGAATAGACACCACAATTATCTTATCTTCTGCACACAGCGTTTATAGGATTCTGGGGAAATGGAAAGTATCTGAGATAAAATCTTCTGAAGAACGAACTGATAAATATTTCCAAGGAAGGGGAGAGAAACCTTCGCCTCTCAGTCTGTTCTGGTTCTATAACTCATCATGAAGCCCACCTGCCTCAAGATGCTGACTGACAACACAGCTGCCTTCCCTCAGACGGGGCCAGCTCAAAAACCCACCAGATCTGGATGGAGTTTAGATCAACAACTATTGTAATGCTATTGCTGATCTCCAAGAAATGGTAGCTGGCTTTCTCAACAAATGTGAATAGTCTGGGAATTAGTTTACACATAGGCAAGGCTGTTTGGAAATGAAGACATTAAGTCCTTATTATCTTAACAGCTGAATTATTCATTTCTCACACCATTATGTGACTCATACCGGGGCTACGAAAATAAATGTGTATAAAAACTATTCCACTCTATTACTCTGCTTCCAGGGTCAAATGATGAGGATTGTATGCTGCCTCGTTATTGGCTGGTGCATTAACTTGGATACCTTAGTTTTGGTTTCCTTAGCTGTTAGGACTAAATGAGTTCAAGGTCATAAACAGAATAGTCTGGACACAGTGCTCAACAAGTATGTGCAGGAAATGCAGGGATTCTGGCGACGTACATTTACAGAAATCCTTCAGGCAAGAGCTATCATTCCTGATCAGGCAATGGAGCAGGTTCAAGGATGCTTAGCAAATAAAACCTGATTAGGTTACGCAACTCATCAAGCAGCTGTTGTGCTCTTCCCTTCTGCTAGTGTCTAGGGTCTCCGATGTTTTTCTGATCTGGACTGATTTATAACATAAAGCTATTTTAGAGAAAATATTCTGACCTGCGAGATCCTGAAATTCCAGGTAATGAGGAATTTAGAGAAAGCCAACCGATGAGAGCAGATACCAAATAACTCATTAACTCATACGGTCATCCCGCTCTCAGGGTCAGATGATAAGGATTGAGCCTTGCCTCACTATTGGCTGGTTCACAAGCTTAGATATTGTAGCTTTATCCTTAGCAAGTCACAGAATTTTAGGGTTGGAGATCGTTGTTTATTATTACCAAACCTTAGTGCTTCCTCTTTACATGTATGAAGAAACTGAAATATTAGTAATTTGTTCAGTATTTCTAAACAATATTGAATCAATATTTTAGAGGGCTAAAATCTGCACATCCAGATTTTCTCATTCATACTTTTACCTAACAAACACTTCTTAGACTCCTAGGATGCACAAAGGATTAAGAAAGATTAAGAAATGGATAAAACATCCTCTCAGGGTTATATTAATCTACTTTCTATTGTTGTGGCAAATTGAAGTAATCAACTCAAAGCGGAAAAACACTTCTTTTGGATCACAGTTTTTGAGGTTTCATCCAGTGCTTGCTATTGGGCTGATGGCTAGGCAATATGTCACGGAGGAAAGCACAGAGTGGGGCAGTAAGTGTCCCCCCAATTCAGAGGCTTATCTGAATCCAGCCTCTCACGAAATATTCTTAAAAATAGATCTTAGTTTCCAAATACAACTTAGTATGTGAGTTTAAGTGAAAACAAGTTCCCAAGTACCAAATTGTTACACCAGACAATTACATAAAAATTTTCAACTGTGTGTGTGTGTGTGAATGTGTGCATGTGAATCTTAAAAATAAGCAGCAAAGTCTACTTAGTAAATGAATTATGGGAAAATACATTAATACTCAATTCCCAGACATTATTATCTATATTTGGGTGAACTGGATTTTTCTTTGTCCAAATCAAATATGAAATATTTAGCTCAGAATGATTAGGAGAAAATGATGTTATGCAGACAATGTTTATGAATTCCCTAGGCATCATCAATGTTTGTTCAAGAGTGGCCAAATAATTGAAATTAGTGCTAAAAAAATACTAAAACCAATTCTTTGAAATGACATAATCCTATTTTAAATGCTCGTAAATTTCCCTATCCTCTACAGGGTTTAGATAGAAGATAGGTTGAGGACAGGGACAGGGAGCTTGACGCTCCCAGCACTCTCCAGGTATTTGTCTTGCTCGGAAGTAAATCAGAAACCGTGAAATCTTACTTGGGAAAAATTCAAAAGTACAGAATAACTTTATTAACATTTGTTCCCAGAAGTTTACCTACTGATGAAAGAGAATAGCCAATGATTGTTAAAATACAAAATTAAAAAAAAGATGGTTGCGAGTAGCACATGTATCTGTGTGGTGTAAGAAGGACATTCCAGAGGTTCGATGGGGATCGAACTAACAGCTTGGCAAGAGGAGAAGGGATTCCACAGACGTGTCTGTAAAGTGCTCCACCTTCCATGTTGTGTGTGATGATGCCGATAAATGTGTATGTCCCCGAAACCATCGTTCCAAACAGAACCTGGGGCATCCCTAGCCTTTGGAGCTCATGCCTGTACGCAGTCTCCCCGACTCCTCGGCCTCCAGCCATCCCTGCAGCAGGAGCTGCTGCTGCTTTATCTTTGCACTATTCTAAGTTCTCTCTTCTCTGGAATTTCCTGGCAATGAAACGTATCGGACAGACATTGTGTTTCCCTCTGGGCTCTTTTCGCTGGTTTTGAGAGTCCCCTGTGTGGTTAGAATATGCGGTGAATTTTCCGTTGTATAAATACGCTGCAATTCTTTCATCCAGTCCCCTGATGACGGGCATGGGCTGCTGCTTCTTTAGAACTGTCGTAAGTGAAGCTGCTATTGTGTCTGATCTGTCATTTATCTTTAAAACTTTTGCGATCTTGTGGTCTTTATTTGCATTAATAAAATGTGTTTTAACATTGCTTTTATAGCCTTTATTATTATTATTTTTTATTTTTTTACTTTTGCAGTACTGGCGATGAAATCAAGGGCAAGCAGTCTATCACTAACCTGCATTTGTGTAGAGTTACACAAATCCACACAAATTGTGTAGATATACATTTGTGTATATCCTTAAGTATTTTTTATTGTACAGGTTTTCACCGTAAGAATTTGTAAAAGCTATTTCCAGAAGCTGAATGGGACTTTCTTTTTAAGCACTTCAAAGATGTTTCTACTGTCCTCTGACCTCAATTGATTCTGACGAAAGTCTAGATTGTTCCTCTCCTGTACTTAGTATGGCTTTCCCCGTCTACTTTTAGATTTCTTCTTCAGTTGGCTTTCAACACCATGACGGGCTTTTATTAGTGGTTTCCTTTTATATTAATTCTTTCTCTATTTTGAATATCAGTCAATGCTTTTAAACAGATTCAGGATACTTCTCCTTATTATGTCTTCAGATATGGGTGTATGTAAATACAAGCATATCATACATTTGACCTTTTAGTTTTTATTACTTTCTTCTTTTTTCCATTTTCTCCCTTGTGTTTGTGGTATGCAAATGTGTGTGCTTGTTTGCATGTGTGGGGTGCGTGTGTGTCAATGCATGTAGAATCATTCTTGATTGTTCTCCCACCTGATTCATTGAGACAGGTTCTCTCAATCAAACCCAGAGCTCACCGATATTGTTAGTCTTGCTAGTCAGCTTGCTCTGGGGATCCTAGCTCTACCTTCCCTGGCTAGAATTGCAGGCAGGACACTAGACCTACAGTATATTTATGTGGGTTCTGGGGATCCAAACTCTGGTCATCACAGTTGAGTGGCAAGTGCTGTTGTAACCAAGGATCTCCCTCGTCCCTCTATTTAACTTTAAATGCTATTATTTGTTTATTTTGTTTGTTAGACCATTAGCTGTTGTCCCACGGGATCCAAGGCTCTGTTTGTGTCTTTCTACAATTTGTACTTTTCACATTGGAACTTTTCCTTTTCTCTGTTCTTCAGATTAGAAAGCTTTCCTTTGACTCTTTCTGTCTTTCTTTTTTTTTTTTTTTCAGATTAGATGATGTTGGATCTTCAAGAACAGTTCACTCTTCTTCGTGATCCACAATTTTATGTTAAACTTAAACTATGAACTTGAATTTTTAGTTATAATTACTATTTTTCATTCTAGGTTTTCCGTAGCTTCCTTGCTATAATCAGTTCCATACTTGTATATCACATCCTTGTTCAATGAGATCTTATTTTCCTTTATCTGAGTGCATTTTCTTAATTATATAACATATTATACTTGTTACTCTCATGTCTTTGTTAAAATTAACATGAGCCCTCAGGGTGGGTTCGTATTAACTGTTTTATAAACTATGGGGTTTCTTTGCAAGCCTACCACTTGTGTTTATGTGTAAAGCCCCGTGAACAATTCACTGTGGAGACACAAGGTTCTGGTAACTTTGTTTGAAAAGAACTGATTTTTGTCCAGATTAGCCCAACAGCTGTTTAATCAACTTGATGTAAGGTAGGCTTGATTCGACACAGAGAGTGAAAAGTCTAAGATGTTTTTCAAGTGTGTTCCTTGGTCAGGTCTACCTCAAGGGTAGAATACTCTCTGCCTTGCACTTCTGAGTGGTGGAAGAGCAGGTGCGTACCGCCGCACTTGCCTTTTTACATAATGAGGAACTGAAGCCTCCTCATTTCATCAGACTGTGAAACTATTTCTCTCCATTTCTTCCCTTCTCTGATTTATTATATCCTGGCTACAGTAGAGCAGATACAATTCTGTACCACACACAGTGTCCTGAGTGAAACACAACTCTTTCAAATACCAACCACAAATAGGACAGACCTGGAAGTACACGACCAATAATGATGAATGCATTGGGTTAAGAAATTAAAACACAAATCTACCATTGGACAAATCTCAAATACCATGATTCCATTATAATTTTCAGCTTTATCAGTCACAGAATAAAAAACAATTAAGGAGTGGATTTTTAAATTCTTTGGGCAGTCGTTCCGGAGTAACCGCTGGCAAATAGAATTTATATTGTCTGAATCTCTGTGTAATCGCAGGACAGCCTCTTGCTTGTGTCTGGCTCATGGCGTTCCCGCTAGGCAGCTGACAGCGAAGGGCACTGAGAACTCAAGGCCACCATCCACAGTGATTCACACTGTCTGGACTCCCTGCTATAGGAAAAATAGATGTCTAGCGATGTGTATTAATTTGAACTAATCTCGGTGATGTGAGGACAGAGAAGTACTATGCCTTGGCTTCAGGGTTAGAACAAAGTGAAATCATTCATGATGTTGTTACCTGCACACGTGACCTTATCTGGAAAGAGAGGCTTTACAGGTGTGATCGGGTTAGGATGAAATTTTAGTTACGGGAGGCAATACAACAAACAGAGAGGGAGAAAGACTCAGGTGCAGCGATACAGGAGAAGATGGTCGTGATGACGGAGGCAGAGCTTAGAAAGAGGCAGCTGCAAGCCAAGGACCGGCAAGCAACGCTGAAAATCACCAGAAGCGAGGACGAGACCAAGGGATTCTTCCCATAGCTGGCACAGAGACTATGGCCCGGCCCACGCCCTGACTTCCATGTTTTAGTTACCAGAATTATGAGGAACGCGTTTCTGTTGTTAAGAATTTGTTAACGCATCTCTGGGGAACCGACTACTTTCCTCCATTTTTCAAGTTCATTGTGAAAGAAGCCATTAAAAATATCCGTCCTCGGATTTGTCTACAACCGATGGCTGTAGGCACGAACGTGACACTTCGCTTTCCCCTGAAACTTCGTTGGACGAGGACCGTATTTTTGAAGTATGGAGGAGGTGTTTGACACTTGGGGCTGCGTCTGGGCGCTGAGACGACGGGGAGGGGTGTGAGTGACATCCCAGCACAGTGGAACTTTTGTATAATCTTTTCCAGGAGACTACATTTTTTAA
Organism: Cricetomys ansorgei; assembly: GCA_026225945.1. Classification (NCBI taxonomy): domain Eukaryota; kingdom Metazoa; phylum Chordata; class Mammalia; order Rodentia; family Nesomyidae; genus Cricetomys; species Cricetomys ansorgei. Next base: position 4,929,231 of record JAMJFZ010000558.1, read on the forward strand.
CTCAATATGCAGGAAACCATTACATGGAAGAGAATAATGCTTTATGGGTCTCCAGCTGGGACTTAGAAATGTTATGTATGAGAAAACATTGAAATCAGGGAAATGAAGAGGCATCTAACAGAATGACCTTGTATTGTGCTTCCAAATGTCAAATTATGAAGTCTTAACTAGAATTCACTCTTACTCCATTGCTTTTGTTCACATTTCTGGAGTTAATTTCACTTGCATTTTAAACAAACACGTCTCATTTGGAAGCAAAATCAAAATATAAACATAAGCCCTCCCAACTGAAAGCACACGGTGTTCTTGGAGGATTCCAGTTCTACTTAGGAGGGAAGGCACAGGAGACGGGCCTCAAAAGTATGAACACACATTAAACTCATCTGGAAATGGGGTAACTAGCAGAACAGGGGAGAAGAGAGCTTAAAAGTTACATAGCTCAGATAATTTTATAACACTTTTACAAATTCAGTTACATTTATTTTACCTTACGTTTTTCTCCTCTGTATAATGGAATAGGTCTAATCTGGCGCACTTTTGGAAGGCTTATTTGAAGCTAATATATACAAAGTAGACAGTAATTATATTAATAAAAGTTTACTAAAGTCTTTTGGCTTTCCATGTTGAATTGTTAACACACACTTGAGATCACCTCTCTGCCTTCGTATCCTGGATCTGGGGGCGGGTGATGTGACAGCAATGTGTTCAGATTCAAGCTCTGGTTCAATGACAAGGACAATCTGGGATCTTCCTTAGCCTTTGTGGAACTTGTTGGAATTCTTGCTGGAAGGGGAGTAAGGGGGATTTCCATCATTCTAAGCAGTGCTGTAAAGTTACTGCTCGGCTATAATCACTTTCTGCCCCAGCCCTGGATGCTTTGTTTGTCTTGCTTTTCTTCTGAGGTTCATCAAGAAGATCACTGGATTGGGAATAATGATTAGGGCCCTGAAGCAAATCTATGCAATCTACCTAGTCCTTAATTCTTCCCAGCCAAAAACCAGCATCCAGGGAGGGAGATGAATGATATCCAAGGCTCTTTGGACATACATTAGCTGAGGTATATTCTAGAATCAGGCAGCCATGGTTTAATTCACAGTTCCATATTCACAGATGTTTGGTCCTTGACATACCTAACCTTTGAGTTTTAGCTGTCTCAATTGGAAAACTGGGAAGGTATCAGATTGAAAGAGTTGTAAAGACTCAATAAGAAGAAGTACTAGAAGCTCCTGAGTGCAAAGCAGATTTCAGTAAACATTGATTACCGCTTATCAGATCAATGGTTCCTGGCATGAGTCAGAATTACCTACAGAGCTTGTTAAAACAGAGACAGATCACACTGATCAGTTGCATAATCCAAATGGTCAGCCCTGAGAGCAGACAGGCAAGTAACATAATGGACCACGCAGACTGAATTTCTATATATAGAAATGTTACATAGATACAGATATAGATGATATAGATATAGAGACAGAGACAGAGAGACAGAGATATATTGATTAAGAGAAAAAGCATGCGTTTGAAAGAGAATGGGGCGGGGTACATGGAAGGGTTTAGAGGGAGGAAAGGGAAGGGAGAAACGACTTAATTATATTATAATCTCAGAAATATATTAAAAATAGAAACAAGGGCAGCAAGATGGTTCAGTGGGTAAAGGTACTCGTTGTCAAGACAGACAACCTGAATTTGATTCCTGGGACCCGTATGGTACAAAGAGAAAACAGAACAGACTCTTGCAAGACGTCCTCTGGCTCCGCCCATGCGCTGTTGGGTAAGCTGTCCTCTGGCTCCGCCCATGCGCTGTTGGGTAAGCCTTCCTTTGGCCCTGCGCGTGTGCTATGGTGTATGCTGGCCTCTGGCTCCGCCCTTGTGCTGTGGTGTATGCTCGCACATAACAAACAAGCTTTTTAAACAAACATACAGAGAACAGTGCCCTTGTACTTTTGGATTGGGTCGTGGGGTGGGGGTGCAAAAATCCATTTCTAGCAATGTCCCTGGTGAGGCTACTAGTCTATCTAGAGATCACACTTTTTAAACTTCTGCTCTGGACCAGGAGTTGGCAACGCGCTTTGTTTGGGCCAAATGTGACCCACACACATTTTTATAAAAAGCTTTAATTGGAATACATTGTCTACAGACAGTTTGGCAGGATAACTACACAGTCAGGCAGTTGTGGTGGAGGCTGTGGGGGAGGCTGAAATAGTCCCTGTCTGTTTCTTCACAGAGAACTGAGCCTCTCTGCCATGAGCTACCAAACTGGAGCGTTTCTCAAGAAGTTTGGGGGCCCTGAAAACTCATTTAAAATTCTTTTTTTTTCCATCATAAAGACTAGATATGCCCCCAGATATTAGAGCATTAGAATCCCTTCTTAACCGTTAGCAATGACTATTATTATGGCATTAAAAATACACTAAAGATGCTCTGGTTTCAGAAAGAAAAAAAATTCCCTTTCTGGGCTCTGGAAGCTTCTTAATTATCACGCAAGATTACTACATGTATTTATCTTATATTTGATACCAATGCAGCCAGATCTCTGGTTTCTATATTCCAGCCACAAATCTTGCTCTCTCCAACAACCATCAAAAGCAGAAAGAGTCAGAGCTGCATTCTTATGAGGGTGACTCATTAGAGTAATGACAAAATGAATAGGACCTCGCTCTAGTCCTTTCGATTTCAGCAGCCTTTCCTGGAGCTTACAGGCCCTGGAAAAAATGGGGAGCAGATCAAAAGTTCTTTAAATCAGAAAGCCCAGCATATCATCCTGAGGAATCTCGGTGGTGAAGCTTAAATTTCTACTCTGAGTTGTTTACTCCCAGTCTGGAGCTCTCTAGAAAAGGGAATCGGCTCTTCTTGGCTTCTATCATAGTGCTGTTTTTCCGGGAGAATTTTGCCTTATAACATCCTTTGTACTCGGGGTACCGAGTATGAAAAGATAAAGAGGGCTCCACCATGACATACGTAGAACTCAGCCAGCTGCACACTTCCCCATGGAATCCACAGGACTATGTTGCTCAACATTCTATCTCTATTTTTTTTTGTCTTACTGCCCTTGTAGGTGACAGTGGATCTAGAGTCAGGCCTCAGTTTGCCCTCCAAACAGGTATGCACCTGGACCTCCATTTCCTTTTCTGAAATGGGATAGTATAGCATGGGTATCGAGAGCAGCAAACATGACTGCATCTGAAAAGTCCTTAGGGGATTTCTGAGGCAACCAAGTCTCCACAACCATTAGAGCTGTGTTATACCCAACACCACACTCACCATTTTCTGCGCTATGAGACGTGGTGCCAAAGCAAACTCTCACCTCAAAGGAGATAAGACACGGTTTATTCTGGAGCCGAATGTGAATGACTGTTTCTGAGAACACAGGATCAGGTCACTCCAAATTTCATGTCCCAACAGTGGTAACAGTTTCATGAGATTTTTATAATAACACAGTGAAGAAAATCATAAATCAAGGAACTTTTCAAATACATTGGTGGAAATATCAGGTACTTGGATTATAGCAAAGTGGGGAAATGTGTGTTAAGAAATACATTCCCAAAGGTTTCACTGGTTAGTCAGGAGGATATTAGGTCAGACACAGAGGCGGGCAAGGGGTCTCAATCTAAGAGGTTAAAGATAGGCCAAGATAAACTGGGATCTGGCTCTGGACTCGGAACATTCCAACAGCTCCACAGGATAATCCAGCGGTTCTCAACCTGTGGGTCGCCACCCCTGCGTGGGAGGCAAAGACCCTTTCAAGCGGTTGCCTGAAACCATCTGCATATCAGATATTTACATTACTATTCATAACAGTAGCAAAATTACAGTTATGAAGTAGCAACAGGAATAATTTTATGGCTGTGGGGTCACCATAGTGTGAGGAACTATATTAAAGGTTCGCAGCATTAGGAAGGTTGAGAACCAGTGTATCTGATCAGTTCATGAGCCCTGTAGAAGGGTCAGTACAAGGTGTGGTTCTTACCAAGGACTTCAGTCGCAGACCTCATAAGTAACTGGTCATTGGCCCTTTAAAAATAATTTTCTAAATAATAAGAATCTGGGTCCTTGAAGCCAAATAGTAACCTTCACTTAGTGGGAACAACCACCCCTGTAAGAATTAAAAGCAGCCTAGGCTGGATTCAGGGAAAACCAGAGAGGCCAGAATGCCAGAGGTGTCACTTATGCAGGATTAATTAATTGTTGCTTGGGAGAAGCTGTGGTGTTAATGAGGCAATTGACACTTGGGGTGAAATAGTAACTGAATGCAGGTTGAAACAAACTGAGCAGAAGCAGTGAAAATGGCCTGGGGTATTTAGAGTATTCAGGCGACTAAATTTCTGAAGCTATACCCCAGATTTTTAAAAGAGAAATGGTCTCTAGGCATGGGGTTGCATAGGCAGTATGCACTTATTTTCAGTTTATAGTATGACAATCTGGGCACAGTGGTGCATGCCTGTAATCCCAGCATGTGGGTCACAGAAGCAGGGGATCGTAAGATCAAGGCCAGGCCAGCATAGATAGCAAGACTCTTTTTTGAGAACTGAATGAATAAATAAGTAAATAGCAAATTAACGAACCAGCATGGCAGATGAAGAGCTTATCCCTGCATACAAGAGCTTTTCCACTGTAGAAGCCAAGATATCTCTCCAATATTCATTCCCAATGTGGCATTCCCTGCTGATAGCCCTAACACGGCAGCCTCCACAGGCCTGCTCACTACTGTAGTGGATCCGAAGTTGCAACAAAACCATCACTGGCACCTTTCACCTGAGTCAGAACCAAACCTGGATCTTAAGCGCTGAACATAAACTTGGACAATTCAGCTCTTATTTTCCCTCTAGTTCTAAACAGGGGAAAGGGTCTCCTGTCCTTGAACTTCTTGAACTCTATCTCTCTCTGTCTTTCTGCCTCTGTCTCTGTCTCCTTCTCCCTCTTTCTCTCTCCCCCCAATTGGAAAAAAGGAAAAAAAAGAAAAAACGGCTCTTTTATCCATCTCAAATACTACACTCCCCACTCCAGACACTGAGCAGCAGGAAGAAGATGCTGACTTTCAACATGGCTCTTCCTCACTGTGAAAGATACTGAGGAAGCCTGCAGAAATCTGAACCGATGGCGAAGATGCATGCCATGTTCTACTAAGCAATTTGGTCTCAGTAACACACTAATAATGTCCACGAGAAGCTTCATTATACTTATTGATTTAAAAAATAAGGGTATGATCAAAATATGAAATAAATTCTTTTTTTCCTCCTAAACATAGATTTTTTTAAGTTTTACAGTTGAAACACTTTGGATTAAATATTAATTTCATGGAGGAATATTTTTCATGTGGTTTTATACATAATGTCATTAAAGTTTTCTGTAGCCTTCAAGTAAACAATCCAACCCTCTTAAAGGCACTGGAAAGCTAAATTAAGGATAAAACTCTCAAAAATGCTTTGTCTGGTAGAGGAGGTAGTACTTACCCAAGTTCATCTGGTCTTGAGTTTAAATTCCCATCTAATTAATAAAGAGTTTAAACTTCAGAAAGCAAGGGAAATTTGGCTAGGTTGGTTTGACCAAGGTTGATCTGACCAAGATTTTTTTTTTTTTTACACTCAGTTATTTTTAATTTATTCCAGAATCTCTTTGTTCCCCCAAAGCATTTAGAGTCAACAATAACAATTATCAATGAAGCCAACTACAAGCACATTAATTGCTTACATGGCACAGAAACATCTAGAAATGTTTAGAAAAACACAGTGTCAGCAAAAAACAATAGTTTAGAATTCAGCCAGCATTCATAGTATTCAAAGGATGGTGTCCAGGGAGCTGGCGTGGGATGGAAACAGTACCAGGTGAAGGAAGAAAGGGCTGCGGGTGAAAGGAGCCACCACAAAGAAGAGCAGATGCACACCTCCAGAGAGAAACACCGGAGAAGTCCGTGGAGAGCGGTGTGTGCGGGAGGAGATGTAAATTCTGAAAAGAGCAGGGAAGCACTGGTAATCAATAAACAAGAATGGCGGGTAGGTTCCCCTTCCAGCAACAATGCTGCACCTGGCTGTTGGTTTGGAACTGTCACCTTTCAAAATAAAACTATGTATGTTTAATTTCTCAGAAGAACTGGCCCGGTGGCAGAGAAGAACTTGTCAAGAGGGTCAGACAATTACACAATGATCTTAGGACAACGTGTAAAAGGCGACTTGAGGATTTCAATGTCGTTGTTTTATGCCAGAACGTCTTAATTTTCTTTGGCCTCCTTGGTGCTGGCATTGAAAATCACAAACAGCTGTTTAACATCAATGCTTTTTTTTTGTTGTTGTTGTTCATTCCATGCAGGCCATCAGTTGTGAAGTGTAATCAATCTCCAATTTTGTAACAAGTGTAAGGCCAGACGGGATAGGCTTCCCCAAGACAAAACAACGTCAACTCCGTGCCCAGCAACTACTTTACACTAGCTTCGTACCTCCCTCTCCCAACTAGCCTTTCCCCCGCTGTTCTTAGCATCCATGACTAATAGTGCCACGTGCCTAATTCCAGGCTGTGCCCTTGTCCTCAGCTCAACTTTACCAGTTCACCCGAATTCCATTCCTCGAGTGACCATCACAGATGGCATCATTATGATTGATCCACTGGTCTAACAAAGTTAGTATCGTTAGTGGATGGGACAAAGAATATCGTTGGTGGTACAAAACTACACTTCCCTCTACCCTGCACTCCCATTACCTTCAGTTATCAAAATGATAGGTATTGATTATGGAAGACACTGGAAAGAGTTTTATTTATGGAAGTAGATCTCCTCAGAGGAAACACTGTCCATGACATCAAGCGTTATAAGGTAAACCACACAAAGAACTACCAATGTCTTTCTAAAATAAATGCTAATAGCAAATGATGCAGATAGGTACCCTGTGGTTTCTCTCAGGGAAAAGTCGAATAGCCAACTCTCTGGTTAGAACCAAAAGTACGAGGAACATGAAGGAGAGAATGGGCCAGCTGTGAACTGAGATCTCATTCTAATTTAATTGCTGGGTTTTATAGACAAGAGAATGAAGCTCTAAGGGATTGACTCTCCAACAACAGCTGAAAAAGATGAAGTTACATTTCGCTATATGTACAGGTGTTCTAAGAAATGTTCGACCATTAGATTGGGGTCAGGATGTCTCCGTTTGTTTGTAGCGTTTCTGTGGTGGAATGCCGTGGCGCTGATTTCCGTTGTGAAAATAGTTTCATGATAGCTGATTTAAAACCACCAGCCTCCTCTGGGAACTGGTGCAAGCTCATCTCCTTTCCCACTCACCTCAAACAGAGTTCTGGCTACAGTGGTAATGCAGGATCACTGACTTTGTTCCCGTTCTCCTGCATCGTTCTGTCCTTTAGAGGTAGGACCTCCGAACCTCCAGATTTTGAGACCTCTTATCACTAGACCTGGGGAGCATAGAATGAGATATAGACTGTCTTTAGTGTAAGTCCCAGTAGTGATTTCCTGCGTCAGCTTTGAGATCTTCAGACTTCTTCTAGCCTTGTTCCCCGTCTTGCTTTGGGGGCACTATGAGGGGCTGGCTTCCTGCCAGATAACCCTATTACCACTAACCGCGAGCTTAATTAAAATGCATCTCAGCACACATTAGGAGTTTATGTTACTCTAATGTTTTATGCAGTTGTGTAGGTGACCATTGAGGCACCATGAGAGCCAGCTGCAGCTGGATTGGAGAAAGTAGGGAGTGGGGGGGGTGGGGTCCTCTGACAAGTGCTGAAGCTGAACGGCCTCTAGATCTATAGCCCCCAGAGAAAAGAGCGATTGCTAATGGCGTTGGGTTCCTTTATCTTCTTTCTCTTCTGATTTATAAAAGATCAAAAAAAAAATGCATGAAAGAGTTTTCTTTGATGCTGAGTCAAAGAAATGTCAGATTAGGGTTGGGTGCCTCCCTCATGAACAAAAGACATTCCACCATGATGTCACCAAAGATACACTGAGTTCAAATTGTAGCTGATGAAATTCTCATGACTGGCTATGATTTTGATAATAGACTTTTAAATTTTTTATAGAATATTTTTATCAATAATTTGAGTTTCATACAATATATCTCGATCACACTCTCTTCCCATTCCTTCCTGTTCTACCTTCCCACACCTGTGCCCTCAAAAAAAGAAAGACAAAAAGAAAGAGAGAGAGAGAGAGAGAGAGAGAGAGAGAGAGAGAGAGAGAGAGAGAGAGAGAGAGAGAGAAAGAAAGAAAGAAAGAAAGAAAGAAAGAAAGAAAGAAAGAAAGAAAGAAAGAAAGAAAGAAAGAAAGAAAGAAAAGAATGAAATTAAGTCCAGTTACTGTGGCAGGAGCATGGATCATGGGCATCACCATGGCTCCTTTGAGGCAGCAGGCTGCTCTGATGATGGACATTCACCTGGCCCACGCTGGCCCAGAGACCAAACATGATGAGGTTTGACCCGGAGTCGGACCTCACTGCCCAAGTCCTCAAGCACCCAGGCCTCCAGCAAGCACGCCGACATTGCCCAGGCACCCAGACACTGAGCAGGCACCCTGATATCCCGCAAGCAGCAAGGCATCCCACAGGCCCCCCGAGACTTCCTGCAGGCCCCCCGAGACTTCCTGCAGGCCCCCCAGACTTCCCACAGGCACCAAATGAATGATCAGACACAGTCATGCCTACGTGTCCTACTTGACCGAACAGCTTGCTGATGGTTCTAGAGAAAATCATTCCAGCAAGAGTAGAATAAAAAAACGATAATGCATCCATTACCATTTATCAAAGTAAGCCGTTATGCTAGGAATGGCTCAGCGGATAGACCGCTTGCTGTGTAAGAATGAGAGTCTGGATTGGATCCCTAGCATCCACTTAATACTGTTGTGGTAGGATAACCCCAGAGCTGGGGGTGGGCAGAGACAGGAGCATCCCAGGAGTCTGCTGTCCAGCCAGTCACCTGAATCAGTGAGCTCTAGGTCCAATTAGAGATCCTACCTCAAAAAAAGAAGGTGAGGACCAATTGAGGAAGTACCCGACAGCAACCTTCAGCCTCTTCACAGGCAAGAGCATGTACACATGAGCACACAACTGCACACATGTACACACAGAGAGAGAGAGAGAGAGAGAGATTGATTACAAGCATTCTGAACCCTAATGGTTTTAAGAACATCATTCCAACGATGGAGAAAGAATACATGATAATCCATCCAGGAAGCAGGCTATTACGCTATGAAGATGGCTCAATCAGGACTCACAAAACCCTTTCCTGAGTGGGACACTTGTCTTCTTGCAAGTCTTTGGGAGCACTTACGGCATCTCTGAGGCCAGAAATAACAAAGATCCAAGATGTTTATGTCAAAGTTGACACTAAGTAGTAGCAAGGGACCCGGTTTAGTCGTGCTGGTCACTGCTGTAGGGTATCCCACCTCGGGTGACATCCGTATAGACTTCCTCCTTCCTTTCTGTGTGGTGCCTGGATCCTGCATTCCACATCTTCACAAATGGTGGGTTGGGACCCATGTGTGACCACATACAAATATTATGAGTCAACGTTTTCAGAATACAGCACCAACGCTGTTAACCAAACAATCTTGGTGATGCGAGGAAGACTTTTTGCAGACGTGGCTAACATAAGTCAACTTTACGTATAAGAACCGACCGTAAACTGGAGAAAGATTTGTCTGATAAATTGAAGACCTTAAGAATAAAAAACAAGATTGTCAGAGAAAAACAAACTCAGCCACAAGAATACAGCATTAACTCGCACCTGAATTTCTGTAAAAATTTCAACTCTCCAGTCATTGTACCTGTGTCTGTCTCTTCCTCCTTTCTCTCTCATCGGTCTGTCTATCTACCTGTCTGTCTGACTGACTGTGTCATCTGTCTATCTACCTGTCTGTCTTGACTGACTGTGTCATCTGTCTATCTACCTGTCTGACTGACTGTGTCATCTGTCTATCTACCTGTCTGTCTGACTGACTGTGTCATCTACCTGTCTGTCTGACTGACTGTGTCATCTGTCTATCTACCTATCTATCATCCATCTATCTTTGTATCATCTATCATCTCTGTCTGACTATGTAAATAGATACCTGTTTATCTGTCTGTCTATGTAGTCAGCCCTCGGCACCCACATTATATACAACCAATAAAGGTTTGTAATCACATTTGTCCCTGGCATGTACACATATTTTGCTTATAATTATCTCCTGCACAATAGAGTATAACAACTATGTTCATAAAACTTAAATTATATTGGCTATTGTAAGTAACCTCCTTGTGACTTTTAAGTGTATGCAAGGGCATGCTTATGTTGCATGCAAATACTTTGCAATTTTATATGAGACTTGTGAAACTCAGTAGGTATGTTGAAACCAACTTTTTATGAATACCAAAGGTTGACCACAAGCACGTGTGCACACACACACACACACACACACACACACACACACATTTCTGTGATTACCTACAAAATGTCTGCAGTTGATCTACTTGACTGATAGCCAGCCCACAGAGGCTGTTACTCGGCGGTGAAATCCTTCAGCATTCAGGATCTCACAGGGTAGAAAAAGATTGTGTTTTTCTATATCCCTTGTGTACAATCCTGTGGTATTTGTGGTAATAACTTATATTTGATTATAGCATCTAAAAATAGAGTTTCTTGAGATGCTTATGAGAGAAGAGAAAGAAAAATATGTTAGGAGAAAACCAGTTTGGTCATCAGACAAATGATGGGCCTGACAACTATAGCAAACATTAGTAAATAATTTGTTCTTTTAGTAGAAAAAGAAATAATTTAATTAATTTAGCTAGACGGAACAGAGTCAGGGACTGAATTATCCTGGTCATTGTCTCAACACTCCCTTTTTAAACAAAGAGAAGCCGTAAAAGCAAGGGGGAGAGGAAGGCACGGCCCAGCTAGTCTAGTCCATTGAAGCTCCAGTGTGAGAGCTGGAAGTAAGCAATAGTATCAAACTGACTTCCGTGGCAGTCAAAGGAGCCCCTTGGCCTCAACAGTGGTTTGAAGAGTATAAACACTTGGATCAAGTTTCCATTGAGAAAGGGTGATGCTGACTCATGAGCATTTCTGAAAGCCCCCATCTTGACATGTTGCATCACACTGTCCCAAGGGCGCATCCCCAGGCGCATGCTCACTCCGGTCCCAAGGGAGCATCCCCAGGCTTGTGCTCACTCGGGTCCCAAGGGAGCATCCCCAGGCGCGTGCTCTTTACTCAAGAAAAATCCACCAGGATCATGACCTCAGACACAGTGCTGTGACTCACGCTAACCCCACAAAGGCCCAGGAGTCATGCCTGCCTTCCTTACTCAGACAAATATTTCAAAGGCATGGGTTTTTTATAGCTTACTTTCGGGGAAGAGAGGAATGAGAAAGCCCAGGAATTGTCTTTTAAAAGATCTATAATAGAGCTAGGTTTAAAACAAACGAGATGACTAAATGTCTCAGGCTAAAAATCTATTATGTCGCAGATGTCTTTAGCTTTTTAATAAGTCCTTGCGCTTCAAACATACATTAAAATAATTATGGGAGACGTTACCTGAAATACGATTCAAGCATCAGCTGAACTGGCAGGTCACAAAGTATAGCCAGGGAAACTTTGATGATGGTGTGACAATAAAGAATCAAATATTTGGAACATGGTTTAAAGACATGAATAAAGGCCTCAAAAATACTCTTTTTAATTCAGTCTTCTCGTCTGAAATTTTCAAGTAAAATTTGGAGGTCCTCTGCTCATCTTTACGGCAGACTCCTGTGGTATGTGATTACAGGGCTCAGAGGCTAAGGAAAAGTGAAGAGTCTTCCTGCTTTTCTACTGTGGAAAGTTCCCATTCTGAGGCTCATTTTAGCAGTACCAGCACCACATGCCCATTTCAGCGTTAGAAAAGAAGGACCTGGAGAGTTAGAAAACAAGATGTCAGGCACTTCTCTGGCACTCGGGCATTTTCTTCATTCAGTAAGAATGAAATCTGAATGTCAAGGGGAAATTAAAAAATGATTTTGGCAAAAGCAGTAGCCTAGCCCAGCGTGGAGTTGCCGTGAAGGCTATGATACTCCATACAAAAACAGGCAGATCCCTAGATACTGTCAGCAGGATCTCAGGCTACACCAGAAATATGCTTTCTGCCTGTTTCAACATCTGTGGGAAACCAATAACCATGTGAGAAACAACAAACACCAAAGCAGACACAAATATACTGTAAATACCACAGATGGCCTCAATGGGGTAACGCATGATTAAGTCCCTACAAGTAGAATGTGGCCTACTATATATACTTAGATGTATGCTGGAAATATTAAATGAGTACGAGACTATTTCGTGTAGTATAGGAACTTTCTGGGATTCTTTAATTGTTTAGCAGCTGTGGGTCACATTGGGCTAAACAATATAACAACTGCTCTTTGGGTTCTGTTCCAGCTGAAGTGTCTGTGCTGTATTAGAAGTTCAGTCTTGCATTGGTTTTGCATTAGTTACACATTTGCAGGGAATGTTTGGCAGTGGGTGTCAACTCCGGGCCCTCTAGGAGTTGATATAGAGTCACTCTCTCCAGTGCTGTGTTTTAAATTGCTGCCGATGGGTTTGCAACTGAGACACCCTTTGCCACTCTGCTCTTCAGAGACCCTCGACGCAGACAACGGGACATCAGGGTCCAGAGTTGCTTCTTGGCAGCGCCCTACCAAGAGCTGCTCTCAAGGTTTCACTGCTCCCAGGACTAGTCACCACCACCATTTGGGAAAGAGATGGGTGATGGCTGAGCTTCTCTTAGCTGGCCTCTTTCCCGGGAGGATTCTAGAATGGAAGGACTGTGATGGGTGAGAACAAGGAAGACTGGAACCTCACCGCCTGTCAGCTCCCACAAGGCTAGGCTTTGATAAATGTCACCAAAGTGGGAACCAAATGTCAGGTCTGCAAACTACCACAGAGATAATGAGAGACTGGGGAACAAGACTCCATTGGAAGACTGGAGGAACTGGAATGGTTTATCCTAAGGAAGGGAAGGTTAAACAGCACACACTGGGACAGTTATGACTCAGTGGGAAGACGTAATTCTGCTGTTTGCTAAGCATTTGCACATGAGCCAAGCCCTTCACACACTCTGTTTCCTTCTTATCTTAACAGCAACCCGACGAAGGAACATTTTACAATGAGGAAAATGAGCTTCTCAAAATCCAGCCATTTCCCCACATCAAATGGGCAATGGAGACGGAGCTGCCATTCCTTCTATGTCAGTCTGGCTTCTGTGGACCTTCCTGGGCAGCGGCTGCTCTGCGTATGAACCTGGTCTGAGTTGAAGGGTTAAATGTGTTGGGAAAATTGCTATACACACATCTCTGGACCCTTGTTGCTTGTGTCTGCTGATGGCTACACACATTTTACACACATTTCAGTTTTTCTCAGCCCTCTCTCTCTGTCACACAGTGTTGACAGTCTACATAAGAACTCTCGGTTCAAATCTTTTAGTGACTTCAAGGAAAATGTGAGTTCACACACACACACACACACACACACACACACACACACACTTAACTTCCTCAGAGTTTGGGGGTTGAAGTAATATATTTCCATAAACCAGCCAATGTTTTCCAGTAAAATTGTGTTGGAATCTGACTTGGCCAATGTTTCCTGGAGAGTTAGACAATAAAATAAAATAATAAAATAAAATAAGTCACAACTGTAAAAATGATTCAGGCACAGAGCACTGCTGGTAACTCAGTAACATCGCGCTGACCTAGGGCTGTGGGTGGCACCATTACAGAATGGTGTTCATTCGTGTCTGACATTCTTCTAACAGTTTTAAAGGATTCTTTTATTTTATTCTATGTGCACGGCTGTTTTACCCGGATGTACGTAAGTCCACCGTGTGTGTGCCTGCGGAGGCCAAGGGATGGCGTCATCCCCTGAAACTGGAGTTAGGGGTGGCTGAGGGTCACCATGTAGATGCTGGTATCTGAACCTGGGTCTTCTGCAAGAGCAGCAAATGTTCTCAGTCACAGAACCGTCTCTCCAGCCCCGTGTCTGACATTCTTAAAAGGAGGAGGAAGGTGGTGAAGGACCTGGTTCCTACCTTACTTTTGAAGCGTTTACTGCCAAATAATCTTAGTTCAGATAATAAACTGAGTTCCCTATTTTCTGACTACCACATGGCTGCCCCACCTGCCTGATACTCTCGCCTCCTCCGGGCCAAGGACGCAGACTCTGCTTTCTGGGCACACCTTCCCACGTGATCTCTTATCTAGGCCCACGTGATCGCTCCTCTAGGCCCACGTGATCGCTCCTCTAGGCCCTCGCTGTCTCACCTTGTTTTGGTGGGTTTCAATTTCTCTCATGCGCTTCCCTTGACATGGATTTTTTTCTACTGACTAAATTGGCAAACTCCTAATTATCCTTTAAAACCCAGCTTCAGAGGTCCCACATATGAGAACATCCAACCTTATTCTCCATGGAAATTAATGTGTGCCCGTACACACGTCTCAGCTACATACATCAACAGCACATACTCATATCGTTACTTTGCCGTCTCCACGCTCTACTCTTCTTAGAATATCGGACCCCAAGGCATTTTTCCTTGGAAATGTCTGTGGTTCTGGAGATATAAGGAATCAGGTAGCATCTATGAGAGTAGAACCGTATCTCAGGATTTGTTCTCCGTTCAAGACCATAAATTTCTGTCTAGGTTATTCCCTCTGGTCCTCAGGCTTAGAAAAGTGGCAGCAGTCAAGCACAGAAACCCTTTCCAGAAATGAACTCTGCAGAGCATGTATGAGGGGAACACTTAAACTCCCTGCCACATAACCGCATTGCACTTCGGAAATATTTACTCCATTGGCTTGAGATGAAGAACCGTCTCTGGCAGTCGGGCACGTTTAAGTTCTTCCTACAGCTAGTATATGTGTATCCTCAGAGCTCCTCCACGTTGTCCTTTTCAGCCCTTGGTGTTGAGCCATCTGTTCCATCACTATGAAAAGGGATAATATATATATATATATATATATATTATTATTATTATTATTATTATTATTATGTATGAACCATTGCCTTTGGAGCCCTGATTAGCTCTTCCAACCATCTAGGCAGGCAGCTAGCAGCTGGAGAGGGATGAAAATGAAGTGCAGATGGTTAAAAAAAGATGCAAAACGCTCGAAGGTTTAGGCATTGCCTGGGGAAGGCAGACACCATGGCAAACGCTGCTCGGAAATTCGAGTTGGAAAATCCTGCAGTGTATGCAAGATACTGGGAGCCTGGAGGAGACCACGGAGGAGGTGAGACAAGAAAAGATAACCAAAAGCTGAGCAAACGTCTGGATTGGCTTTCCTTGCATTTTCTCAGCTCGGCTCACCAGTCTCTGCCTCTAATCTACTAGCCACTAGTCAGAGAATGGGACACATCCTTTGTGAAAGCCTGAAGGAGCTCCTGTCATAGGAGAGCCCATCATGGTCTTCCCGAAACAGCCCCACTGTGAGTTAGAGCTGCCCAGGACCCCAGCTGTCAGTTGGTTCTGAAATCCCAAAGAACAGAAGCAATTTATTCCAAGTCATACCTGAATCCTTTGCCAGGCATTTTATACATTGTGGGGTCTTCAATTGCAAAAATAATAATACAACTCTCCTAAGAGATTTACACAAAAAAGATGTTCTTCCTATAAATCAAATTTTAAGGGTAATATTATTTCTCTCAGCTCATAAACATCTTTCTGTAAATCCTAATCACCATTTTCCATTCAGCAAACCGTTTTATCTGCTACACTAATGGAAGCACGGAGCTGGTTGCATCTGTGCATCTTACAACGGGCTTAGGAATGTGTGTTGTCAGTATATTCACGTGTCTAATTTAGTGACCTAGGTTCAAGTGTTGGTCAGGCTCAGTCTCATCCATGACTCCTGAGTCTCACTATAATGTAAAACCTTTATGGCTTCGTGTGTGTGTGTGTGTGTGTGTGTGTGTGTGTGTGTGTAGATTAAGTATGCTATGCACAGGAAATATTTAGCACTGTGTCAGGCATTAATTCTCCATGAATGCAAATGTTATTATGGATGAGCCCTTTCTTGCTCACTTTGCTTAAAATCTTCACATTTTATTTCTTTTGCAGTAAGCTCTAGATTCCCGCCCACTTGATTTAAGTATGCCCTACCTGGTTTGCTTTAAACCTGACGTTCATTCAGCCAGCAATAATTCATGAGAAACTGTGGTGAGCCTAGATTTCCTCCAAGTAAAAAGATGGTGCCATGAGCTTTCTGTGCTTTAGAGTATTCCTCTGTGCAACTGTACCCACCTGGGAGCTCTGATCGCTCTACCCCAACACCACCTTCCTCTACTGCAAAAGATACATTGTTTACTCCATACTTACGTCACACTACACAAAAGCTTTGGGTACCGTACTATATAAGGTGTTGAAGAGGGCAGCTTTAAGGAAACTAAGCTGAAAAGTAGCCAAAACAACAGCAGAACCCTGTCACTCCTTCATGCGGAAGTCTACGGGTTTACCTTCTACAGGATACCAGAGCTACTGACTATATGGGTCTCTTTTCAAGCCATTCTCTAGATTTTTCTGATCATTATGATAATGTAACCAATAGTATTGGACATAGTTTGGATCCCTGTTCTGGGCGGCAGAGGATTACACACGATGTTCTCACTGTCCTAGTATTGCTCATTATGTTTATAATTTGCTTGCCTTTATGATATTTGTGAATCAAATGACAATTAGATTTATCTACAACATCTCAAATCAAAGCTATTCTGGATACCCTGCTACTAAAAGATTTAAAACGTGGGGAAACATCAGAACACGGTTCAAGGACAGAGTTGTATGAGAATTCTGAGTGCTTGTGAGAAACTCCGAGAAAACAAGATAAAAGTCTTGTGACCTCAGTTTCTTAAAAAATATGAAATTGTTCTTAAAATGTGTTTTTGTGACCATCCCAGGTGTAGTGAATAGGAGTGAGTTTAGTTAAGATTATTCAAGACAACTGCCTGTGTGGGAAAACTTGTTTCGGCTGCTTGTAGCTTTTAGGGGGTGTGAGGCTTGCCCTTGTGACTGTAGGCTCTACTCGGTGAGTCCTCACAGCCCTCATAGTATAAACTGTCCGATACTCTGAGTATAGTTGGGTATTTCTTGAGGCCTTTGTAGTAGTGCGCTACAATCGTCTACCTTCAATCTAGGGAAGGAGAAAGGAAAGACAGAAATCTTCACTGCTTTTACAAGCGGCCTTAATACAGAAAGAGAGACAGGTAGAAATCTTCACAGCCTCTCTTTAGGCTGTCCTAAGCTCGAATCTCTCTGACCTTTGTTCTCTTAGGAATTATCTCACTAACTAACGACAGCAACCCAACCAATCACCACCAATGCTCACCCCAACTCTGGGGGCTTCAGACCTTTTATGCCCTAAACCAAAAGTTCCCATAAACCTAGGCGGCACGCAATCCCCAAAACAAGATACAGGTGCCAGAACAACTGCACCCAACCAAATTATAGCCACCTGCATCAAGCATTCCAATTCCAACTCGTAAACATCTACCACACCTGGGGTGGGAGTTCAAATCTAATCCAAATGCCATTTTGTGTTTTTAAAGGAACCAAAATAACAAAAATTTCTTCTAAGTGTTCCTCTACAGACCTTAGCCCACCTCATTTACTGGTTCCATTCTCCCAGGTCCCCCACACCTCTGCAGCAGTGACAGGAGTCCAAGCTAGTGGGTAGTTGGAAGGTGTGGTGATGTCATGACATCCATTTCCATGTCTAGAGACCAAGGGTCCCTGTTGTTTTCTTGCTTCCCATCCATAAGCTGTAGCCTTCATCTACCAATAGAAGCCGCCCCTCACAAATACATCTCCTCCCAGGAGCAATGGAAGACAAGAAACACCCTTTAAAAAACATAACATGAGAATCGCATGCGTGTGTCTTCCATGCCCATCCCATGAACTGAAACAGTCACAGGGCTGTATTCAGCTGAAAGAGATGTTGAGAAATGCATGTACAGACCCAGTTAAAACTCTAAGGGAAAGTAGACACCTCAGGTCAAGAGCTACCTGCTACAAACAGAGAGGTGGCTTTGGTGTGAGAGAAACTAAACCAATCATCTTGACCCTCCTGGATACAGGCACCTCCCTAGGTCAAAGATTAAGACGACTCTACAATTAGATGTAGTGTTTCTGCATTGTTTATACGAATGCCATTTCATAAACCATTTCATAACATAAATGTTAGGGAATCTTCAGTGTTTGTTAAGGAAATGTGTTCGTCTTTTGAGGGTAATTCATCAGCAAAACACATGGAAAAGACAACGGCCAGATATTTAGGACAAACGTATTGCTATATTTATGTCAGTAGTCTATTCTCGGACAACTGCGGTAGCCATCGTGGGATACATGCTGAATGTGTGAGCATTATAGGAAGATCTCTAAACACATCTTTGGTGATTCCACTGGACACTGTTTTTCAGGGCTTACTGTCTCCATCTGTCAAGGTGCCTTTCCCACCTTGTGACCAGATATCTGACAGACACAACTAAGAGAGAAAAGATTTCTGGTCACTCACGATTTCAGCGAAGTCGGCCCGTAGTCACCTGACTCTGTGCATTTGGGCAGACTCTTAGTAGTAAGAGTATGTGCCAGCGTGGTGGCAGGCAGGAGCACAGGATGAGACAGGAAGGAGGACTCACCTCCCTACCCCTGCCCCAGTGACCTACATCCTAAAGCAAAGTCAAACTTAAAACCTAACTTAGGTCCTAACGTGCCTAGAACATTCCAAAAGAGTGTCGGCGACATTTTAACCTTGAGCTCATGAAGGTCATTCCATACTCAACAACGTTCAGTAAGGTGCCATTGATCTCCATGTGACAGACAGCACCTGGGCTACCCAAGTCACAGGGAACTCCTAACCAGAAGACAGGGGCCAGGGAAAGGGGCCTTGTGTACCACAGAGTCAGGACGCCCGTCTCTGGGATGTCACGTGTATCTGCCACTTGATCTCCTTCACTACGACTCCTTACCGCAGGACAGCCTGCTCTGTGGACCAGCAGAACTGTAGCAGAGCATGCACCTCACACACTTTATGTGAAAACCACACAGAGTATGACCATCACCTCTGGGTTCCGTCTCCATCCTCACTGGATGAAGACCCCGCCCTGCCCAGCTCGGCTCAGAGCATCAGCCTGCTCACACAGCAGTTAGACTCGACCAGCTGGCCAGGACTGACAGAGTTGATAAAGACTCGGAGAGAACGGGGGTCATGAGCCAATCCTGTTAGAGCTAATTCAACATAATTAACCCCAGATGTATGTGTTGGAGAGAATTAGAAATAAATAGGCATGTAGAGGCTACCAGAATTGAGGCATACACCACTTTTCCACAAGGGTTTCCAGCAATAATTTATCTGATAGTTTTTGTGTCTCTAAGAGTTCATTCTCTGAAGAACTTTGAAATAAGTCAAGTTTGCCAGCTTCAATTTCAGAGCACCCCCCCCCCAATTCCGTTTAGTTTGCCCTGTGTCTTCCTGCAGTACAGACAGCCAGGTTGCTGTTCCTATCACAGGTGGAAATCATCTCCCTGACTCTCACGGAACAGTACCCATTCCCTGGGTGCACTGCATTCTCTCTGCAAACCTAACAAGTAAGTTCTTTGCAAAGTCGGAAAATGTGATGAGTTTTCTTGTTCCATAAAGATCAACGGCGGCTCACGAGGATACTTAAAGAAAGATCACTTAAGAGGCAAAAGAAAAAAGCAACAGCAGGAATGGAAAATGAAGCCAGGAATAAGGCTGATTTTAAAATGTTCCTTCTACCTAGAAAGGCCCATGGGTTTTTCTGAGAGTCATTTAGGATCTGACTGGGTGTTTCAGTTATAAGCAGCAAAGAAAGAAATCTACTCATTTGTCTAATTCATAGCTTTTGAAATATCAAAACAAACCATTTGCTTAGAAGCCTTTCTTAGAATTAAGACTAAAATGGAATTTCTCAATTGTCTTTATAAAGGTACTATAGTTTAGCGTCTTTGTAAAAACTCCCCACGAATATAAGCTCATCCAGCCATCAGCACAGCTGATCACATCACACACAGAAGTGAGGTGAGCAGCCAGTCTGTGATGGTTTTCCAAAGATGCTCGTCTACGTGTCAAAGAGAGTGATCAAAAGGAAGCTGGATTCGGTGAATTTAAGACAGAGTCGGGCGTGTCCATCTGAGACTCCTTAAACCTTCTCTCAGACATACCAGTGACTGAAACTTTGATCTGGCCACAGACAGGTCTGCTACCCCACCTTCAAGCCGACCCTTTGAGCTGAGTTACAGTCTCCTGCTCATTGTGAATGTCTTCTGACTTTTCACACGAGAGATCCCTCCCCGAAAACTCCTCAGAGAGGGAGACCATACCAGTGCCTGCTTATGAATCCTGCTCTTATGAAGCCAGCACCAATCATCACTCCTCTCTATGAGTAATGTTGGTTCCACATTCCCACCACTTTGTCGTTCAAAGCTATAAATATCGCCCTCGTTTTATAAGCCCTTGAGGCATAGTTTCAAGATCGAATCTGTCTTTTCATGAGGTGCTAGACAGAGTTCTGTAGAGGATGATAACATATACATATAGGGTTGGCTTCCATGACAGAGGCCAATGACCATGACCATTGCATGGTAGAGAGGCAGAGAATTATGTTGCCAGTCCTAAAAGCAGGGTGGTTCAGTAGTGACCACCCAGTGCTGAGCCCTGAAGTTCCCTGGAGAGTCGAATTATCAGGGGAAGAAAGCAGGAATCTGGTGTCTAGGGCAGAGGTGACAGATGTACTCGCTCAGAAAGTAAAGGCCATTCAGGCTCAAATGCTGACTTCCCCAGTCATCTGGACCAGCGCCCCATCAGAAGAGGCCACTCACACTTGGTATAGGTCCTACCGTCATTTCCTACATATCTGTTCTCTCTGAAAATACCCCACATACCTGCAGGTGAGTTTTAGCAGCTCTAGCCCTCGCTTGATCCGGTCAATGTAACAACTAAGACCAACTGTCGCCATCACAACCTGAACTGCAATTCTAATTAGCCACAAATGATTTCATTTGCTCTTGGTTGGGTTAATTTTCTTCACAGTGGCCATATGAAACACTGAACTCCTGTACTCAGCAAATTAGAAATGCCATGTGAACTGACTCCGATCTCTGGGACAACAGAAATCTTCAAACACAACTGGTAAGACTGATTTCACCAACTGGGAATTACAGAATAAAATAGATGCTGTAATCAAAATGGGGGTGGGTGGGAATTATACCTAATCTTCAAGTCGATTTAGTCTGTGGTGGTACACTTGAGTAAGTTTAATGTTACAAGACAGCCCTGAGACTACCATCCCGCTGATACTCTGAATCTGAATAATACAGTAAAGTGAAATATTTATTTTCATTTAAAAATTTGCACAATTCAACATTTCACTCAAGAAGCTAATTCCAACAATTGTATTATACACATACATACGCACGCACGCGCGCACGCGCGCACACACACATAAAATGCAATTATTGGAATTAGATAGCTTCTTGGGGGAAATGTTGAATTATGTAAATTTTTAAATATTTACAGACACACATATACACATACAGTATATGTTTGTAATGTATATATGTATCTGGTATTTGCTTGTGTATTTGTATGTTTTTCGGGGAGGATGTACAGAGGAGGATGCTGGGTCCTGCTCTATCGCTTTCTCTCTGAAGTCAGGGTCTCTCTCAGAACTTGGAGCTAGATTGGCAGCCAGCAAGTCCCAGCAATGCCCCGGTGTCTGCTCCACCAGGGCTGTAGTGACAGACATGTGTGGCCTTGTCCACCTTTCCCATGGATGCTGAGAGTCCAAACACATGCCTCCTGCTTGCACAGCGAGGGCTTTTACCCACTGAGCCATCCTCTCACCCCCTATAAATATCTCTCAAATTCTTTAATTTTTCCATTTTATCTCCATTACTAGAAACCCTTTTTCTACTGTCCCCACTGATTAATTATCAAACTTTTTTGAAAATACTACCTTAATGGGGTTCTCCTGGGAGTAACGCTAGGTTAATTTCAATTCTCACCTTGACTAGATTGAGAAGTAACTAGGATATAAATACAGCAAATCCCTGTTGAAGACATTTCCACCGAGGATTACCTAAAGTGGGAAATCTGCCCCAGATGGGCTGGAGGCGCCAATGATATAAAAGAGGTAGAAAGGAGCGAGCCCCTGAGAACAGGAGAATTCTCTCACTATTTCCTGGTCACCATGGCATGATCTGTTTCTTTCCAGCAAGCCTTCTCCACCATACGGACTCAAAAACCCTGAGCAAAATAAATCTTGACTTGCTTACGTTGCTTTCTCAGGTATTTTTGCCACGGTGACAAGAAGGCTGGCTAACGGTGTCCTAGCGTGTCTCAGTCTAGACCTGATTCCGACACTCAGTGCTACAAAATCCGATGTGTAGGAGTATTGAAGGGTTAATGTGCTGCTTTCCCCTGTACATTCAAGACTGAAAAAAAAAGAAAGGAAAAAAAAAAGGAAAAGAGATTCCTATAAAGTGCTTAAATACCATATCCATTTTTGTATTAGTGTTGATGCCAGGAAAACTGTATCTTGGCCATGATCACATATTAACAATTGGATGAGAATCTGGTTGGGAAAATGATTAAGAGGTGTTTGCAGCCAAGATATAGAGAAAGCAAGTAGGAGCTGAGCTGGAAATCTCTGCCCTGCTGGCTAGCTTTCAAAGTGCTGGGAGTGCTGTGCTGGCTGCTGCAGGGGGGTGGGGCGTGAGGTCGGAAGGGAGGGGCACATCAGTGGTCCTACCCGGCTGTGAACCCTTTGACCATGTGTAGCAGTGACACAGCCCTTATAGGGATATCCAAAGGGCCTCTGATTGGTACTGAGGCCTGCTTCATGGGAGAGAACTATGCCTGGTACTATAAATCTGGCCTCCAACCCATGCCTGGGGAAGGCAACCCAGAGTGAAGACCTTACTACTGTTGCTTAACTAAATTGGCAAAGCAACAAACTCTCTTGTAAATATCTGTCTATACCTGCATATAAAATATTCTACCTTCAGTCTTAATCAGAGAAGTCTGTCTGTGCAGTTAATGGAGATGAATGCATATTCATAGCCTTTCGTGGTTATGAGAATAAGAAAAGGTTGAGGGCTCATCCCTAAACAAGATATGCAGTGACCCCTTGCAAGCCTGAGGGAACATTTCCGAAGAGTGTGCGGGGAAAGACTGTGTCTACCTTCTGCAGGGTAGAGGGCTGTAAGATGCCGTTCTTGAGGTTTGAGCCAACGATTACAATCATGAAGTCAGCAACAACTTCGGTTGCTTGCTCCGGGCCTGTGTAAGACTATCCTTGTCACAGTTAGCTTTGGATGGGCGATGTCCTAGGAACTTACCACTGTGGAACTATTGGCTCCTGATAGATCCTGGGAGAGAGAAAATAACTGTCTTCAGTTGTGTGCCTGTTGCTGAACCCACAGGGTCATCCTCGGAGTGGTTAAACTCAGCGGGTCACAAAACAAAATGAATAGATACGAATGAGAGAAAGAGGTTTGTAAGGAAGACTGAGGTGAGGAAAGGCGAAGGGGGGAGGAAGGTGGGGGAGGGAAGGGCAAGAGTGGTCAGTGTGTATTATGCACATTTGTGAAGTTGTCAAAGAACAAAATTAATTAAGTTTAAAATTCCAGAGAGATTTAGAGTTACAGCCAAAAAGGAAATACCAAGCAGATATAAGAGCAAGACAATTTTGCACACTCAGGCTAGCTGAGATACTGGTAATCATCTTTCTGTAAAAATGTACAGAGATGTAGGTCTATTATATAAAAATCTTAAACACGTTGTTCCTCCTGCACTGTTTGATTTCATTATATTTTTATCTATTTCATATTTATATAAATATATATTTTATATCTATAAAATTATATTTTACTTACTCAATATTTTGTCGAATGCACTAAAACATTTGGGTTGAACTTTTGTCTTTATTGGGGGGAGAGTGCTAAAAAACACACAAAAAAGAGCAAGACAAAGAGCCTGGAATATTAAGAGATGGTTCTAGCTCCATGCTGTAAGAGGGCCACCATATGATGCTCAGAGGCGCTGGAGGAATCAATCAACGTGTCCTGTATTCTTCTCAAACCTCAAGAGCACCATGGAAGGAAGGATTCCCATCCTCTTGGAAAAAGATTTGACTTCTCTAAAGTCAGACCAGATGTTATATTTAAAACTTCAAAGCGACACAACAAAAGTCAGGTCCCATAGAAAACCTGGAAGTTCGGGAACTCAGCTTCACAGAGTCACCGTATAAAAGACGTTGACTGGAAGTGTGAAGTGTTTCTAGAATAGGAATAACTCCGCCAAACATACAAGAAAAATGTCGCTAATCTGTCGTAGATTAACTTTTGTAAAATACATTTTGCAAAAGTGTCTGGGCTAAAAAAAAAAAAAAAAAAAATCCTTCACTCCTCAACTCTGAACAAATTTAAGGCCCTGAAAACCTCTTCAGAAGTACTAAACTCTCCCGGGAGCTGCTACCTGCTGTAATACCCCCATGTTTTTATACACCAAACATTGAGAACGAAAACAAAAACATATGTGGCTGGATTTCTTTTTCCAAGAAAAGAAAACCTTATTTAGGGTTTCCTGTCCAGATGCAGCTGGGAGACGGGCTGTGTTTGTCTGCTGCATCACATCCGTTCCTAGTGCATGATTTTTATGT
Organism: Cricetomys ansorgei; assembly: GCA_026225945.1. Taxonomy (NCBI): domain Eukaryota; kingdom Metazoa; phylum Chordata; class Mammalia; order Rodentia; family Nesomyidae; genus Cricetomys; species Cricetomys ansorgei. The sequence continues at coordinate 4,953,898 of JAMJFZ010000558.1, forward strand.
CAACTGAGAAGATTCCTTCTATGAAGGAGGGCCAGAAAGTTCCTGAGCTGTAAGTTAGCTTGCACCACAAACTTACAAAGATAGGTTTAAAGTGGTGATTTCTTTCTTTCTTTCTTTCTTTTTTTTTGTCTCACCTAAGTAGTTTAATTTCACTTAAAATTCATCACAGTTCTTTCTTGGGATAAATAATGGAGCATTTGCAGCCAAAACTTAAATGCTATTTTTGATCCTATTCTAAGTGTGTTTGAATAAATTTAGAAAAAGGGTTTCTGTTCTCCACTTCCCTTCAGGATTTCCTGCAGACTATCCCTGCAGGGTGCCTGATTCCCAAGCTGTGAAAGTTAACTGAGAAAGACAGAATAGCTCAGGGTTTTGGTTTTAGAGTTGAGTTGACCTCTGCTTGATGATAGGTGACCTGGGGCAGGCTAGTATCTCCTTACACTTGGGTTCTCAACTGTAAAGCATATTAGTAATGGTACGTTCCCATAAGGTAGCTGTTAAAATGTGATGAAGCATAGAAAGGGCTGAAATCATACTGAGAACACGCTATTGGAAATTAGTGTTAGACAGGACTAGACAATTTGGACCAAATCTCCTAGTGATAACAGCTAGGAGAGCTGGAGAGAATAAACTTTTAAACTTGCACTGGAAAGCTAATAAAGCAGAGGGGGATTTGGGTCCAAATTCTCAGAAGTAGCAGCAAGCCGAGCATCGCACCTGGTTTGGGAATGTTTTACCTCTTGGCAGATTCTTCCAATTCTGGAAGTAGTTACGAAGTTCAGTAGGGATCTTGTCAGCTTTATAGGATCATAGTCCAGGGGAACAGCCAAATATGGAGGCTTTAGTGATGTCTGTGAACCACAGCAGTAATCAGCATGTCAGGATAGCCATAAAGGTGCAATAAGTGGCAACTCATACACTCTGGTAACCAAAAGCTGTCTGATTGGACTTAATCCACTCATGCCTGGTAAATCATGCCTGGTATTAGAAACCTAACCAACTCTCTGGAGCTAGTGAGGTCATGGATATTAGATTAGAATCTACCACACCTCCTTTGATAGAGCAGCATAATCCCTACATCCTAATTTTTATCTTTATGCCTTTATACCTTATATCCAAGTGGAGCTACCACCCATCATCAAAGAATCCATTTAAAGCAAATGGGGACAATCACACACACACAAAAAAAAAGCACAATTGGACACAATGCAGAGATAATGAATTGTGGGGACCCTAGCCCCAATGGATACAGCTAGATCCTAGCTCTTGCATCTGTGACTCAGGAAACAGCATGAAATAGGGGGCAGAAATATTGTTGGAACCAGAATCCAGGAAGTCTGCTGTGAGAATGCCCCTCCTAGAAATGAATGCACAAACAAGACTGAGCAGTGACTATGCTGATACACATGCTCACTAGGAAGGCAGAAAATCCCACAGGGTCCCACCCACGACAGGGAACCATAGGCAACTAATGCCTGACGAGGGAAGGAGAGTTAACCTCTCCCAGGGATGAGTCCCTATCTGGTTACTCAATACAAAGTGGTCGGGCCTGAAACCATATACACATAAACCACAGAAGGACTCAGTATGTTGTAGTTATGTGTATATGTACATATATGTACATATATATCAATATATTGTATGTATATATGCATATGTATACACACACATACACACTCAAGAGACTCAAAGAGTCTCAATTTGACTCTTGAAAGAGACTCAGTATGAAAGTGAATGAAGGTCATGGGAGGGGTTGGAGGGAGAGGACATGGGAGGGGCTAGAGGGAGCAAAAGGAAAAGAAGTGATGTAATCCTGTTCAATTTAAATATATACATATGCAAATCATCACATCAGTAGAGTAAAAGTAAAAACTTCTTATTCGTCTCTACAATGTGTATTAGAACTTTCAATAAAATATAACATCCATTCATTATAAATGCCTGTAGAAAGTAGGAGAAGAAGGGACCTTCCTTCATATTCAAAAAGGTATTTGTCAGAAAGCTCTCTGTGAACATCACACTTAGAAATGAAGGCTGAAAGCGCGTGTGCTAAGACTGTCACTGCTGCCATTACGAAAGGGTAATAGAAAACGTTAGATAAACTGTGTTTATCAATGAAAAACGGAAATCACCCTGTCTCTTGCGGTCATCTCCCTTCCTCCTCCGAAGCAGCTCCGTGAGACGGTTCTGATGTCCTCCCACTGGGACGCCCATGCTGGTTTAGGGATTTTATCCCCAAGCCTGCTGTCTCTGTTATAACCAGGCAGACCTCCCAAATGACACGAAAGTTCAGTCCTCCAATCTATTCATTGATCATCTGTGGTCCAGGCATTGCCTCAGCCATTCTGAGAAGGGCTGAGTCTCACTCGTAGGCACAGACATTAAACTTTCCCCCATAGGAATTTCCTGGTGACGCCATTGCCAGAAACGGCTTTGGGATTTTGCCTCGCTTTAAGCGACTGTTTTCACTTAAGAATTCAACACACTGGAACGCTGTCAATTTCTACATGTATGCATTTTGGCTTTCAGCTCTCTCACAGGGACGGGAAAAGAAGCGTCAACTGGAAATATCAGAAGCGGGAAGGCAAGAGTGTGACTTTTGAAGAGCTCAGTCGGGCAGGTCTACCTAGAACCAAAATAATGCATGTACCAGCCGATGAAAGAGACGAACGTGTCAACGTACAACAGCGTATGCGCAGTAAGGCTCAAGTGAATGACTGCAGAATGTAATCCGATGAGAGTTCATTGTTCGGGACCTGTTTCACACACAGAACCTCGTATGGAAAAAAATACATTGGGGATTTCTTCAAATAATGGATATAAAAGGGAAATGACCAAAAGTAGATATGTTTGATTTCCTGCAGGCAAATATTTTAGCTTAAAGTTGTACTACCTGAAGCACTGATTAATAAATGACAGTGACTAGACCAGATATAAGGCCTGAATTTCTACAAATAATTATGAGCTAAATTTGCAAATACCCAGACAAGATGGAACAATGCAAATGATAAGACTAAAAGTTTTGAACATAATTCCACAGGAGGCTGACAGTCCCTGACAGTGCACGCTAACGGGTAACGCGCCACTGCAGGCTGCTACAGAAATACCTTTTCCACTTCATTTCCTGACCTAACAATCTCGAGTTATATAACATGTTTAAAATGAATGAATTCGTCTCCATGATGAGTTTCCCAGCCTTCAGTTTTAAAGAGGAAATGGAAAAGACTTGTGGTTCCTGCCGAGAGAAAGGCTGTGTATGCAAGTTTCTCACATGCCTCATTTTAATTCAGTCCAAAGTAAACTTTGACCCACTGGTACTGTAGGTGGCTCCTGGGACGTGTGTATATGTGTGTGTGTGGGGGGGGGTGCTAGATCAAACCAGATCATAATTGTGGCATATAAATGAATGCTTTTGGTCAAGCCTTTTCAATGCCACCTCTCCCCTCTTCTCAGCAGGTAAAAAAAAAAAAAAAAAAAATCCCATGTGACCATTCAAATTCCTTCCAAATTCTTTGGATCTCTTAATAAGGAAAATCAATGCAAAATAACTCATGCAGACATTATTTATAAAGAATTGCTTTCCAAAGGCATTTTGACATTTGAATTAATGCAACTGAGAAATCATTTCAGAAGATAATCAGTTTGGGTCATTTCCAATCTAGCAATCTAGTCTCACTTTTCTTCCATCAGGACACAGGCATTGGGCTTATTAAGCTACCAGTTCCCTGCATGCTTAGGAGCTGTGCGGGGAGCTCTCATTGGAGCTTAGGGGTCTGTATTTAAGGCGATGAGATTCTTATATGTCCTGGGAGCACCTGAGCTATACCGAGGTTAAACTCCTGTCCCAGTTCCTAACACTCCCATTAAATCACACTCCCCAGCATCACAGCTGAACCCCAGCATCCACATCTGTAGGAAGGTACCTTCTTCTTCTGCAAGGACAACATGTGAGCAAGCCCTCGCTCTGAAAGCTACAGATGGCAGGGTCTTTAGAGGGCAGCACGCCTGAGTCGGCAAGGCTGTTGTTCATTTTCTTCTACCTCCCTCCCTCCACTCTCCTCTTCTTGCCTAAATTCCTCAAAAGCAATAGCTTCTGGGAAAGTGTCTTTCCAAAGTAAAAGAACCAGCCGGCCAGGGCCTCGTGATGGAGCCTAGGTTTATCTTGCGGTGGTTTTCAGAAGCTCCAGGGAGCCCACCTAAGAGCAGTTGCTTAGGATTATTGCTTGTTTTAGTATAATTTCAACTGCAGTGATAAAACTCATTATACCTCACGTTAGTTGAGCATTCACTATGTGTAAAACAAGTACCAGTATCATTCCCATTTGTCAAAGAAATAAAAGTTTAGTAGATTTAGACTCTCACTCAAAGTGGATTTTATGCTCTTAAGTTCTATTAGCTTACATTTTTCCTTCCTTTTAATTTTTTTTCCTCTTTCCTTGGGGGTAGTGATATGGTTTCCATCCCTCTAAGATTGACGTGAGTACTGTTTTCCTTGACGTAGGCTCACCAGCACTTATTAGAACTTTATACATGGTTTTATATAACCGCCATCAGGTTTTGAAGAACTGGAACGACAGGAGCAAAGATGGAATTGTCCTTAGCCTGAGTCCTGACTCACGCCTTTCCTTGCTCACTCCCTGTGGCTGCCTGCACTGTGTAATCTACCTGAGCCTTGGTTTCATGCTCATGTTACAGGGATTAGTCATTGTATTTTATAAATTCCAAAGGGCCAGATGGAATGCTCACTCCCTGGAGGGTCTTAGATACTGGAAGATTGCAGGAGGCCTTGGCTCTGTCTTCAGAGAACCGGGGGTTTGCTGTAGATGACTGAACGCGAGGAGTGTACTGATCTACACAGGCTCGGGTCAGCCTATCAGATAGTGAGATTACAGAGCATAAACAGGGATTTCCCTGGTTAAACTGGCACATTCTCAACTCCTCGACTCTGAAGGTTCCTGGGACTGGGGATACCTTGTATGTCTGCTGTACACACACCTGGTGTGGGGCTTGGCATATAGGTAACACTAAGTAAGTAGTGGTTATGTCAATCAAGCCACTAGGAAAATGAAACCTGGTAATGGGTCTAGAGGAAGAAATCAGCTTCCCCCCAAACTCTCTAGTGGGGAGCCTGCCCATTCACATCCAGAAGATGTTAAACTTGGCAGAATTGCAGGATTTTTGAAGAACAGAACTGTGATACCCGACCATTCTGTCACCCTTCTCTCTAATTTGAGTCGGTTCCACGCGGCGCCGGATATTTTAGCCTAAGCAAATATCAGAAATAGGGGAAAAACCCACATGGCAACAGTTCCTGATGAATGTAACAGCGAAGCAGAAAAGAGAGTGTAGCGCCGTTAGCCGTGGAAGGAAAAAGAAAAGGGGATTGAGGGAAATCTTGGGACACTGTCAAACCCACAGACTCTGTGAGAGCCAGAATATTCCTTGGGAAAATCATGACAAGTGACACCGGAGACACTGTTTTACAACTTTCTACACAGAAGACACTTGTGTTTCTGCTCCAAGCACAAAGGGTAAAATTCACAGGACAGCCAGCTCAGGAGGACGCAGGCTGCAGAATCGGGGAAGGCTGCCGCAGTGGCAGAGCCCACGGATGGCTGTCTTTCAGAGGGTAGGTGGGGTGGGGCTCCATCCAGTCTCCTAAGGCAGAGTCCATCTCTACCCCTCAAAGCCTTCACTCAGATCCCCAAGTACTCTCTGCAAGGACCCATGAAACATGAAACCATGAAACACCCAGGAAGTGTTTCAGACACGCTGATGCTGCAGGTCCCTGGGTTCTCCGGGATCTGATACATAGATCAGTGTCTGTTCAGTTCTTGTTTCCCTTCTGAGCCTGGGCTAGTCAGTGGGAAGGGAAGAAGTGGGAGTGGGGGGAGGGGAGAGGTAGAAGGACTGTCAGTGTCTGATAAAGTATTTATCTCATGTCTGACTTTGGATTAGACTCCAGAAAATCCTACCCAGGATAAAGAATGTAATAGATTCCAAATGTCACAATGAGCTTCAGCCAAGCACATGCTCCATACCTCTGGGGAAAGGGAAAATGGAAGCAAGAAACAAAAGAGCAGAAAATCTCCAAACTCCTCTCTCTCTCCAGAACATAATGACTGTCCTGGGCTTTTAGCATAGTGATACTGTGCGACACCTACACGTATGCTTGGCAGAGCCTAGAAACACTGGGGAGGTAGACTCTGAGTACGCCTGGGGGCCTGGCTCTGATTACCTTAACTGAGGTGCTAAGACCTGCTCACTGTGGGTGCTGCTGTCCTCCGACTGGGATTCTGGACTGTGTAGAACAGTTAGAATAGGAAGCTGAACATCAACAAGTCAGTCTTTCTTCCTTCTCTGTTTTCTCCTCACATCTTACATGATGTGACCAGCTGTGTCAAGTTCCTGCTGACTTGACTTCCCCAAGGTGGACTGGACCTTGACCAGTGAACTAAAATAAGTCCTTTCTCCCTTAAGTTACCTTTGGCAGAGTGTTCTATGACTCAATAAACACATTTAGTCAATTCACAGACATCACCCAGTGGGTGATGCTTTCTTTTGTTCAAGGGCCTACACTTTTGATACTTCCTTCATCCTACGAGGTAGACCCTGTTCCTGCCCATAAGATGAAGAAACAGGCTTGGTACAAAAGGGTTCAATGAAGGCATTTGAATTCAGAACTGTGAGCTTCAAGGACACAGATTCCCAGTGACAAACTATAGCACAGCCGTTGCAGCCCTGGAAACTTGACTTACGTATTTTGCAAATGTGGAAAGACATTCTAGAATTGCTCAAATCGGGAAGCCAGGAACTTACAGGTTTGAATCCGTTCTTTCTGACCCTGGAACCTCTGTTCTTTCCTCAGCATCCTGCTAAATGTCCAAGGTTTACAATGAAAAGAACAGTGGTTTCAGCTCCACGGATACAGCTGGTATCCGTTGAACGGACCTATGCAAATTAAGCACACTGCTTTGTGAATGTTCTTATCTGATCTTCCTAACCATTTCATCCACAGTCGACTGCTGCCCTTGAGGAAATCCTGGTTAAAAAAACATTATAAATAGAACATTTGTAGATCATCTCCTTAAAGGTATGGCGTTCACTAAAGCCAAGGAAGGCCTGGGATACTTTCCTAAGATATTAGTGTTCAATGTATCCAAGTAGTCAAGAAGAAATATGTCTGACTGTTCCTCTCTCGTCTCTTTAATAATCTCAAAGCATAGTCAACTGGCTGTGGTATGTGAGATGCAAGTGTTTCTTATCACTGGGAGACATGCCCTTGGCACACAATTTAGAAATGCAGATACAAAGCAGACACCTTCCCATATCCACTGCTGGGCTCACTTATAACAGATGCGATTTTCATGCTGAAGCCAGAGTGGTTAGAAGTGGACACAGATATAAGGCTAGATAAATGGTCAATAGCTTGGCGTAAATTTTTATAAAAAGCTTCCTTTTGACAAGAAGAATTTGCTCTATTATGACTGAGTGGAATGTGGGTTTTTGCACATGTTTAAAGGGAAATGACTCAGCCAGGATAGGAAAAGTAGACCGCGCCCATAGATGATGGCCCATGTTTCCCAAAGCCACATATCAGCTGCAATAAGACACTAGCACAGAACAAGGCTTCGTCACCAAGAACTTCTTGACTCTGCTGTGGTCAGCACAGTCACCACATTATAGATTTAAATGTGCCCCCCCAAAAAAAGAATAGGATGAGGTCTACCATAGAATGATTTCACTGGGAAATGAGATTGTCACAGGTCTTATTAGCTGAGAAGAGACCTTACTGGAGCAGGACAGACCTCTAGTCCAACAGTCCTGATGTCATTCTAAGACAGTGATATGACGTCACAGACACACAGAAAGAATGCCAGTTGATGGCAGAGGCGGAAGTGGGAACTGGCAGCTGCCAGCCCAGGGGCACAAAGAGGGTGGTGAATTACCAGAAGCAAGGAGGTGGTGAGGCAGGATACCCTGCAGGTCTAGCGGGTGCATGGTCTGCCAACAAGGAGATCTTGACACTGCCTCCAGGAAGGCAAGACTTCATATTTCTGTTGTGTTGTGACACCTAGTTTGGGATGCTTTGTTGCAGTCATAGTAGGAAACTAAAAGACAAGTGGCTTTAGGTTCTAGCAGAAACAATGGATCCAGCCCAGCCCATCATTCTTGCGATTTCTAGAGGCTGTAGTTCTCATTTGAAATACAGATGACTAAGATATCTGGATGCAGGGATGTATGTATGTATGTATGGACAGAAGGACAGACAGACAGATAATAATAGTAGATAGATAGATCGATAGATAGATAGATGGACAGATAGATAGGGATAATAGGGGTTCTGCAGTGATCACAGATCTTGTATCTCAGCATCATGAATCTAAGAGAGTGAAACAGAGCTAAGTCACCCTTGGGCTTCAACTTGATTCTTCTGACTCCTTTCCTCGCCCCCCACCCAAATCAGGGCCCTCAGGAAGAGTTTCATGTGAATTAACAGTCCTACTGTTAATGCTACTAAATTCCAATGAATTGTAGCTCAAATTGTAAATCTATTGATCTGTATGCCCCATAGATACCTTTATTCCTGTTTGGAATATTGAACCTTTGGGTTTTAAGTAACAAGCACCACAGAGGGCCAGACATCCTTACTCTGCCTCTAAAGATTTTTTGGCACATGTGTGTTTATGATCACATAATTTATTGATAATTTCAAGAAGGCAGAAAGAGGTGCCATCTGTAATACAGAAATGTAGACATCCCTAGCTGGAGCAGCAGGTGCCACCAGTGTACTTCAGAGTAACCTTGACCTTTTGAAGCAACTTGAAAACCTTTCTGACTGACAAGCAACACAGACGTAAGAAAGGATATAAAATCCATGTTCAAATGCAGCCTCGTGTATCTAAAGACTATGTGGCCCCTGGGAGTCTTAGGTGATTGTCAACCCAAGTCACAGAGCTGCATCAAGAAACAGGATGTTGTATTGGTTTCCTTGATAGTAGGGAACTTCTTCTTAAACACTGGGGCTCAAGTCATCTTCTGGTTGTTCTCACCGTCTCATCTGGCTTTAATTTGGATAACACTTCAGCTAAGCCAGCCGCTTCCTTGAATCTGTGACTGCTCGAACTCAAAATCTGCCAATCATGTTGGTTGGAATCTTCTGACTCTTCTTACCTAGTCATTTCCTCGCACGCTCTCTCAGATCACTCCCGTGTTTAACGCTGGCGTATCACACGTGATTTACAGCAGTGTCTAACTCCACTCTTCACACAACACCTATTTGACTTTCCATGCAAAGCGAGCTCAGTTCGTCTCCAAGCTTCCGCTCGATATCGGGAGATCTGATCTGATAGTTCAGAAATGATTTTATTGACAAATCACAGTCATTTCATTTCTCTGTTCTGTTACTATTTGCATTCTGTGCATCACTCACTGATTCTTAATGTGAGACATTTCTTTGCAATTCTCTCTCTTTCTTTCTCCCTCTCCCTCTCTCTGTCTCTCTCTCTCTCTCTCTCTGTATCCACACACATGTAGAAGCTAGAGGACAACTTTGGGTGTCATTCCTCAGGTACCATACACATTTTTTGAGACTCCGCTTCTCACTGACCCAGAGCTCATCAAGCTGGCTGGCTGGCCAGGGAGCCCTGGGGATCTGCGTGTCTTCACTTCCCCAGTGCTGGGATTCCAACAGTGTGCCACTATGCCTGGGTATTTTTAAACATGGGTTCTAGGGGTCAAGCTTAGGTCTTTGTTCTTGCAAAGCAAACATTCAACGGTTAGGCCATCTCTTAGCCCCTCCTTTCAATACTTTTAATATTAATATCTACATTATAGATTACCAAACTTATCTATATTCCAGATATTGTGTTGGATCAAATAGATAAGGTGTGAACCAGCCAAAGAAGCCCTTGGAGTTTGCAGGGCGCATAATCCAAAGCAAATTCTTCTGAGTTGTTAAAACTGAGAGCGATGATAGTAGCTGGCAGTAGTTCTCAATCTTGGCTGTACTGTAGAATCAAATTACCTGGGAGCTTGAAAATGTCCCTTTGCCAGGACATCTCCTACTAGACGGTAGCTTGAGTTTGACTAAACTTTCCACTGGAAATAACTTTAAAAGTTCAGTGAAGTACACACAACTGTTTGAAAGTATTGGAAAGCAAGCAGTTCTGGTGAGACTTCAGGAGCTAAAATCCCTGAGAAAGGAGAAGCACAACTTCATAGTCTTCCTGGCTTTTACTCGGAGGCAAAATCCCAGAGAGGTGAAAATTGCAGGAAAGGAAGTCTTGTGTAATTCACTTGAAGTTATTGGATGTCTGCTAAATTGTGCATATAAAGGTCCGGCTCCAAGAGGCTCAAATGAAAGTAGCAGACGCAGCTTAAACTGCAAGGTAGAGGCTCCAGCAAAATGTCGTCCCGGAGAGATGGAGTAGAGTTCAAGCCCCACAGAGTCTGCTGAGTAAAGAATGACAAGACAGTTTTAAAGGCGGGGGAGCGTGCCTTATATTTATGTGTTTAAAAAGATTGCTGGCCCTGGAAGGTGAATGAAAAATACAGGAGCATGAATTAGCAATCTGTTGATGTGACCAGACACAAGATGCTGATAGTACAGCTGAAGGACAGGGCACACTCAGGACATATCTCACGGCACAAAACACGATCTAGTCAAAAGGCAGGAAGTATAGGGCAAGCTCTGATAGAACAGTGGGAAATAAGGCCTGAAGAAGCCTTTCCTTGCATAAGGTATTCTCGGGTAATTTTTCCTCCTAGGAGACATGTGACTAATTCTGGAGACACATTGCTCACCATCCTGTAACTGGATCATCTTTCTCACGGTTCTGGTCCCACCGCCACTGAGAAATTATACTTCAGCCTCCACAGACCTGCTCTTGCAGATCCATATTTATTTTTAATAAAACTAATATTCAAGCAAGCAAACACCGCATCTTTCATTCATCTTCACATCTACTAGTGAAGAATGGATATAGCATATGAGTCTGTAAGCCCAGCAGTGTGGAGGGGCAGATGGGAGCCCAGTGACTTCACAGTCAGCCTGGTGTCGTAATGAGGCTCTGATCAATGACTTCACAGTCAGCACAGGTGACATAATGAGGCTCTGATCAGTGACTTCACAGTCAGCCTGGTGTTGTAATGAGGCTCTGATCAGGGACTTCACAGTCAGCCTGGTGACATAATGAGGCTCTGATCAGGGACTTCACAGTCAGCCTGGTGTCGTAATGAGGCTCTGATCAGTGACTTCACAGTCAGACCAGGTGACATATGAGACTAAGGCTCAGAATAATTAATGACCTTTCTTTTCTAGACTCAATTTAGATTTATAGAAAAATTGAGTGGAAAATACAGAGAATCCCAGCTAGCCTCTTACCTCCCTCCCCATGACAGTTTCTCCTGTCCCTAGCCTCCTCTGTTAGTTGCACATTAATTGCAATGGAAAATTCCATTTCAGTACATTAGTAACTGATCCATTATTTACTTGCATTGCTGTTTAAGTGACACTTGTTAATTAATAGTGAGTTCCTTACTAACCGAATCGTTCAAAAGCCTACGGACCACACGGTATGGTTGACCACGGCGACAGCTCCAATTGGTGTTACCAATGCCAATGCTCAGTGTTAGTTATTTTTCTTAACACAGGGATAGAATGCATGGCTGAAGCAACTTAGGGAAAGAGGCGTTTGTTTGAGCTGATAGTTTAATGGTGTGATGGGCGTGGTGGCTGGGGATCTGTCCCTGTAGGCGAGAGGTTGAAGCACAGCCTGGTACATTTGAATGGATAGGGAAGCAGAAGGGCCTAGGCCAGAACCAAGAAATAACGTAATCCATTATCAGCCTCACCCCATGGCCTTACAACTGCGGTGTGGGTCCAGCATCGGAAAGGGGCCACAACCTCCCAAAACAGTGCCACTGACTGAAGATCAGGTTTCCGAAAACACCGGCCTGGGAGGGATGCTTCTCATTCAAACCACAGCGACTATCATCACGCCAACCGTGGCAACGAGTGGCTTAATCACCGTCACGTCGACCGTGCCAACAGCTGAGTTAAGTGTTACCATTTAAAAATGAGAAAATTTAGGCTCAGAAATTTGGAGTGGTTTCCTCAGTTACACACTATTAACTACCACAGAGTTTGATCACAGTGGTGAGGTTTCATATAGCAAATGCTCCTGTATTTACCCCTCCACCCCCGCTCCAATTAGGAGTCCTATTTTCTGAATTTCCATGTCTTAAAGTAATTTCACCTGCTTCTGAAGCAAGGCTGTAAGACATAAGCAGTGCTAAGAATCCTTTTCCAGCCTTGGCTCTCGGCTCCACCTTGAGGTCCATGTGGTTCCTGTGTAGGCAAAGTGGCTACCTCAACCCTGCTACTTTTACTCCAGGGGGACACTCTCACACGGACCCCAAAAACCATGCTGCAAATGCAAGCCACCGTTCCAGCCTCTCAGCTCCCATTCGATCCTTGCCTCCGTCGTTCTTCTCACCTAACTAGTTCTGAGCTTGCCGTCATCTGTTCCCTCCACCCGCATCATCGCTCTTACCGACTTCCTCGTAGAGACCCGCTTCCCCCGCACGTTTCCCAGCTGAATTTGAATTTTCTACTTCTGCACGTCTCCTCGTCTGGGACGTATCAGGGAAGGCGTCTGTGTTCTCTCCCACCCGTGGGTCCTGTTTTCAGTTTCATTCTTCCTTCAACAGGAGTCTCAGGAGGATGGATTATCAGCAATCCTGAGCTCGGATTTAGAAAGAGCACCCACCAGGACAGCAGTGTTTGAATGTGAGTACCCTGCTTGGGTAGTTCCATATCCCACCTACCTCCTTTACATTTTTTCCCCGCTTGTGTGGGTGTTTATATTATCCTTCGAAGTTATAAATTTCTCATGAGCAAGAAGCACTTCAGGGCCAACTATGGTTTCCTCTTCTTATAATTCCAAGTGTATCATGGCTCATCTACGCCTTCTGTGGTGTGTGTTTATTTTGATCGTTTTTCGTTTTGCTATAAGCTGGACTCTTTGTACTGTTATAAGCACTTACATGCCTCTTCTCCATACATATAAGATTTCCCAGAGAGGAAACACCTAAAAGTGAAATTGCTGGGTTTTAAAGCTGAGCATTTTCAATTTTATCGGGTAGTGCCATGTTTTTATCCTTAGAGTTCACTGGTTTACATTGATCTCATTGTCAATCAATCCAAACCGAGAAACCGCCAATGTGAAAGAGGATTTTATCCAGAGCCCGGGAGACTCCAGGGCTCTGGATAATTGAGCTGAGTCGGCTCTGAATCTGTGTTCCATAAAATGGAGCATTGGAAAGGAAATCCATGACGGTTGAGGATAAAAATTAGCATGCCTGACAGGAAGCAAATGTCCACAGAGCAAGAGTCTGGTGACCCGAGATGCACCTGGAGTCTCTCCGCACAATGAAATTGTCAGTCAGTGTGAGTCTAGTGGTTTCTTGTGGTCAAAGAGTTTAGGTGGGAGCAGCTGAGATGGTGCGAAAGCCCTGTGTCTAAGTGGTTGCACACACACTGCATACTCTCAGAGAAGACCGTAGCTCTGTCCCAGGGCCCATGTCGGGTGCCTCGTAACTGCCTATAACTCCAGCTTGAGAAACTCCCCTGACCTCACAGGCACCTACATTCACATGCTCCCAGGACCTCAACCATATTTTCCCTAAACCAGTGGTGTTCCTTTTAAAAACGTCTCTCCAGGTTATCACAACTTCAATCAATGTTCAGAGAAGACTGATGGGGAAAAACACTGGGCAATGAGCACAGACTAGAGGTTATTTAGATGAAAGAACCAGAATAATGGGAGGGCCCTTAGTAGGTCCCAAACATATTTGAAGGTTTTGGTTGGTTGATTTTGGTGTGGACATCAAGGAGTTAATTTACATAAGGTGACATGTAAGTAGTACTTGAAAGAAAAACACCCTTAGCTTATTATATTTATGTTCTGTAGTAAAACACGGTCATTTAGCAAAGGCTGAACTTCACCTTTTTTGCAAAGAAATCTGTGAGTCTGCCTTGGCTGACACATTATCTCACCTGCAACAAGTATGCAGTATTTTGCTGCAGAATAAAACTTTCTCACACATCATAGTCATAAACCACAGAGCAAGAATGTATAGTGACATCCTAAAACAAAGTGAGTGTTGTTCAGTTTAAGGGGTGGGGTGGAGCAAAGAGTTAGAGGAAAGTTTCCCTGTGGGAGGTGGCCTTGGGCCACACTTCCTTTCCATTCACCAAGTCTTCATTCAGACATTCATCTAATCTCCCTGAACACAAACGTTCTGTCTGTCTTCTGTATAAACCGCAGGATGCCCAGAGCAACTCGGGAGCTAGAGATGGACACTGGGAAAGCAGCACTCCTCTCTTCTCACGACGGAATCAAGAAAGGAATCCTTCCCCCCTCGTTCTCACTGTCGTTCCATACACACAGATGTGTCACATGAAAGCTTCTGCACTAGAGAGGCTAAAACAAACGTGTTGGGTCCTGTATGGTTTCAGTCCATAAAAGATGGTAGAGATGGTTAACAAGGGAAATTTGAAGTGATGACCTAGGATCAGACGAAATACAAAAATATGTGGTATCATAGAGGTGCATATTAGCAAGACGTGGGTTGTCCCTGAACTGATGGGCTGTTAGTCTTCAATTCTGGCTACATTATCATTGCCTTCTGATTGTCTTCATCGATGTACATCTGTGGTCTGGGTTCTTAGAACATTCAGTTTTTACCACTCATAGTAACTGGCTATATTGAGTGTCTACTACGTGTCAAGAACTGTGTGTTTTATCTTTGTTCGCCTTTTTCAATCCTCTGACATAGGATTGTCATCCTATAACACAGTCAGAACTATGATCTGCTCTTTGACACTGAGACTGAAAAGAATGTTACCTGGGTCAATGAAGAAGCAGCAACTGAACCAGAGGTTGATTACTTACTGTATTCATTCCCTGACCCAATGTTATTCCAGTGAAGTGTGTAAAACTACTTCATATTAGTGGGATTGCTGCTTATGTTGCTGAGAGATAGACTCTGAATTTTAAATCAGATTTCAAAAATTATAGTTGTTGACACAATAGTCCCTGATGTGTGTGACTGAAGACACCCCCACCCCCACCGTGATGCCACGACAATACTAAGGAAAAGAAGGGTCTAGGAAGGTTAATTTAAATTCAGAAGTGCTTAAGTAAATAAAGGAGGTGTGGCATTGGAGGAAGGTTCTAGAATAGTTTTGAGGATAAAAGTGGGATCATCATCACTAAGAGAGTAAAGAGGAGATGCAAACGTCAGCGTGCCAAGCTGTGTGAAGAAAGCAGAGGCACTAAGTACCTACAAATAGTAAGACTATTTTAACTTGAAAGTGGCAGTTGTCATTTCTGGGTTCATATTACAATCATATTTCTACTTCACCCATTTAGGGACCGCTAAAAATTACAGTCAATGGTTGGGTGAAGTGCTGAAGCCAGCTTGTGTGACCTAATGGGTAACAAAATAAACGGAAAATTTACACCACAGAAATTGGCAGCTGTTCTAAGCCAGGATGAGTTTTGTCCTGGAATAGTTGATTGCTAGGTATTTGTCGGCATGCCATTGAATCCTACCCTCAAAGATTCTGATTTGATTGTTCCAAAGTATAGCCCAGGCATCCATATTTTTAAAACTCCCCTGGGAACTTAAAACGTATGTTAAGCACAAATCCCAAAGATTGACGCATAGGATGGTGTGGGAATGGCTCACACCTGTAATCTCAGCACCTGAGAGATAACAGCAGGAAGAATAGGTGAAGCCAGCCGTGGCTACTCACCAAGTTCAAGGCTAGCCTAGAATAGATGATACCTTGTTTCAAGAAAAAGGGGTGTAGAGAGATGAACAGAAAGAATGGAGAGAAAGGGGAAAAAAAAGAATAGAAAACTAAAGTCTAGGACTTAACTGTAGAGTGCAGCCCCCCTGGAGCTACCCAGCAGCCTGTTGAAGTTCTGTTGGGAATGCAGAATTTCATCCACCTTCTACTCTTAGGCAACTGAGTTAGAATCTGAACTTTAACAACATAGAAGCATTGAGCTTTGGAAAACATTGGTCTAAAACATTAATAATAAGTAAGTGCTTGTCATCTATTTTCCCACTGATGTAAAAATGAAAATATAGACATATAGTCACATGAAAGAGACATATTAGTGAATGCAAATGGTGGGTCTGAACTCTGAGTCCAGAAAAGAAGGTTGTGAGGGGCTGGGAAATTGAAGTTGTTTAGAGTCACAGGCATATATGACATTATTTGCTCCAGATGCAGGTCAGACACTGGTAGGTACCAGGCACATGCTGGCATACATGGGCCATCTCATGATGACCAGTTCCTTCATGTGACACATTTTACATCATCTTTATTCCAGTGTATGGCTATTTTAGCAGGAATCACTTCCTGTTTGATGTTTCTTATTTTGTTTCTGATAAATGAGTTCTGCTGATCAGCAGGTGAAAACAGTCTTGGGGAAGATATCTGCTCGTAGGTAATTCAAGATCAAGTTCAAGTCGGTTTCTTCCATGAAAGGCTTAGACATTCTGGGCCCTACACTGAACACCATTGTTGAAGATACTATCAAGCGAGAGAAAGTTATACAATCATAAAGTAGGGAGAGACATTGAAAGCCAACCTGAATCACCACTGAATCTCAGTGAAGTCTGTTTCTGTCAAGGACCCTACAAATCATTTCTGACTCTTTCATCTTCTTCCACTGGAGTCCAGGCAGGAAAACCTTCATCATCTAAACAAAATAGCCATTGAGAACTTGCTTCTTGCCAGGCACTGAATTGGGTACCTGGGATTCAAAGATGAATGAGATCATTTTCATTTTTATGAATTCACAAGTGATCCAAAGCTCATATTATTATAACTGTCTCCTTCTAGGGCATCTTAATATGCTCATGGAAACTTTCAAAACAAAAACCAGGAACCTAAAACTCTCAGTGGGAAAAGAACGCATGATTCAGTGGAATGTCTAGTGGCTACTTATTTAAAGAAGCATCTGTTTATCAAAAAAGAGCATTTATCTTCAAATCAGTGGGGTTCATGAACAAAGTGGGAATGTACCTAGGTTATCCAACAGAAGTATTTTTAGCTGCTGACCAAGTGAGGTACTGGTTCATTAGTTGCAAGCTGACACTTTCTGATTGCCTGATATGTATCTAGAGACAACAGCTACTTAATATGACATAATTTTGAGGATGAAATATCAGTGACACACAGAAATCCATCCCTGTCTGGGCTCTTCTCCTAGACATTTTTGCATTAAAAAATACAAGATAATGGTCAAGGTGGTTTTTTTTTTATTTCTAAGATGGAAAAATAAGCAACATCCTAGTTTGTTATTTTAGAGGACTTTCAGAGGACTGGGATTCACAACTTCAGCAATTTTAGCATGAATACCTTGAGAACAGTGCAGTGGTCTGGGCTATCAGCCCAGCTATTTGATTTGAGAACGTATCTTTTCTTATAAAGCAATCAGCCCTCTAACACTGTTTTATTTATTCTTTTTAAATCCATAAATATTTTCTCCTTCTAGTGATCCCCCAATCCTGTCTTGGTCCAACTAAGAAACAGAACTGGGAGATTGCTTTCTTGGCAGTTAGAACGCTAGTGGTTCTGGCTTGAGTGTGAAATGTCCCCAACAGGATCACGTATTGAAACACTTGGTCCAGAAGGTGGTGTTGTAGGAAGCTGTCGAACCTGTAGGGGGAAGTGCCTGGCTAGAGGAAGTACGTCACTCTGGAGTGGTTCCGAAGTTTGGCAGCCTGGTTCCACTCTCTGTTCTGTTTCTCTGCTTTATGTGGATGAAATGTGATCATCCAGGGTCCTCTCTGTTAGCCATGTCATCCTCACCATGCTGAACCATATCTCCTCTGGAACTGTAAGCTAAGATAAACCCTTTCTCCTCTACCTTGCTTTTTGACATGGTGATCTATCACAGCAACAAAAAAGTATCTAGTGTACCAGCATTCCTCCACGGACAGAATGGAGTGGGCCAATCCATCCATCCTCTCATTTATGTAGTTCAATTATCAACACACTAAAGAAAAGCAACAGGCTTTTATTGCCATATGTAATCTCAGACGTGACTGTAGATCACCAAGAAAAATGTGAATGTAGGTAACAACAAAATGTGAATTGTCCATGAGCCAATCCCACTCACATATCGCCTGGATCACGTCATGTCCCGTCACCCCACCCTGCCACGGAGCAGGGGCCCTAACTTGTCTTGAAGTTTGGCTTGACAGGTAGAGTAGCTTTGTTGCTCTGGCTCAGTGGTTCTCAACCTTTCTAAGGCTGCGACCCTTTAATACTGTTCCTCGTGTCGTGGTGACCCCTGAGCATAAAATCACTTCTGTTGCTACCTCATAACTGTAATTTTGCTACTGTCATGATGGTCATGTGAATATCTCATATGCAGATGGTCTTAGGCGACCCCCGTGAAAGGGTTGTTCCGCCACCAAAGCAATCAGAACCCACAGGCTAAGAACTACTGCTCCAGCTGCGTCTGATAAAATAACAAGAAGTTAAAGCACTGAATTCATGTTTGTTGTTCTCTAACTAGGAAACTGTAGCAATATAATAAGATGTAAATATGTAAATTAAAATGTAAAAAAATGTAAAATGAACATAAAATGTAGCAATAGAGAAAATTCCCATTGGACTGAGGCCTTGTATCTGCAGTAAAGAGAGACGCTCAGAGCAAATGTGTGAAATAAGCTTCTAATTCTTTTTGCTTGTTTATGACCCTGGTTAGGTATAAACATTAAATTACAAAGTGTTTCAAAGACTTTGAAGTTTTCTTTTAGAAACTTTTTAGCTTAGAAAAGTTTCTTTTAGAAACTTTTAGAAACTCTTTTTATATACTATATTTTTTCCTTAAGACACACATACACACACACACATACACACACACGCTTTTCTTAAGATACGATCTTAAACACCAAAAGCCTCAAAGTATATTTTCACTGTTTACTTAAGCTAAGTTTACTTAGTCTACCCAGGGAAAACCTGTCTTCTGGGTGAGGGCTGGATCACACAGGCTACCAGATCTTATTCAGTTCCTGATGTGTAAGATTGCACAATGACAAGAAACTTTCCACCTCTGCTACTTGACAAATATTGTTTGGCATTTGCCTCATTAGTTTATAATGAGACCATTGGCGAGTATCTAAAGAGATCAGCTCTGAGAGTGAATCTGCCCAGCTCACACGCCTATATGTAAACGATGACAAAATGCACAGTAGTTCCTTGCAGTACTACAGGGACAGCGTCTGTAAGAGGGATGACAGGCACCAATTTGGAACACCACCGTGGAAACTGGAAAGGAGAGATATTTCACAAATGCCCACACTGAGCAAGCTCCTGGGTTGTCTTTAAGGGGATAGATAACTATCTATTGTTGGCTAGATAGCTGAATCTCCTCTTACCAGCAAAGTGAACTTTCAGTTAATCCAGAGTAGCTTTTTTTTTTTTTAAGGGATAAAAATCCTTTCTATTAAGAGCATCCCCTGAGGGCTTCCACTGGGCATCTTGTTCCACTTTCTGTCATGCAGATGTTCACTTGGTTAGCACTCAAGAGAAAAGCAGACAGATCCATTAAGAGACTCGCAGACATACAAATTCCTCTTTGGAAAATTCACCACAAATTTCTCTTGAGGGCTTGCCTTTTATGATTACTTGCCATGGACATTGCGCTTCAGACTGAAGCCATGCCTCTTTCATTTTGAAAGCTACTGAAGGATTCCATCACATGCCAGGCTTCCCCAAGACAGGAGAGGGTTGAAGAACAGGAGGGAGGGTGGGCGAGCCGGCGCCTGGGCTCCGCCCCTATGCTAGGTTCCCTGGCAGCATCTTCTTTACTTGTGACTTGTCATTAATTCCTTCCATCTTGTACTCTAAGCAAATCCTACCTCCTGATTACATTCTGGGATTAGTTTTCTGGGCAAAAGCCTAGCTTCGTTACACATGTGTAGCTACTATTGAAACAATACTGCACAGTAGAATGCTGGACTCTAAGTTGGCTTTCTGATCCGTAGGCTGATTAGGTGGAGTAGAGTAGAAGACAACTACCCCTTACGAAAGCTTGTGCTTTCTATTACAGCTTGAAGAACGTCCCTGGCTGCTTTAAACACTGAAGATGAAAAGCAAGGACTGTTGGAAAAGCCCACTGACTTTCCCAAACATCAGCACATTCTCTCCGCATAGTTAGCAGACTTCTGCTTTACAGATCCTTCAGACTCTTTCTGGGTGTAGTCACACTCTGTGTGGTCCTAGGAAGGAGCCACACGCTAGATTGTGGGCTGCTGAAAGATGGGATAACTGTTGATGGTTAGAGACCAGTGTGTGTGTGTGTGTGTGTTGTGTGTGTGTGCATGTTGTGTGTGTATGTGTGTTGTGTGTGTGTGTTGTGTGTGTGCATGTTGTGTGTATATGTGTGTTGTGTGTGTGTGTTGTGTGTGTGCATGTTGTGTATATATGTGTATATGGGTGTGTGTTGTGTGTGAATATGTATTGTGTGTTGCGTTTATGTATATGTGTGTTGTGTGTGTGTATATATATCATGTGTGTATTTGTGTGTTGCGTTTATGTATATGTATGTGTGTATGTGTGTGTGTGTGTGTTGTAATCTACATCACAAGGAGGTCCATCACTCAGATTCAAGCTGACTGTGATCTTCTAGGACCATCTGGGCAGATGGGGATCTTCTTCCAAATGGTGTAAGCAGTGTCCACACTATAGCAGGAAATTAGAGCCACCTCCCAAAGCACAGAACCTGGAAGGAAGGAGCAGGAGGCTGAGGAGAAGCCTGGGGTTCTGTAGTATGGAGGGTGACTCATCACTACCCTAGGAACCTGCTCTGTGACTGGTTCACAGTACTTCTAGACCTCTCTATTCAGGTCTTTGGGCGTCTTTGGCTCATGGCATGTAGCTATTTTGTTCACTGTGGGGAAACGGACTTGAGGTTGGAAGGTTATGATGGGTGTTTTTGCATTGTTGTGCAAACTGTGATGTGTATCAAGACCATTAAAAAAGTCTCCTTGAGGCCAACAAGGAGAGGAGAATCTAGACAGAGTGGTCAGAAAGCATTTTACTGCCCTTTCAAATTTACAAGGAGCCATTTTTTTCCAGTGGGCAGTTTAAGTTCAAAACTTTCCTTGGTTGTCTTGCCGGGTTCCTTGACGCTTTCCTCGGGGAACTCTTTGCTCTTTGAAGGGATTTCTGAAGAGGAGGCGGGGAAGGCACTCTAATCACAAGCTGCAGACCAGATCCCTTCCCACTCTGTGTTGTCGCACCTCTGGAGCTGGCTGTCATGTACTTATACTTTTAAAAGTACCAGTCACCTCCTGTCCTCTTCAAACTCAAACAGAAGCCCTGGATAAAAGCCGAGTTCAGCAGACCCAGAGCTCCAGTCAGGGATGGAAGACATGAGACTTTTTCCTACGTTTATTTTTACTTATGTGTACATGTGTCTACTTGTGTGAATGTATGGCATGTACCTGCCGGTACCTGTAGAGGCTGACAGGGTCAGATATGGAGCTGGAGTTACAGGCGTTTGTGAACTACCAATGAAAAAGCTGGGAACTAAACCGGGGTCTCCTGGAAGAGCAGGAGGTCCTCCTGAACTGCTAAGGCATCTCTCCAGCCCAAGAGTCTTTTCTAGATGTCTGTATACAAAAAGACAAGGTTTCCAATTGTTTATTGGTATTATCCTTTAGAAGTTTTATGGATTTATGAGTAGACAATGTATCTAAAAATAAAAGTGTTGTATTTTGTGGATTATGTATCCTTACATTCCTTCCCTTGAAGGAACAACCCTGTGTGCTTAACATTCCAGGTTCCCCTAGCTCATGTCTGCAAGCACAAAGACGTCCGACCCCCTACAAAACCCATGTACCCATGATGAGTCCATTAAGCAACGTATAGAGAGCAGGACTGGTGCAATATGCCCTGAAAAGAGGAGGCACTGTTTCTAAAATCAGTGTGCTTCTCCAGACTACATCCAGGAAAACTGAAGAAACTGGGAAATCTGTCAAACGCTGGAGAGTGGAGCATCTAATTTTGCATTTTAGCTAGCGACAACCCTGATGCTGTAGGCGGGGTCACTGATGCTGCAGGCGGGGTCCTAGGTGCTGTAGGCGGAGTTCTAGATGCTGTAGGCGGGGTCACTGATGCTGCAGGCGGGGTCCTAGGTGCTGTTTTCACTCTGGTTCTCGACGATGAATGTAACATCATCGGAAAGCTGGGCGGGGGGGAGGGGCATGACATGGGACTGGACTGAATTAGCTTCTTTAGCACCATTAAAATATACAACTCAGAACTGGGCGGTGGTGGTGCACACCTTTAATTCAGCACTTGGGAGACAGAGGCAGGTGGATCTCTGTGAGTTCGAGGCCAGGCTGGTCTAAAGAGTGAGTTCCAGGACAGCCAGAGTTACAACAGAGACACCCTGTCTCAAAAATAAACAAAAACACAAACAACAAAAAAGACACAGTTAATTCAAGAGGTTCACATGAAGCGTTACAGATTTATGTTACAGCATCGGTCTACTGTCAACATAGCTGGTGCAGTGGTGTAGTTCTGATGGTGCCTGAGCCACGGCAGGTCAAAGAGAGGGTTTACAAATGATGACGTCGCTCAATCCGTCATCAAGGCTGACTTTTAAAAGGACTAAGAGAATAAACCATCACCAATTCCAGGAGTTCCTCAGCAACACTTACTTCCCAGAAATGCGGTGGCTAAGTGGAGGTCAAAGGGTGGAAAACTTTTGACTTACCACAGGCAAGTCTTCCATAGCATCAAAAATAAACTGCTTTGGAACTTCTCGGTGAAAACCTGCAGCTTATAGATTTAGCATTTTTAGTAAATTTGATTACTTATTTAAATAAGTTAAATAGGTATTTTCCAGGTAAAAACCAAGTTATGAATACAATGTTTCAAATTCTTGCAGTTTGTTCCCAAATGAAACTGAAATGAACTAGGCAAGCTTAGAGACAACAGTTGTGTGCATTTTGACACATCCGCTTCACCCAGTCCTGTGAACAGGGAAAATGTGTAGCTTTGCATTTTGATTTTATACGAGAATTTGAAAATAGAACTCAAACGGTGGGGGGAAATAATACTTTGGTATATTTCTTCAGTCAGCAGAAGCATGTTACCTGTCAGTTGTCCAGTGGAATGCATAGAGCTGAAATAGAGCACTCAAAGGAAAAAACCGACTGCATCTCTTTCTTAGAACTTTGGAGGTCCTATCTTCCCATCGACAAGTATCTCCGGCTGCGCGATCCGCTAATTCGTGCCATTACTTTTTGGCAGCACTGACGTTCGTGAGTAACTATTTTAAAAATGAAGCATGCCAAGAGTAAAATAAGAACCAAAACACCCAAGGAACCTTCGGAACTCAGCAAGATCGGCAGCCACTCCCGTCAAGGCAGGTACTGACATCCTAGCTTAACACATATGCTTTGCCTTTTTACTTGTATGATTGAAAAAATAAAGCTTTCTTCATTCATGAAAATGCACACAATTTTCGTCACGCAAGTGTAGACGCTGCTGGGAATAGATGACTTGAGCCATATGCGATTGTTTTGGTCAAAAGAGGCCCTTTGCTTTCCATGTAATTCTAAGAATAACTAGTTAATATGTGTTAAAGTCAAAAGAGATGTTGACAGTTTATTATTTAGTATCTGTAGCTCGGATCAGAGAAAACTGTTCTTAGATCAATATGGAGTCTTACATTGCTACTTCATTACTGTAAGTTGGCTCTTGTTGTGAATCATAATGTCAGTATCTGATATGCAGATGGTCTTAGGCGACCCCTATGAAAGAGTCATTCCATCCCCCAAAGGGGTGGAGACCCATAAGTTGAGCAATGCTGGTTAAGATGTTTAATTTCCTTCAGTAATGCTTTCAGTGTACAACTGTAATACTTATTTTCTCAGTTTTGTTCTGACTCTAGTCATTTCTGCCCTTCTATGGTTTCTATGTCCTTGGGTTTATCATAAACAATGTAGCATAGCATGCATATGCCATTTATACTATATTAGGTATTATAAGCAATCTATACATTACTTAGGGTGTATGAGGGATGTGTGCAGGTTATTTGAAAACACTAGGCCATTTGTATAAGAGACTTTAGAATCCTCAGATTTTGGAATCCACAGATGTCCTGGGAACACTCCGGCCACTAAAGCACAACGGTATTTTACTACTTCTGACACCAATGTAAACTGAATTATTTTCATTTTATTTTCATATTTTCAGCATATAAATAGAGATTATTTCTCTATTATTTCTGTATGCTGCTTTTGCATTCTTTGAAACTCCTCTCATTCTATTGAAAAGTCTTTAATCCAAATTAATTAAAATTCCTCTTGGTGTTTTCTACATGTGCTACAAATAAGGACAGTTCTGATTCTGTTTTTCCAGTATGGACACTCAATTTTCCTCCCTTTCTTAACTGTCCAGCATCTCTGGTAGGATTCAGAATGTGTGTGGTGACTGCGGCCACCTTTGCCTTGTTTGCATTCTCTCAGACAGAGCCCTGAGTTTTAGGTTATCTAGTGTGCCATAAAATCCTTCCTTTCATTTTTGTAGATTTAACAGTGGCCGCTCCCCTCCCCTTTATTCTTCATTTGACCACTTTTAGTTCTCTCTCTCTCTCTCTGGATTTTAACTTATTGGCTAAAGGCTCATGATTCCTGTTGGTCTTTTTCAAAGAGTCAATTTCTTATCTCACTGGCTGTAGCTGTGTTTTTGATTATTTGTTTGTTTTTTATGTATCTCTGTTATTCATTTCTGCTCAGATTCCTCAGAAATCAACACAGTATTCCAAATGTCTCACATTTCCTTTCGTCTAATAAACAGCAATGCTGATACATTCCAAAGTGTGTGTGTGTGTGTGTGTGTGTGTGTGTGTGTGTGTGTGTGTGTGAACGATTACTGAAATGAAGGCAAAGAGAATCCTGGAATATAGGGTTGGTCTTTGAAGATACAAAGTTAATGTTAGAACTGGTATGACCTTTTATGTCCACCGGAGTTCATTTCATATAACTGGGAACCCCGGAGTTTAGGCATATGTATTTTTACATATATGTTTACAGCATATGTATTTTATAGTGAATTGTTCCCTTCATTAAGGAACTATTTTCCGGTGGTAAAGATGTTTTTTAACACTGTGTCTAGATTGTAGCTAGATGTGTATGATGCTATAAATTTAGTAAGATTATTCACTGGGTTACATAGTTACAATGGATGAGTTTTATGGTATGTAAATTGTATTTTACTAGCATGGCATTTGAAAAGATCACAGGGTAAGCTGTTCTATAGTAGTTCTTGTTACAATAAAGCCAAAAATTCCTGGACCTAAGCCTCTTTGTTAAATATTCAGTAAGTATCAGTTGCTATTAAAGTTTTATGAAAAAAAATGTTGTTTTTAATAACCCTCAGAAGTAGGGATCATTTTCTACTTTAGATATGTAGAAACAGCCGCAGAAAAATAAGCAGAAATTCAGTCACCTGAGGAAAGACGAGGAATATGAACCCCTTGTCTGGTGGGAAGGCTTGCATTCTTAATGAAGCTTTGTGCCTCTTTGCCAACATTTAAGCGAAATTAATTCCGACTTTGCTTCATATGTGAAATAGACTACCTGGCTCCCTGTAATTCTTTCCTTTAGGGTTTTGCAGACATATCGAGTTTATCCCCCTTCCTGTCTGTCTCATCCATTCCCCCATCACCTTCTGTGCTCTGCCCTCTTTAGTCTTCAGCTGTGTCTCAGCTGGGGCTTCAAACCCTCTCGCTTCAGGTAGCTACAGGCGTACTTGACATCTTGGATCAACAAAACAGAGGACTCCAGGCTCCGAGAGATTTCCTCCTTGGAATTTGTAAAAGCAAAGTTTCCATATATTAAATACTGCATTAACTGTGGATCTACTGTTAACTCGATCTACTGTTGGATGTGGCAGCTTTTAAGTCAGATATAAATAGATTCCCGAGCGACTATGCTAGAAGTCCATTTGTCTCTATTTGGTTTCATGTGAAGCAAGTTTACAGGTTAACTTTCTAAAGTAAATCCTCTCCTAAAGTAAAAGTGCTACGAAGAACCAGACTTTATAAATGAATAATGAGCTTTTTCAATAATAGCAAAAAACAAACAAACAAAAAAAAAAACAGTTTAAAGTCGAAAGGTCCTCTGGGCAAGTTGAATGTGGGAACAATTCATAACCGAGGGTCTCATGTTTCATTAAATAAAGTCTCTTTGAGGAATCATCAGACAGACTTGATCATTTTCTACTGTTGACCCTCTCCAAGAAAAGATGCCAGTTTGACCACACATTTTAAACACATGTCTGGAGTGGGGAGGGGTAATGTAGCTCCTTTTAGAAACTTAAGGAGAAATATATTCTCTGCTACCAAAGAAAAATGGTCCTTGGATAGTATTTAGAGAAGAAAAGTGTAGGAAATAATCTATAGGTAAATATGCTGGTACTTTTTTCCTGTACGTGGGCTCAGGCCAGTTGTAAGTTAGCCTCTTGAGACTTACACAAGTATTACAAACACACTCTGGAAGAAGGGAAAGAAGAAAGCAACTCTGACCAGAGAGTGTCACACTAAGGATTGTCAACTGGTTCTCTAAGCAGTAGTTGTGAAAGCTGCTTTTTGACTAAGTATCTATGAGGTGCAAACCAGGACCAGTGTGTCAGCCACTTATCAGGACAGTAACCACAATGCTGCCATCACTAGTACAGCTGTGAACAGCTGTATACCTGTTCATATGTAAGAGTGGACTGGTGATTTTATACTTTGATTCATAATCCCTTTATTTCCATCATCTTCATTCTTTTATCTAAAACCCACTATGACGTCTAAACTCACATGTTTGTCTAAGGGTTTATGTTAGTTTCTCTCTTTCACGAGATGGTTAGTTCAAAAAACAACTTCAGATATATTTGGAAAGTCACAGTGGTTATTGGGACAGAATCAGCGTCACAGGACTTGGTCCATGACTGAGACCACAGGTTGGCAGGTCACCCTGCAGACCTGGGGCCAAGCTCCTCACACCATTGCTTCTGATGTAGAAGGGTCCAAATTTGCCTCCTGGCACTGTCTGAAGTATGAAGGCAGGAGTGGCAAGGATAGAGAGGAATTATCTTAATATCCACATTAGGAGATGGTTTTCCTGTAATGCAGACAAGAGAAAGCAGTTGGCCATGCTCCAGAGAATGAGTCTTGCTGAGAACGCTGGGACAGCACACCCTGGGTCTCCTTTGTGTGCGATCCTGAAGGAATATTGTGTAGACTGCAGCACAGCTTGTGTTTCCAACAGGAATGGTGACAATACACATGTTCATATCTACAGGTACACTTGACGCTTCTGAGTCTCGGGAGGCAGGGTGGGGAGTGTGTGAGGGAAGAGAGAGAGTTGTTGCAAAGTATTAGGGCATCCATGATAGAGTTGGGATAGAACCCTGCCCCTCCCTTAAACCATTCAAGCCTTCTGAAGTTATACTTCTAGTGAGGTTCGCTAGTTTTTTTTAATATGTAGTTACAGGCAGGAGACTGGGCTGTAGTTAGAACAAGAAGGACTCCATTGTATGGCAGCATAGAAACCCCAACTATCTACAGCTGTTTTTAGCATTTTCCTTCATATTCCCTCCTAGTTCTTTTTCTTGGTTGGTATCCCACTGTATGTGTCCTTGGAGACCAAGGTAGAACTGCCAATTGCCACTGGCTAAGGGGCTCCATGGTTTCCATTCAGAGGGGTTACAATTCCACATTTGAAATTTGGTTTGGATTGAATTTTAAGCCACGATTCTCATGGATCCAAAAGAAAAAAATTCCTCTTCAAAAGGTTCTTTGTTTTAAAGTTGCAAACAGAAAGAGAGGGAATTATAAGCCAAATCCAAATTACTGTTATTATTGACAATTATTTATAAGCATAATTTGTCAATGACCACTATTCCAATGCACAAGTCGTGACTACGAAATAAACAGAAACTACTCCTCTGGAAATTGTAGGGAATGGGATGTGGACAGGAGGGAGCTCTCATCCTCGAGCATCAGAGTCATAAAAGACCCACAGCATCCAACGGTGAGTCTGTCCTCCACCCATCTCCATGATGCTATTTTGTTTTTAAGAAAAAATGATAACCAGCTTAAAAGGACTGTGTTAATTACGTTTGCTAATCACTGTACATTTTCAAAAACTTCTATACATACATTTAAGTGGCACTTATTATCCTTGTTAGATGAGGTTGGGGGGAAACTGAGGCTGAGCAAAATGGATTAACTTGCTTAGCTTCTCACAGCTGCCGTGAGTGGAATGGACTCACAAGGTAAGCTGTGTTTATGACCCCTCGCGCTCCCACCGGGATTCCATTAGATGATTAAAAAAAACCCATGTTGGTTAGGAGTCTCTGCATGGAGCATTATGGGGAAGGAAAGGTTTGAAGCAGCTGAGTCCTGGCTTTATGCAGAAGCTTCTCTCCATGTCCTATCCCTGGGATGGATGCTTCTCAGTTTGTCACTCAGAACTCAAATGCATAGGAATACTTATGTAGCTTTAATATGCCATAGTTATAGTTGCTGGGAATGAGAAATCAGAGACTTGAAGTGTCCCTATCTCTTGCTTCTCTGGAGGCTGCTGTTGTCACAGAGTGAGATACTAATTCCAGTCTCTGTTCCAGATTCAAAGCCAGATGCGGGCTTCACACACAGCGTATTACAGTACTGTAGAATTTTCTTTTTTTTTTTTTTTCATAGCCTAGCATGACTTCTTTTATGATTCTTCTCTCTCTCTCTTGAGCAATCTCATATTGCCTTTAAAATTAAACAGTAAGTCTTCGTGATACTATGATTCTCTCTAGAACAAGACTATTTAGCATCTAAATTGAACAGCACCTGGCATAAAGAACAGGCTTCATGGACATTCGTGGCATCATTAAATACAAGTTCCGAAGAAACACGGTATGAATGAACTTGGATGCTGGGAGAATTGGGGTACCGCAGCATCTCCATGTGTCAGGGAAGCATTAAACTGCAGAGATACACTGTTTTGGTCAATTTCATAATAGATTTTTGACCAGCAGGAAATTCTATCATGGAGTTCAAAAGTTAAATTCCTCTTCATTTAAATTTACTTTCTGCAGGGCAGTGGTGGCACACGCCTTTAATCCCAGCACTGGGGAGGC
This sequence comes from Cricetomys ansorgei, assembly GCA_026225945.1. Taxonomy (NCBI): domain Eukaryota; kingdom Metazoa; phylum Chordata; class Mammalia; order Rodentia; family Nesomyidae; genus Cricetomys; species Cricetomys ansorgei. Next base: position 4,983,134 of record JAMJFZ010000558.1, read on the forward strand.
AGAGACAGGTGGATCTCTCTGAGTTTGAGGCCAGCCTGGTTTACAGAGTGAGTTCCAGGACAGCCAGAGTTACAACAGAGAAACCCTGTCTCAAAAGAAAACAACAACAGCAAAACAAATAAATAAAAAATAGTAAATAAATAAATTTACTTTGCACATTGCAGTCTTTATTCGTACAGAGACTGCTGCTTCACATCGCAGAAGGACAGCCTTACTTCCTTCTTTTCTTCAATAGTGCGAATGTCCCGCATCAAGTCACGTGGGCTTTCTTAACCTTCTCCTTCCTGACCAATAGCAGAACCTACAGGCTGAGAAGCCTGGCGTGGAGGGACAAGTGTAATCTGGGGTCAGTGCACAAAAGCTGCCAAACATGAAGATGCACCAGTGAAGTCAATCTCAGGCAAAGGAGACACTTGGGATGGACGGCATGGGAAGAAGAGGTGCTCACCAGGAGACCCAAAGATGGGCTGTTCTTCTGGCTACGATCTTGAGTAGGAATTACAGAATTGTGAGTAAAAGACAGGAGAAAAGGTATCTCTAGAGGTTTACTCTCTGCTTATTACACGGTAGAATGAGTCTGTTCTTCTCAAGAGCCCACCCCTAGCATTTCTACAGCATATGCTGTTTCCAGACACATTTATGCACGTATTCTTCATTCGTCCCCTTGGAAGAATCAGGACAGAGCTATTAATAGCCCCTTGTCAAGGCACAGAGTCAAACCGGGTTAGACCCTGGCTTCTGTGTGCTTGCTCTGTGACTTTGGAGAGACTTTAACTTCTTGGAGCCCCGGTTTCTGTGTTTACTGAAGAGATGCTAACAGCACATACCGTGAGTTTCTAAGATTAGATAAGATAGCATACATAAAATGTTTGACTCATTGCCTCATATAGAATAACTGCTTAATAAAAGACAGCTGTGAATGGTATAAATACTACCACTTGAGAGGAAGGCTCTCTGCTGCCCTCTCAGAACTACGCTGATAGACAAGTACAGACCTGGGTGGATGCTGACTCTGAGTCAGAGCTCAAGCTGCGGCCTGGGAGCCCTGACAGCCTCCTTCAGTTACGGCTCCCACTGATGTGAGTTAGCCGCCTGCCTGTATCAGGATAGGCCTGCAGTCTCTCTTCACCACAGGACCTGTGCGGCCTTCTCAGTGGTCACGCACTGCCTGATGTCAGCCCCGGGCAAGACACGACACGGCCATCAGAGCGAGATATTTCATGTTCCATGAAGTCAGTCAGGAAGACAGCTTTTCTTAGAGAGACTTTTTTGGAAGCTAAATTCCTCCTTTCAAGTAAAATAACACTGACTGGAATCACGGGGTATGCCAGTTGCATCGGGGCATCATTAAAAGAGAAGCTTTGACTAAGCAATGTTTATAATTTCAGAGTTGTTTAGAGTTTATGGTCTGATTTCTGCCATGTGTTCTATCATTAGCAATTTGAGAACCACCCTACTTTTTTTTGATCAGCTGAGCAACACAACCCCCACTTATGACATGGTGTCTCCTGAAGGAGAGAGATCCACTCTCTCATTGAACTGGAGGGAGGGTTCCTTTGGACCCCATTATTTGCTGGTCATCATTTCCTTTCAACCATCTAACTGGATGGAGACAAAAGAATAACTTACAGAAGGAAGGGTTCAACGTCAGGCTCTTAGTGTCCAGAGTTTGTATTGTGGGTTATCCGTCATAAGGCAGTCTGGCATCCTGGTAGGATCCTGCTTTGATTCATGTTTAAAACCTTAGAATGGGATCTAAATGGACTGTTTGCAAAAGAAGACACACAAACAGCCGGTGAGTTCACCAAGTACTTAGGACCACCAGCCAGCAAAGAATTGCAAACCAAACCACAATGAGATACCATTGTCATTCCAGATAGAGTATCTGTTATCAAAAAGACAAAAAATCATATTTGGCAAAGAGTAGGAGAAAGGGGAACCCTTATGTACGCTTGGTAGGAATGTAAATTAATGTGGCCATTATGAAAGTCAATATAGAGGAGACGAGTTCATGGGAATGAGACGCCTGCATGATTCACATCAGGAAAGAAGTGGGCTTGACCAAGCTACCCACCAGTGAGAGAACAGATGAAGAGCAAATGACATATGCGGTGGGATGGTAGTCATTCATAAAAAGAATCCCTCTAATTTGTGTCAGTGTTGAAGAAACTGTATCTATGTTGAGTGCAATAAAAGGCAGATACGTGTTCCTCTGCATTTGTAGAAACTAAAATATCTGCCTCATCAGGGGAGTCCGTTGTGATCACTAGAGTCTGAGAAAAGCAATGAGGGAGAAGCAAGTAATCCCCAAGGGGCGCTGAGACAGAGTAGGTGGGGTTATTCTGGTGCTCCACAGCACAGGGGCTAACCAGAGCTTCCAACAATCCATGATGGAAAACAACCAGAAGGACCCAGAGTTTCCCAACACATAAATTAGTAGTGTCTGAGGAAATGAAAAGGCTAATTCCTCTCATTTGATCCTCATATTGTGCACATTATTGAGTTACTGTACTGGCCCTTCACAAACACGCACAAATTAGATGTGTCAATAAAAAAAAAGATAATACAAACAGATTTGAACCAAGAATATCTCTGAGGCTGAACCAAGCCTTACAAATACTTTAAGAAAGTCTCAGGGGCAATGGGGCAGTGTTCTCCATGAGGAGTGGCAAGGAGACCACGGGTTGGAAGAACTGAGCTCTGATTCCTCTCCACAGAGCTTCCTGAACACACCGCGTCTCTGCACACAGCACCCAAGCGTTCTCAGAGGCCTGGCTATATGAAAGACAGGCCAAAGAGGGCAAGTGCCCAAGGAAAAACAAAATGCATAGCACAGTTTGTTTCTTTTTCAAATCTACCTACAAACCAATTATAACACAAAACAAATACCACACACTTTCTAAACCCTAACCCCTGCCTCAGCCTCACTGAGGAAGCCTTGAAATGCCCCTTCTGTGTTGATTGCACGGGAATAGGATTAGGCGACAGGACTTGGTTGAGGTGAGATCTTGATGGAAAGGAGCCATTGGTCCCTGGCTGGTTCCCATGCTCACACGCATGTTCAAGTATGATGACCAGTATCAGTCTCAGCCGAGATGCCCCTGTGCTGCCTCTCGGATTTCCCTGGTCATAGAGGAAGCGTAGAAGTGAGGAACTTGGCTTTGGGGACCCATGGCACACAGTAGGGTTGGGAGTGTATGAAGGAAAGGAGACCACAGACACCTCACCCTCACACCCATCCATCCTCCGAGTCACCGGTGACTCCCATCCTTCACTCCCACAACCGCCCTTTCCTAGGTCCTGCCCACCTCCCTGTCGCGTGGGAAACCCCACAGGGATCCCTTGTCTCATTTGGTGCCTCAGCCTTTACGTACTGCGGGGGCTGCACTAAAAGCTGCCTCTGCCCTGAACTCCCTGACTTTTCTTTTGTTCTGTTTTAAAAATTATCACTCTACCACCCCCATGATGATGCAAACCAACAAAAATCTGCCCTTTTCACTCCTTTGCCTGGCAGTCCTCAAAATCCTGACACTCCCCACAGGGTGATCCACACGCCGTTCAGTGGCTAGAGACGGTCTCCCTGGGTTGGTCTCTAGATGGATATTCACCCTTGGTATTTCTGAGTTTCTATCTCCCCATCTGTAAAGCGGAGCTGGTAATATCACCGATCTCCCAAGGTGTTGCGGGAGGCAGTGGGTTGAGGTTTCCACGAGACACGGTGTGTATACACCTCAGCATAATTACACACTGAGTGCTAAGTGGGTGCCACCGCTGCTGTCTTCTTCAGCTCCCAGACCTTACATCGCATACCTTTCAGGTGCTGCTCTGGCCTCATCATCTTTGTGCCTACTATCTTTATTAGTTGGTTTGGTCGAATATTCATTCATCAGGTATTTGCTGAGCACCTACATGCATCTGGGACCTCGGCACCACCCAGTGACACTGAGTGCCACAGTGACAGCCAACACACCAGACGTAATAGAAGTTACGATTCAGGGAAAGCTTAGCAAGACCCTGCCTCAAAATAAGGCCAATGGCTGAGTGCACAGGTATAGTGCTGGCCCAGCGTGTGGGAGGCCACAGGTTCAGTCCCAGTAATGGAAAGAGCGACAGGGGAGTTGACCCAGACAACAAACCTAATTATTTTCATTAACAACTCAACCCTACAGTAGATTTCATTTTTAATACCCAATGCATAAACACAGAAAGTCAACTATAATTTTGCATTTGAAGACACTGCTTCAGGGCTGGTAGCTGGCAGATGCCCAGTGGTCCCATCTGAAAGAGTCAGGCAGAAGCCTGCAAAGAGGTGCCCAGAGGCACAGAAGTCACTAAGACACAATGGACAATTCTTAGTCAAAGTAAAAGCCAGCTAGACATGCAAGTTCTGAGGTTGTATTTCTTCCTTCCTGGATAAATTGTAAAGATGGTCTGCATTCAGCAATTGGATGTTCTCCCTATTTTCAGGAGGTAAGCACAACTTTTTGCATTCAGATATAGTAATCTCTATATCTCGTATAGATTTAGAGATCTGTATCTCCAGCTCACATATTAAGTATAGAACAGGGTAAGGCAAAATGACTGTTTCTAGAAGCTGATGTCACTTTTCACTTCTCGTTTTAGGCACAGTACCAGGAGCTTCGTGGCCATTATTTTTAAATTACAAGTCAACCCTGGACATGGCTATTGCTGGTCCCTTTTAATAAGGTTAAGAATAAGTTACACAGTCATAATGAATAAGTGGCTATGAATAGCAAACTCAACTCTGACTCCAGGGACACAGCCTCGCCACTGTGTTACAAAGACAGGCAAAAACAAAAAGATAGCTATGATTTATAGTAATTAAGTGTCTCACAGTTATTCGCAAAGTACAACGGGCAGTCTGGAAAAGCTACACAACTCTGGGTTAAGCAACCGCTGGCAAAGGAGCAGGTCTGGGGTGGGGGAGAGGTGATGACTTTTATTCTGTACACGAGAGCCTGAGGTTCCACCTATCTGATCCATCAAGGGAGGGAACCGAGGGGCGTCTTGGGTTTACATTTTGAGAACTCCTTGAGAAAAAAAAAAATTATTTCTATGAGGGAGTTGAAACTGGAGATGGGTGAGTTCTCTAAAAGAGTAGAAAATGAGAGAACTGACCACAGAACCCAGAAGGGTCAGGAAGAGGAGGCGATGGAAGGACCAGAGAGGATGGAAGGGAGAGTCTGCAGTCGTGGAGAGCAAGATAGAGCTGGGGTTTGAGGGAGTATCCCAGTGCCTGCTGCAGGAAATCACAGAAGACAAAGATCTGACAACCCCTTAGACTCGGACAAGGGCAGCGAGTGTGGGAGCAAAGGCTGGGCTGAGGGCTGAGGAAGAGGAAACAGTGAGTCATGTGAGGCTGACCGAGCGGGAGTCGGAGAGGACATCACATGGGTGTTCATACGTACTGAAGTGTGGAGAGGTGAGCAGCTAGCATTTCCTTTTAGCTTGGGTGTAAAACCCAGACAGACATGGATTTCATCTCTTCCTCCGAGAATTCAGTTACCAAAACCGATTCTAGCATCCAATAGCAAGTCTCGCTCTGGCCCTGGATCTGGAGGTGCACACACGTGTCTAGCTGCCTGTTCTTCCCATAGGTTAATTGTTCCCATTCCAGAGCATCTCCGTGTGCCCGGCCCTGGGCTCATATTGTCCATAGAACGGGATTCATGGCTTGCCTCCCTCTGGGTCCTGTGGCGAATGAGAACTCCAGACACATTTTACATACAAATTCTTTGAGGTGAAAGAAAGAAAAGTCACACACCCCCCATCACAATAATGCTGTTCTTGGGAGGCACGTGGGTATACATTTTATTCTTGTAGAAACTCAGCCCCTTTTTGGCACCGCCTACGTTTTTGCGATGACATCCCAGGCCAGCATTTTCCCCGGTCAGGTCGAAGGCCACCCTGCATTGTCTGGCACTAAGCTGCCAAAAGTGAGGGCTTCCTGCCACACCTGCCCACCTGCCGCGCTTCCCTTTGGTGGCACGGAGCAAGGACGACCTTTAACTCACATAGTAACGCATGCGTTTTCGCATTTCAAATTCTCAATGAAAGCTTAGGCATGTTTAACATTTTTCGCTTCTACGAGGCCTCAGATTCCAACCAACAAATGCAAGGGCATTGTGTTTTACTCCCTATATTTGTGGGTATTTATGAGTACATGCCAATCGAAATTTTATTGATATGTTGAAAACACATACATCGTACAGTGTAACTTATACACAGAGGTTGTTTACTTTGGAAAAAAGAAACTAATGTTTTTTTGTTCAACTAAATCAGATCGTTAAGGAAAATTCCAAGTAACTTAATAATCCTGCATGCTTTTAATTTAGCCTAAGGCCATCTGCCTTAATAGCATTTGCTTCTTCAGAGTCCTTCAAATTACATTTTTATTTAAGATGATAACTTTGAAGAAAAATCTTAATGATTCCCTCAACACAAAGCAAAAGCAAAAAGGCAACAGTTTAACTCCACAGAGGATTTAATATTTAAAACTAAATATGTGCACAAAAGTCCCATTTTCTGAGGAGCTTGCCTTTTTACCTCGCATGTTCAGTCAGAATCCGATCCAAACATCACTGTGTCATTTTAAGGTTAGATATACACACCCTTGAATGATGCTGCTTGGCAGAATAATTCCTAGAGAATGGCTTTTATGAATTGAAGTTCTGAGTTTTATTTTATATTAGAACATGCATGATTGCGCAGAAAAGAGCAGTAGATGAACTACTACAAACCAATTCGTAAAAAAAGCCAAGGAAGAAGAGTTGGCATTCTCCTCTCAATTTGAGCGATGTACACGAAACAATTCAGGTGCGTCTAAAGTTTAACAGATGGGTGTTCTCGACTCAGAAGCCAGTGAAGGTGAACCCAATTCAAAGAAGAAAGAAAACTGCACGGGGAGGCATTTTGTGAAATACAGTGCTTGCAACCGTGTCCCTTTTAAAACCGTCAGATACCTTGCTCAGTCATTACGGTGATGGTGCCAAACAAGCCCACACCACGATTATTTGATAAGTCACCAAGACATCTGAAGAGCCTCTTTGTGTAGAAACAGTATTTCTTTTACTGATCAATTAAATTTTCCTGGGGTGTGAAAGAAAACAGTGAGCTCATAGTACTCTCTGGGTACTAATCGATGTTCAGTCTCATGTAGTGCCTGCGCAGCAATACCCCATTTGTAAAATGGGGATCAAAGTTTCGGAGACATTAACTTGACTAAGATACAAAGCTAGTTAAATTTATAAAAGAATCAAACAGGAATAATCTATTTTTAAAGAAATCACCGTGAGAACTCCCGTGACAAACATAAACTTGATTTGGTAAGTATTGTATCATATAATAATCTACCCTGCAAAAGAAAACAGAGCTGAAATGTGAACTCTTTGTAACACACGAGAAGATGCTGACCTTGCCCTAAACCCCCAAGCTCTGACTCATTCCATAAGGCAGTACATCAAAAGGAACCGCAGAGCACACAGATAATTCCTGGGCATGTGTCTAAGGTTCTGCCTTGTCCAGGTATTCCCAGGGGTTGAGCAGTTCTGTCATTCTGTGTGGCTGAGGTAAGCGAGGAAGAACAAACTGCTGAGAGCCCCTGCCCTTGGTGGAGTCTGGGAGAGAGACCACAGCTGACATGGCTGGCCACAGTTACTAGGCACGGAATGCCAGCGTGTTCTCCTGAAGAGGCACAGCTAGTCCCTAACTGCTCAATGCTTTCAATAAGAAACATGCTTAAAACAGGCAAAGATAATTGTACATTTAGCATAATCCAGACATATATGCAAAAAGAACATCAATAATATTGGTAGACTACATAACAATTTAAGGAAAACGAGATTACAGAATGACACAATGTGTAATTCACAAAGAAGGCAGAACACTACTTTGTATGCTGTGCAATATTAATACTAAATAAATTCTTAGAAAATAAAGACAGTATTAGAAATATAATTATATTTGTATAGAGATATAGATTACAAATGTATTCATCCAGAAATATGCATCTTACATATGTAATTGGCTACAAAAAAAAAAAAAAAAAAACAAAATACACTATTCCAGAAGACAGAAAATTTCCAGGCATTTCTTTCTTATTGTAAGCTAATAAATTAAGAGTTAAAACTACTGAAAATTAAGTTACATTCAAGTTAACCTGAGACCAAAATAAAAACATGAACTAGTTATAAAATAATTTAAAAAATCACTTTATCTTAAATTGAATGTTATTAACAGGGCAAATTCAGAAAAAAAATAACACTTTTATTTAAAATGAAGACTGAAATGATTTTAACTTTAAATATTTTAAAAAAGAATACTCAAATGAGATGAAAGTAGAAGCCATGAATGAGTGAAGATGTTTACAAAGGATTAATACTCATCCCAGTTATATTCCTAACACCTCGAAAGTTAGAACATTCCAAATGTTTGCTAACATAAGTAGAATAATTTTGGTATGTTCCTCTAATGGTAAACTACTTACCAAGACATTTAAATGGACCACTGAGCTATGTCACAATGGATAAGCTCCACAAAGCCTATTGTCTCTAAGGAGCTTGACACAAAACATACATACTATGGCTTCATGCATGTGAAGTTCTAGAACAGACAACTTCGTGATGTCAGTAAGCAGACTAGATCCCTAAGGTCAGGGTACAGAGGGCCCAGGACACAGCCATTTAGAGTGATGGATGTGTACACCACGTGGCTCTGGGAACTGAAGTCAGATCTTCTGCAAGAGCATAAAGTATTCCTGACCACTTAGCCATCTCCCCAAGCCACTTTACAGTTTCTTTTTTAAATACAGAAATCCTTACATCTCCAAAGTTAGTTTAGTTATAGTAGTATACTGGCTGCATCGAGTAAAATACCAACAAAAGCCTAGGAGTCAACATTTGTTCTCCAAACGCCAATACTCTCCATATGTGTTTACTTAAATATCTATTGTGCTTAAATTTTTGAAAGAAAAATGATGAACGCCTGCCATAAGACAATACTGCAAAGCCAAAATTAATAAAATCGATAGCATACTTAGACAAAAGAATTTGAGGAAGCTGTGATGAAGAACATATAAGCTTTGTGGAGAGACTTCAACAATCTATGTGAGCTTTCTGTGCATCAATTACCTGCTCAGAGAATGAGTAACCACACTTCAGAGAATTGTTACAAGATTGCATCGAGAGACGCACGCTCAGGGCTGGGGATACACGGACTCACATCCCTATCTAGAATCTTAATTCTAGAAATCAAATGACTGATTGCTCAGTCTAAGCCGCCCTTGTGAGAGCGGTGTGTGACTTGAGGGAATTTCTGGGGACGGAAGAACTAGAAGACGTCATGCTTTACGCTCACTCCACCTCATACAGAGTCTAAAGTGAGAGGCAAAAGTCTGGGTTTCTGAAGTTTCTCTTTGCAATCTCCAGCTGAAAATGTGTGTGATCTAGTTAAAAGCCTAGTTAAAAGACCTCGTTAAAAACATGAGTTCAAGCCACCTTTAACAGAGGGCTGTCCACTAGAGGCCATTTTCTCTGAACCTCTTGGTAGGGTTTCAAAGCCCAAGAGCTGCAGGGCAAATCTAGTAGCCAGTAGACTCTCAGCTGGGTAAGAGGGTACAATTCTGTAATCCCTGCACTTGGGAGACTGAGGCAGGAGAATCACAAATTAGAGACCAGCCCAGGCTACATTTTAAGTGCGAAGATAATCTGAGGTAAACAGAAAGACTCTGTCTCCAAAACAAAATTGAATATAATCCTTCTAGTCAGTATTATTGGAAATCAGAGCCAAAGTTTCAAACGTACATGGGTAAGCACCAACTATAATAAGTCACAAGAGCCAAAATGTATACATAAGTTTTTCAGCACCATTGCATTTTAAAATGTGTTCAAAAGTTTGCCTTGCCCTCAGATGTCCCATTTGGTAATAATTTTATTCGACTCAATAAAAATCCCTATTCACTAGGTCTTAAAGCACTTAGATTTGCTGCTTTGAATGTTTTCTGCAGCCGCAGCTGGCGTCAATGTGTTGATAAAATGTCTCTCAATAAAGCAAGTCCAAGAACACGGCTGCCATTGAGATGCTTTCCAAGCCAGGTGTGTAGGTCAAATGTCAAACCACGCTTGCCAGCAGAAACGCATAATTAATGGAGACTTGGACCATTCTATCTCACAGGATGGAGCTGAATAAATATTAAGTATAGTTTAGAGTCTTGTCCTGTGCTCTCTTCCACTTCTTTTATTGCTAACGCAATGACAGTAAATAGTTTATGTGGTATCTCCTATCTGCCACCAAAGAGCATTGAATAATGCCTCTTCCTCCTCCTCTTCCTCCTTCTACTCCTTCCCCTCCTCCTCCTCCTCCTCCTCCTCCTCCTCTTCCTCCTCCTCTTTTTTTTTTTTTTTTTTTTTTTTTGTTTTTTCAAGACAGAATTTCTCTGTGCATAGTCAGTCCTGGCTATCTTAGAACTCACTCTGTAGACTAGGTTGGCCTTGAACTCATAGACATCCACCTGCCTCTGTCTCATATGTGCTGGGATTAAAGGCATGTGCCACCACTGCCTGGCCACTTTTCTTCAGTACCACTTACAAACTTCTTTTCCTAGAATTACTCTTTAGACCTATACCTAAATAAAATAGAATCTGTGAATGTGGCAGAGAAGGCATTGTTCATGCTTTGAGAATTTAAAAGACTGAAGTAAGCTGTGGAGGCGGGGAAAAGAGCAAACCATGACTTCTTTCTGAGATGTCCCCATCACCTGGGCATCAGCACTAATTATGATCAGAGCCCTGGACTTGTTCCGTGTTTACAGACCTCAGGTCACCTACCTGGAGGCAAGACTTAGGTACAGATGTAACAGGGAGCAATGTCATCCTCCTGATGTCTACTAGGGACCAGTGGATTGTGGGCTATCTCTGGAGCCCTTGAGCTCTGAAAGAGGAGAGGATATCAATTCCAGAGTGCTGTGTGAAGTCTTATCATCCAGCAGAATTAATAATGTCAATGCTGTCAACTCAAAGGACTTAAGCATCTGCATTTCCTTATACATGGCTAGGTATCAAATATTTTCAGACCACATGTGGATGTGGATTCAACAGAGATTTGACTATAGCTGCTTTTTGATTTCTTAGTTTACTTTTTTTTTAAGTTGGAAAGAGAAGAGAAAAGGCCAAATGAAAAGGATTACTGCCAGAAAAATGCTTTAGTATGTCTTTCTTTTCAAATAATTCTTGGGTTTTTTGAGTGTATAATTTCCTGATGTTTTTGTTTAGTTTGTCTTAAAGCAGATATACTTTATATCTTTATATATATATATATATATACATATATATCAGATATATTGTTTATATATAACTGAATATATATATATATATACACAAAATAATCTGATAAGTTCATCAATAAGAGGCTTAGTACATGATGCAAGTGTAGTTTATATGAAAAGTAAAAGAACGTGGGTATCAGAGTGACATAAAAGTATATGTTATACATACTACTTATGCCCTAAGAAGGTAGAGACTAAACCATTTAAAAATTAGAAGAATGAGAAAGAAACTGGAAGGAAAACACATTAATTGACACACCTCTGGAATAAAATGGTGTCATTTAAAATGATACTTTCAATAACATCATATTAATACTTCACAAAACCAAAGTAAATTCTAAAGCTGGATGACAATGATGAAGTGAAAAAGAAAAACTCTAATTTTATCCTTTTCCATATATAGGCTCCGATGTGTCTGAATATGTAAGTAGCCAGGAATATAAAGGAATATTGTAAAGGTGGCAATGAGAACAACGTAGAAAACTCTTACTAAGGGAAGAATCTTAGTAGAAAAATCGCATGTAAGAATTTACATACAATAAGTAAAACAAAGAAGACAGAGGCTGCCCTACACAATGTCACATCTTTTCTCGACCTCTACAGCCTCGTGAGACATTCTCTATCATCAGCCGACAGAGGAAGAGAAGAGTCTGTCCTCCATCACAAATGTTCCATGTGATACGCACGTACCACCCGAGATGGACAGCTGCAGCTCTGCAGCCCTTTCAGGACCATCCCAGGAAAACAACCCTGAAGAAAAATCCCCTCGTGTCCTTTACTTAAGAAGAAATGGCCAGATGTCCGATTGTATTCTAATATCTGGGCTGTGGCCATGGCTTACTCAGATGGCCAGGGTCTTGGAAGGAGTATGACAAGAATTTGGTGATTAGAAAATCTGAGGCAGAGGTATGGAGATTGATTGATCTCTGACTGAGCCAAAAAAATAAAAAATAAAAACCACCCCGAAACATATTTTAAAATGGAAACATTCATTGTCTATATGAATGCTCACTGAAGGGTGACGTCATCAGAGAGGGATTGACAGGTGGCCTGATGTGCCAGTGTCTACCACTTTCCTTCCACTTCCACCACTGTCCTTGACTAATGAAATCGGGAACATGGCAGTGGCAGGGATGGTGGTTGTGCTGATTTTGCTATGGATGACGGAATGGAAACTACTCCGAAGCGAACTTTTGTGTTGAACATAAACATATTCATAACAAAATAAGGAGATACAAACAGCAAGCATTCTTGTTTCATTTTGTCATATAACCAAAAAATGTTTGATTTTAAGCCATGGTGTTTAAATATTAATTTTATAATTCAGTATTTGAGTGAGGAGATATCATGGAAAAAAGTAAGCATTACTGAAGGAGTTAATCTCCTCATCAACTTTGAAGGTTGAAAGCAACAGAATAAGGACTCTATCTATCTATCTATCTGTCTGTCTGTCTATCTATCTATCATCTATCTATCTATCTATCTATCTACCTATCTTCTTGACTCCCCCTTCCCCCTCAACCTATCTTTTGTCTCTCCCATCTTTTGCCTCCATGACTAACTTGGAGTTAGGACATTGTCTTCTACCTTCAGCCTGGACTGAGTCTGAATGTGATCACATACTATTATCTCTCCTGGTTATGAGCCTTCACTCTCAAGCTGGAACTCACACCAATTGATCTCTTAGGTCTCAGGTTTCTGAGTTAGACAAGAACTCTTATAAAGTTCCAACTTGCCCACCAAAGTCCTTGGAACTTTATAAAATCCATAATCTTGTGAACTAATTCCTTTTTATCTATTAGTCTATCTATGTTAATATCCTACCTATCATATTAATTTTATTTATCTGGAGAATCTTTACTAAGGTATATTTATGAGATACTAAGAATGTTAAAACCATAATTTTTAAAAAATGAGAATAAATCCAATGATCTTTCTTACTATCTGCAGAATCTGAAAGGAAGATAAAAAACAAGTAACAGGGTCTTTATAAGTCAGTTTTAAAAATAATCTACAAATTCATAAAAATTTGTAATTACGTAATGAAATGAAAAGCACACACAATTGTCAGTCAAAATAATTGTCAGGTAGGTTGGAGTAAAATACCAGAAGATTTTGTGTCACATTACTAAATCTACTATACATTGTCTTCAAGACATGTATCCTAAGATAAGGTATTTCTGGGCGGCCAAAAATATCATAATAGCATATTCAGAAGCTAACAGAGAAAGAAAGAAGGGAGGAGGGAAAAGAATAGAGGAAGAGAGAGGAAGGGAGAAAGAAAGAGAGAAGGGAGATATAGAGCAGAGATTACAATCTAATAGCAGAGAAGGTAAATGTGAAATTAAGCAAAGAAAGGAACTTAACAACACCAAGAATAAACACAATAAATGTACAACAATTAGAATTATTTAAAGCCCGAGTTAATAAACAGGACACAAAGAGGAATTGATATCTACTAATAGAAGAAAACTTTATTCACCTCTATTAGGACACAGCCTCGAGAGAAAATTAACATTCTATTGAAATGTTTGTGAAATAGTCACAGAAATATTTCGACCCTTCCTTAATACATTGCAGAAACAGAAGTTATTTAGATAATATTCTCTGCTCATTATGAAATACTAGAAACAGAATAAAAACAGAAAACAAAAGCCAGTATCTCCTGATGAAAACAGTCTTCCTTGAGCGCTCTTTACATCTAAGAGGAAAATACGAAAGTAAACCCACTAAACACCTGAAAACCAATGTTCAGAAAGCGGCTGACGGCTAAAGAAGTACCAAGAGCAAATCATGGCCTTCCGTGTTTGACTGTAAGCATCAAACAACAAGAAGAAATGACTTTGACATTCTACTGAAGAACTTAGGAAATCAAACAGCATAAGGAAGAACTGAGGACTGGCAACAGTAAAAATAAAGGGCTGAATTAAGTGGAAACAGGAACTGAAAGCTGAGACTTTGAAAAGTGTCAGCAAAGCAGACAAAATGCTAGCCACGTTCATCAAGAAAAAAGGAAGAGTGTGCTAATAAAACTAGGAATGATAAAGAAAGAAACACAGGTTGAGGGAAAGATTTTAAAAAATGGACTATTTTCTTTGAGGGAGTACTAAAACTGACCCCAGCATGCTCAAGGCCCTAGGTTCAATTTCCAGTACCGAAAAAATATAGTATGTGCTATATGTTTGCACGTACATAGAGCCACATATGTGCATGTATATATATATATAATATATATATGTAGGTATGTATATTATATAAGTTACATAGAAAAAAGAGAAATTCATTGAAGAGCTGTCACCTCCTGCCCATCTTCCTTAGCCCAAACAACAGGGGAAAGCGTTAGTAAGAGGATCCTACAAGACTTTGAAAGCCATTCTCGTGCTATTTTCACTGTTCTAAAGTATATAAAAAAAAAAAAGAAAGAAAGAAAGAAAAATTTCAGAAGGAAACAGGACAATGATGCAAAATCTAACAAAGTACATAGAAGAGAAAACTGTCTTCAAATTCATTTATGAACATGGAACACAATTCCTAAAAGTTAGCAAAATCGCAAAAGAATAATGTGTTATTTTCTTGTAAGAATTACAAGAAATCTACAAAATGATTTCAATGTTATAAATCTATTGATGGGGCTGGAGAGATGCTTGGTGATTAAGAGCACTTGCTGCTCTTCCAAAAGACTGGTGTTCAGTTCCTGGCATCCTCACTGGGTGGTTCACAACTGTAACTCCAGCTCCAGGGGTTCCAATGCCCTCTTCTGATATCCTTAGGCACATCAGAACAGATGTGATATACATCCACACATACACATTAAGTGCACAATAAAAATAAATCTTTGTATTAAAAAGTCTACTGATATAACAATATAATTTTCACATTAATAGGCATGTGACCAATAACTCCTGGATAGACACTATGTCTGCAGAGACTGATGGACTGATTAGAATTTCAACACCATGGAGAGACGGGCATGTCGCAGGTCCAGAGGCTAATTACCTAGTCTTGGGCTTGTTCGAGCTTCCCCAGAACAGGCATTCCTGAACCACCTCTGTGTCTGAACTAACATCCTGTGACTAAGAGATGACACCTTTAGGAAGCTATTAACTTAGCAGACCACTAGTTTCCATGATTCCAAAAGCTAATATGACATCAGACAGCATCTTAGACCTACAGGAAAGCTCCCTACCTCTTTGATGCACCCACCAATGTATTTTAAATTTGCCTTCACTTATGATTTTGTTTTGTAAAACTATAAAACTTCATGAAATTCTTCCCCATTGGAACATATATCTTGGGGTAACCTAAATCCATGTTCATGGGCCATAGTCACTAAAAATGGCCCTGTAATAAACTGTTCTTATTCCCTTTAAGATGAGAGCTATGGGTTTTGTGTCAACAGTTATAAGGAACAGTTATCACATTTAAGTGTGCTACAGAGATTAATATTCCTATTAAAATTATTAAGAAAGTGTTTTAATAGATATACTTCTAAATATTAAAATACATTTATTTTACTTCCCAAATTAGTATTACATTTCAGGAAGAAATATAAGATCATTCCTATTCATAGAGAAGTCACTAATGTTGTGATTATCACTATGATATAATATTGCACCAAAAAGTACTTGACAGCTTCATTTAGAATGGAAACAAAATGAATTCCAGAAAGCCCAGTAAAAGGAGAACACTGAAGGAAAATTTCTGTTAAATAAAGCTTCCTCAATCAATAGAGCATTGACACAGAGACAGCCAAAGAGAAAGCAAAACAGAGCATACAGCCAGGCATAGGCCTGAGATGAACAGAACTTTATGTATAGTAAGTGTAATATTTCAAATCAGTGAGAGTATGAGATTCTACAGTGAATTATAGAAGAAGCAGGAGGCCATGTGGAGAAAAAAAAAATACAGCTTGACCTATGTCAGTCACTACAATTCAAGATCAATCCCAAATGGGCAAAGAACCACTCCACAGATAACAACACTTAGAAAGAAATAACTTCTGTTTGTTATTCATTAAATCACTATCTGTTGATATTGGAAATGACCTAAGGCTGACCAATAAAGAACTGGATAAGGGTATAAATAGTATGTTGAGAAAATGGAATGTTAGAGGTGGAAGAATAACAAAAGATCGTGTTTATCAGTACATAATGCCAGAATATCTCCATGCTGCACAGACTTAAAAAAGGGAAGAGTGGTAATGCTTATAGCTAGCTATTATCTGTAATTTTAAGAGGCAGAAGGGTTGGGGAAATTTATTTTGGTTTATGTAACTTTAAGATAATTGTTTTGTACATTTTAGGGGGAAGGGCTGCCTAAGCCTTGGCAGTTTGTATTATCTGCAGGTGTTGGCTTGATACAAATCTGTGATTCAGATGTTTGCTTCCTCGTGACCTGCACTTGCTCACAGTTCTCTGGCAGAACCATTGTGCTGAAAAGCAAAGTTACTGTGGAGAAATTCTTGTAGTTCTTCTCCCACAGTCAGAGAACAAAGGGAGAACAATCCCCTTTAGACTTTGAACTCCCCCACCATAAAGGTGACATAGTTCAGT
Organism: Cricetomys ansorgei; assembly: GCA_026225945.1. Classification (NCBI taxonomy): domain Eukaryota; kingdom Metazoa; phylum Chordata; class Mammalia; order Rodentia; family Nesomyidae; genus Cricetomys; species Cricetomys ansorgei. The sequence goes on from JAMJFZ010000558.1 coordinate 5,000,027, forward strand.
TTGGCTGCTAGAGAATTGTGGGATGAGAGTAAGCTACAAGTTTCCTTCATTATGCAAATGGGCCTTTGGATGAGAGGGCAGAGTTTTTGTAACACCTGAAGAGCTTTTATATCAATAAAAAATACCCGAGATCAGATGATCCGGGTTCTACTGTCAAGAACAGTGCTTGCTATGACAGGTAGTTCCCTCTGCTAAGGTCTGGCAGGTTTTGTGTCTATGAAATGTCTCCTCGTCTTCTTTGCAGACTGACACAGTAGCTATCGGTTACACAAGAGAGACAGCCACGCACACTTTATTAAGCTTTATGTAATCACTAGTACTTCTTATGTTGTTTTGGTTCTGAACCAACTCTGAAATTCTGGCCTTGAACTTGAAGCAATCCTCCTGCGTGAGCCTCCTAAGCACTGGGATTATAAGCAAGTGCCATGACACCTTTACAAAATACAAATTCCTATTGAGGATAAATATCAAACCAACAGCAGCTACCTCTCATTATAGAGCTATAGACTTTATAAATGTGAGAAAGAATTGAGCTTCTATACATTTTTGTACTTTTTAATATTTAAAACAGGAAAATAAATGTCTGTTCCAAAAGTGAATAGTATTTTAAAGGACAAAAGTCTCAATGGAACTAAACATAACTAAAACTAGCATAACACAACAAAATAAGAAAAATAAATTCTTTAATAAACAATCTGTCAAGGAGCAGGGATAAATTTGTTAGTAAATCTTCCCATTTTTTTTTTTATACTTAAATGTTACTTTAAGAAGAAAAGGCCATTCCTGCTCTCTGCAGGCTCGGTCAAAGTCCTTGTTGTATACTTAATTACATACCCACCCTGTACTTCCTTGGAGCAGTTATCAATCAAATAATCCACTCCTAGCGATGTGTTCCATGTCCTCCCATCTCGGAAGGGCAGCAGACAGGCCTGCCGTCTTTCCTTCTGTAAGTACAATGTCGTGCGTCCGCATAAAGCAGTATTCACCACAGTGAATGTAGGAGTTGGTGTATTTTAATATCTAGGTATTTCTTTCCTACCAGGAGGGTCAAAATAGCTCTGGTCCACTCCCTGCCACATTGCCACTTACGAGGAGACTGAAAACCGTACTCTCTGATCTTCACACAGATGCTCCACGCCCTTCGCGGATATTGGTTCCGAGAAATTGCCTGTCGGGTGGCAGTCTACAGGCGAGAGAGTTCTGGAGGCGCAGAAGCTGATGCTGTCCTAGTGATTCTCTTCTTTCACGGAGTAAACACCCTGTACAGATGAAGTTTCAGCAAGAGTGTGACCATGTCCCTACATGCTACCCTTCATTCTCTAGGACCAGGTGAGGCTTCAAGGCATGGTTTCACTGTCTAGGTTTTAACAACAGCGTCTACTTCGTGTCCATCATAAAGAACTTGTTTGCACGCCGTGTGTTTTTCTTTTCTGTGGCCCAGAATGTAGACACAGTGCAGCTGAAGAAACTGAAGCAATCCTTTGACCCAGGAAGAAAAGCCATGTGTAGAAGACTGCAGAGTTATCCCATCAGCCTGGGCACTTGGGTGACTTTGTGAATTATGACCCAAATACCCATCTTTGAACTGTTAAATGAGGTATAAATAACCATCTAAAACTTGTAAGCCCCTAGACTTGGAGTTGCCTTCAAAAACAAAACAAAAACCCAGTACATTGGCGTGGCTTAACCCTCATGGACGGCAACGCATTTTGGTGGGGTTCTTAGTGTAAGCAATCAGTTTAAGGGCTGGGAAGATGACTTTGTGGTTAAGGGCACTGGCTGCTCTCCCAGAGGAGTTCAATTCCCCAGGTTTACTTCCCAGCACGGCAGCTCATATCTGTCTGAACTGTTCCAGGAGACCTGACACTCTCACACAGACACACATGCAGACAAAACACTGATGTAGATGAAAAAAAAAATGTTTTTAAAAAGAAATCAATTTATTGCAACCCAGTAGAGGAGAGCCTTCTGAAAGGTGGAAAGAACACTATTGGATTCGACATTGCAGTGTAGACAGAAGCAGTGTAAACAGAGGGCACCCAGGCTACAGACTTCATCCAGGACCACATGGAGATTTCTCCCTCAGAATCACCCAACGTCCACGGTTAGATGCTGTTTGTTGCACTGTAAAAGGGGTGTGGAACTGTCCACAGAGCTGGACTCACTTCCATCTCCCTGGGAGGAAGGGTAGTCATGGTAACGTCAGGACAGACTGCAGCTGCACAAGGCCAGGTCTGGATAATACCAGGTGGCTCTGGTGTTCCTAGCTCTCTTCCTCCCTAGTATCGGTGTCTGCTGTCAAGACACTTTAAGTCTTTCTGAGGGCTCACTGCTTTCAGTCAGTCTTGGTAACATGATTGAATTTGTTTCTTCTTAATGGATTCTTAGAAATGTGATCTTTCAAATATTTGTATTAAGGTTTAGCAGAATAAAATAAAAAACAATGAAATGAAGTAAAATGAAATAACACAGTGTCATTTCCAGTAGCGGAAGGGTCATTCCTCATTCCAGAAGTGTCTCTGAAAGTAAGAGTGACATAAAACATGACTTTAAGTAACGGAGCGGCAAGCAATCAAGTCGGATCTGTTTCCCATTATGGAGGTTCTAAGCTATATGCGAACCGAGTGGAAACTAAATCTGCAAGCCGTAAGGCATTAAGATTTGTTACTTCCTTCCTGGCAACTAAAACTCAAAAATCCACTTCAGAAGTATGTGCCTTCCTAAAGGATAGTGACTCGGCTGAACTCGTCCACTTGTTTATAATGCTGGAATATTATTTTACATTCTTTCCAAAATTTTACTTAGTTTGAGTACAATTCTGCCAGTAGTTTATTTTCATTTAATTTTTTTTAGTTTTTCTTCTCTCATATAATGCATCCCTCCTTTCCTCCTCCTCTCTCTCCATTCTGCCCAGCTTCCCCATCTCTTCTCTCCCCCCAGATCTGCCCCCCAACATACACACACCGCTTCTCCTCTAAAAAGAACAGTCCTCCCAGGGTTACCACTCAAACAGGGCATGACATAATAAGATGGAACAAGGCCGGGCACTAATCCCTATATCAAGGGTGAACTAGGCAACCCAGCAGGAGCAAAAGGGTCCCAAGAGCATGTAAACGGGCTAGAGACTTTGCATTTCCAGCCTGTAGAAGTTTTGCAAGAACAACCAGCCAGACAGCCATAAAACAGGGACCCTGCAGGTTCCATGTCTGCCGCTTCAGTCTCTGTGAGCCTCTAAGAATGCTGGTCAGTTGACTGCATGGTGTTTATTCTCCTGGTGTCCTTGGCTCCTCTGGTTCTCACGATCCCTCCTCCCCCTCTTCCACAGGGTTCCTCACGTTTGGCCTTTGGCCTCTGCATCTGTTGCTGGAGGAAGCCTCTCTTTTTAAGATTGCGCTAGGCGCTGATCTATGGATACAACAGGATGTCATGAGAACTCATCTTGTGGCTATCCAGTTTCTAGTTCCTGGCCTGCCCTGTTGTATCAGGCGTGTGTTTGCTCCTTTTGGGGTTCTGCTCTTTGCTGAGGTCCAGTTCTGGTGGGAGTCCAGTGACCTGGGGGGGAGAGGCAGAGTCAGGGAAATAATATGAATAAAACCACACCTCTTACAGGTGGGGTCAGACGTCTATCTTTATTTGGGCTTCTCTCTCTCCTTGTCTACTCTACTTCTCTCCTGCTGTATCCTCTCCATAACATCACACATATACATTCACACACATCTTGCGGATGACACAAAGCTTCAACACACTCATCTCACACACACATACACAGTAGCAACAAGCACGATAAGGCCCAGCAGAGGCAAAGGACATTCAGGAGACAATCCTCCCTGAGGATCCGCTGGGACAATGGAACAGAACATCAGCCAGCATTGGAGCTTCAGAAGCACAGCTCACTGGTTAGCAGACAATTGTCCCAGCGGATCCTCAGGGAGGATAGGCCATAGGTAGAAGGTTTCGTAGCAGGGGTGGTACCCCGGTCCCTCTTGGAAGCCTTACCTGGTTGCAGAAGATGACCTGCTCAGGCTCCCTATCACCCATTTCTAGAGGTCCTTGCTAGGGTCAGCCTCGTGGTAGATCAGTGAGCTTCCACTGCACTAAGCCTCCAGATCGCCCATAAATATCCTACAATTCTGGTTGTCTCTCCATATATTCTCTCCCTCCAACCCTCTCCCACAACCTGGCCCCCTCAGCTCCCATTCCCATCCTCCCTAGCCCAACTGCACCATCTGTTCTATTTCCCCTCTACCTGGGAGATCCCTGTGTCCCCACTGGGTCCTTCCTGATGCATAGTCTCTCTGAGTCTGAGGATTGCTGTAGCTTTTGTCCTTTGCTTACAGTTAATATCCACATATAAGTGAGTTCATACCTTGTTTGTCTTTCTGGGACTGGGTTACCTCATGGCCAGTTGTGCTGATACAAGCCTGAAGGATTTGCTGAAGGAGGCAGATGCAGGAGATTCACGAGTTTGAGGCCAGCCTGGGCTACCAATGGTTTTCAAAACTTACCTCAAGGGCGCTTAATAGTAGGTCGAGCTATGTCACATGCACAGATTTTCACGTAACCAAAAGTTGTCTCTTTGGTTTTGAAATTGTTCTCATTACTTGTGAGAGGTCTTTCCGTGGTGTGTTATAACCTCACCTGCCGTGTTTCTAACAGAGCACAGTGCCTTTGATTATCCCAGTGGCTACTTAGCACCAAGGAACTCTTTACAGAATGAAACAGGAGCTACATTTTTAATAATTTTTAATTTTTAAAAATTATGTAAGCTAATTGTGAAATCTCTTTTCTTCCTACAGCATCGATAATCACACAGCAGCGCATCATTTCTACCATGTTTACAAAAAGAGACTTCTACAAAAAGGGACTTTTGTATTGTATTTGGGATTACATTAAATCTGTTCATCAGTGTGTGGTGGGGGGACCAAGTCACCTGGACCACAAGCAAGGTGTATTTGTTCCTTTAGCTGTTCTTTCATTTTTCTCAACCATGTTGCCCTGCTTTCAAAGAGCAGGACTTCCACGGCCTTTGTAGATGCATCCTGAGAAAGCTCACAGCGCTATTATAAATGGTAATTTAAAATGCAATCCAACTATTTTTTTCTACTATATCAAAATTTGTCTTCGTGTATGGACCTTGTACCCTGTGGCCCCGCTGAACTTACTACCTAAGGTTTTTTAGGGCACAGTGATGTCGATTTTAAAGGATTTGCTAGGTAGGTGATCGCGCCATCTGAGAAGGTGGCTTCTGTCTGTATACCCTGGATTCTTGTACCTTATTTGGAGGCTAGAATATCCAATGGGATGTTTGGAAGAAGTGGTCCAAGTGCACATCCTTATTTTTCTGATGTCAAAGGGAAATCCACTTCTCTATGGAGAGGCAGAATACTTCCAGCTTTCCTCAGCCCGTCCTTACCTCCCTGGGCTCTCTGTCTCACTGTCTGTGCCCTCACCTGAACCCCCTTTAGCAGCGCTTCCTGCTGGAACCTCGGACAATGTGGGGCAGTGACAGGCTCTTCTTGTTCACTTTGTTTTTCTGTCTCTCCGTGATCACTGTCCTCTGTGGCCTAGTGTCCAGCGTCTTCATGTATTTCCCATATTCTGTCCATTCTTTTGTTAGCGTTCGATTCACTGTAGAGAGAAGGAACGTAAGAAGAGCAGACATGCTCTTTGTAGGATCTGTACGCTTTCGCTCACTCTAACGCACGCTCTATAGTTTAGCAACGGGTCTGTTTATTTTTAAGTTTGGACAATCCAACCTGTCTTTTCAGAGAATACTTTACTACTTTGCTGTGGCATTGCAGGTAAATCATTACGTCCTTCAGAACACCCCTGCTTTATATGGTTCCTTTACTATTTGCTCTCTGTATTTAGCACAAACTGGCTCTTGCCGTCCTGCAGTTGCAGGGTTCCACTGTACAGTACTGGATAATTTAGGGGGCTGCTCCGGCCTCAGACTTTATCTGGGAATTCGGCGTTTTCTTCCATTTATTTTACCTATTAGCAAAATTTTAATATTACTTTCTCTCTCTCTCTCTCTCTCTCTCTCTCTCTCTCTCTCTCTCTCTCTCTCTGACAAAGTCTCACTGTGAAGCCTTGGCCACTATGTAGCCTTGGCTGGTCTCAAACTCAGAGCTTGGACTGCCTCTGCCTCCTGAGCGCTGAAATTAAAGGTTTGAGACATGATACCCAGGCCAGATCCTAACTTCTTGTTACTTGTATGAAAACCATTCACTGTTATTTGTTTTAAATCTGGCTGCTTAACTGTAGTATTGGTCCCAAATATTTTCTAGCTTATTTACTTTTAAAATCTATGAATTGTTCTCATTTATCTGTCCATGTGTCTTTCAATTCATGTGTGTGTATACATGACTGTGTGTGTCCACAGATGCCAAATTTGCTTCCGCAGACACAGGCTCCAGCTCCACCGGGGAGATGCCCAGGCGGGTGCTGGGAACAGTACGCCCACTCTCTAGAAAGAGCAGCATGTGGTCGCAGCCACCAAGACAACTCTCTAGCCCTGTTTTCTGGCTTCTTAATCTGCTTTGGACTGAACTTTGTGCCTGCCCAAAATTCATTTTGAAACTATGTCCTCCCCTACCGGAAAGCTATTAGGCGGGAAGAGTCTTAAGAAGGTAATTATGATTGACTGAGGTCATCAGAATAGAGACTTCATGAATGACATCAGTGTCCTTACGAACCTCAAAATAACTTGCTGTCACCCTCTGCTCTGTGCCAAGTAAAGACACTGAGAAGGCAGCCATCTGTAACTCCTCAGGGGACCCTCGGTAGCACCTTATCATGTTGCCATCCCCATCTTGAACCTCTAGTTGAAAAGGGCAGAAAAATCCATTTCTCCTGCTTACAAGCCAGCTGGTCTATGACACCTCTGCTCTGCTACCCTGACCCAAGACACTATCTTAGGATTTTTAAGTAGAAAATCTGACAAGAAAGTTTCTTCTTTTCCCCCGTTCTTTGTGTTTAATTTACCTTTCATCTCTCTTGCATTGTTGATTACCCCATAATAATATCGTTTACTAGGAGTGACCCCTTATCAAAGACTGAGCTGTGCTGCCACGAGACAGATACGTGCGGAATGCGGAGTGCCGAGAACAGTTCTGCATTCTGCAGCTTCAGTTGCCTGCACTCAGCCATGCTCTGGGAATGTCAAATGAAAAATTGCATGAATAATTCATAGGTTTTAAATAACTATCATCGTAATACAGTGTTATAATTGTCCTATTTTATAATTGATTGTTGTGAATCTCCTAACATGCCTATTCAACAAATTACAAAGGTGAGCATGGGCTTCAGTTAGAGGAAGCCTCAGAAACATCCTGGAGAGCTCTTGTTCTGACCGGAGTTGGCACCTTCTCCATTACATACACCTTCAGCCCAGACTCACGAGTACTCCTTGTGATCCCTCAGGAGTCAGACTGTTGGGAACTCCACCTCAACGTACGCTTCTGTAATCACCTTCGCGGGAGCAATAGGGGTCTCCACCCCCAAATTATGTCTCTGATCTTGACAAAGCCACGCGTCACCTCTGGCTTGAACAACGTCCTCAAATGTGACTGTCATAGGGGTGCAGAACAGTGCCATCGGAGGCCTAGAAGATTGAAATGAGGTGCTCCGAATACTTCTATTTCTTCGTGCCTTAGTCTGAGCTGCAGCTTAATGGAAATGCCTGCAGCCTTTAGTAAAAGCCATACTTCTTATTTCTGTAGTTGATTTTTGTAAAAATAGTTAAAATTCAATTGTGCAGGGTTACTTCTCATTGCCGTGAGTTCTCACTGGGAGGGATGGTGAATTTCATGTTAGAATCCACATGGAAACAAGCACTAGTGTTTTCCCACCTCCCTGATTGCATGCAGCTGGTGGTTTGGGTTTTATCATTTTCGAGGATGTTGGTGATGGTCCTGCATGTGCCGGGTGCCGCCCTGCCCGGCTGCATCCCAGCCTCTTACAGCAGCTTTCTCATTCTCGTGACTCGGACCGGGAGCCATAGTTTGATACTTCTGTTGATGATCTGGAGAATTTAGCAGAGAAAACTGCTGAATTTAGCATCTCTAGGTTTTGTTTTGTTTTGTGTTTTTGTAGCTGGTGGTTTACTTAGGCTTCCGTCTTTTTTATTAAGTTGATTTGGCTTTTAGCAGAAGCCGTTTAGTCTAGATGTGTTTTTTCCTCTGGCAGTTATGTCTTACCACTGTGCTTTAACTCCTAGGAAAATAGACCCTTATCATTTATAATATTTGCAATTCTATTCTTTATATTTTTCATCTGGTCTAACTTCTTAAAGATTTATCTTTGGGAATATTGAATGAACTGGCTCTTGACATAATTTATTAATTTTTGTTTTATTTATTGCTTTTTCTTTAATTTCTGCTTTCTGTCCCCCTATTGAAAATTTCAAGTTGATAAACTTTCCCCTAGCTTCTTGATACAAATATTTAGTTTCTTTAATTTGAGCTATTATCATTTTGTGTACTTTCTGTAGATGTCTTTAATCATATTTAGTGTCTAATATCTAAAATGTCTCTCTCTGTCTCTCTTTCTCTCTGTTTCTCTCTCTCTCTCTCTCCATGCATGTTTTAGAACCAAGATTTTAGAAGATATTTAGAAGATTTTAGAAGATATAAAAGGGAACAACATAAGCATCCTGTAGCCCAAATTGCTCTGTTTATGAGGGCTGGTTTTGAGATCTGATACTTTTGATGAGGTAATAAAAATGTTTATTCCTTATTTACTTCTCCAATCTGAGTCTCAAATATCCAGAATGCACTCTTTCCATCTCTGCTAAGCAAACGTGTATTAATCCTTCAAGTCTAGTTCGAGGTCAATTTGCCAAAAATTGACTAAAGAAAGCCAATTTTCCACAGGACCAAATTGCCAAATTTTCTTGTTCCTTTGAACTATTTATAAAGTGTACGGCAATTCACATTGGATAGGATAGTTTTAATAGCTTTTAAAGATTTATGTAAATGTTTGCTTGACCAGCTTTCACAACAGCATTTTTAAGGGTTGCTTATCTCATCTGTATTCGCGCTGCCATAGCTTCTGTGGCTGAGATGGTAGAGGGGCGCTTTCACAGGGACAGGGTAAGGAGGAGAGTCAGTATGTATGGCTGATTCCAGAGAGAGAGAAGCCGTGGCTGTTGGAAAGGGGTACATTCACAGGACAGATATCCACAAAGAGCGAATTCTCAAACTTAAGGACTTACAAATAGATTACTCTCTGAAGCAAAAGGCTTCACCCAGGTTCTCCCTCTGCTCTCCAGACCCTCTGTCCAACATCCTCCCCTCTCCCTAGTCTCTTTGTGCACTGCAAGAGCTGCCCTGGGTGCTGACTGCTCCCTCCTCTGACCATTCCATCTCTGCTGGACACAGCACAAGCAGCAAGGAGCAGGAGCAGAGACAAACCCACCGTTCCTTCAAGCGCCATTATGATAGAGTCCAAATGAAGACCAGTGCACAGAAACCAAACAGCGGAGTGACTCTAGGAAATGCAGAGAAGTGGTTCTTCCATGAATTAGATTCTTGTCCAGGACTTCACACACGTGACTACTTTTTTTTTTTTTTTTTTTTTTAACAAAACCTTTTCCAAGTCTCAGCTGAGTTTGTGGCCTTTTCCTCTGGATTCTCAGATGAGAGTTTTCACACCACCTCTGCATGGCGGAGAAGTGTAGCACTTCTTATTACGTAAAGACCTCCATTTCTACACAGTTCATTCCACAACTGGCTCAGTGAAATTTTCTTCATTATACAAATATATATTTAACAAAGAAACGTGACCTCATTCTGAGTTGGCGCTCTGTGCTGGCCAGGTTGCTGCTAATGAAGGTTATGATTCCAGCCCTTATTCGGAGGGTACAGTCCAGAATGATAGGGCCCGGGACTCAGATATCTTTAGATACCGTAGATATCCACCCTGCTCACTCGCTTTGTAGTTGTTGTAGAATCTGTGCTCAGCATCCAAGGCGCTAGGTGTTTATAGTCACCGGGTCATGAAAAGACCCTGAAATGATGAGTCCCGGGCACAGCCACGTCTACGGTTAGCATTAAAGACAGCAGCAGAAAGTGGTTACGCAGACCCAGCAGCACCCGCTGCTCACTCTTTAGCCTGTGCCTGCCTTTGTGCCACCTGACGCTCCTGCTACTCCTGACCCATCTTCCGGCTCCGTTCCTTTCTGTTTCTTTAGATCGAGCACAGGTGCTATATATCACTGTGGCATTTTTTGGACAAAGTGTGCTTTGGGGTTTCTTCTTCTCCACCCCTTCTATATTCCCTGTGTACCCCTCAATCTTTTCTGCTTTTAAGTACGTGTGTCCTCTCACTCCCCCCAATCCCATTCTTCTTCATTACCTAGTGTCACCCTCTCTTGGTCTCCTTTCTAGAGTCTTGGACTTTAACCAACTTCCTCTACCCTACTCAGCTTAAGGAAGCTCTGTAGTGCGTGTGGTAACACGGGTTGGATGGTCGCGGACACTCTGAGCGCAGCTTTGCTTCCTGAATCGCTTTAGATCAGACCCTCCAATGCGTTTCCAACCACGGTCACCATCATCCGCACCATAGCCTCACAGTTTCAAATGATATTAAATTCTCAGGTCAAAGCTTCAACCTTCTATCTCCACAATTAAGAGAAAATGTTTCACATACACATATATTCCAAGAGGTTTTTATATTAAAACATTTCGGAAGAAATATTTTCCATTTGAGAGATGGTAAAAAAAAAAAAAAAGAAAAAAAGAAAAATCCAATTTTATTCCGCTTGGGGGATTCGTTTGATGTAAAACTGATCCTTCATAGACTATTCTGTAATATCCCCACTGTTAAAATACCTCAGTCAGACACGTTCTCTTTGAAATTAATTCCAATTTCTTAAAATTGAAAGGCGATGACTAGAAGGAACTTAATTTCATGCTGGGGTTTCTGTGGCTTGGAATAGCGTTATTAATGTTTTTATACTGGCTAAATATGTGAGTCAAGTCGCCAGGCCTGGTGGACATATGGTACCATGTTTATATTAGCTATGCCCAGTGCAAGAAAAAAATCAAGTAGAATTCATAGCTCTATGTTTGTTCCTCCATCCGCGATATTTTTACACGTGAATTTTCCACTAGTTGTGATCGCCAGCTAATATGAAGTATGGAAAATTACCGTATACTATTAAATACCTGTTAGGAACTAGACTACATTTTTTTAAAAAAAATAGGTGATTGTGACTACACTCAGTGACACTGTACCCTGAGCTTGGGGCAGAGGAGTGAATGAGCCCGGCCCAGCCTTAATACGGTCAGCTTAGGGCCAGTCTCCTGGGAATGGGAGCTACTGCGGCAGGTAAAGTTGGTTGCCTTCTTAGGTGTTGTGGCTTGAATGTGGAATGGCCCCCCACAGGCTCATGTGCTTGAAACTTGTTCCCAGCTGATGCTGCTGTTTGGGGGAGGGCATGGAACCCTCAGGAAGTGAAGAAGTGGTTCCCTGCAGTGAGCCTTGAGGCTTTACAGCAAGGCTCTACTTCCGGCCTGTTCTCCCCACTTCTTGAGTGTGGACGCAGCGTGACCAGTCAGCCAACCAGCCTCCTTGCCACAGTGTCTGCCTCGATGTTGTCTACTGGCTCCTTCTGGAACTGAAAGCTAAAATCAACCCTTTCCCCCTTCAGCTGCTTTTGTGGGATTACTTTATCACAACAACAAGAAAAGAAACCCAGTGTCCATTCCCACTCCCTTCCTGTTCTACTCAGCTGAGAAGCCAGCTAACTGTGCAGAACCTTGGCGCGCAGCTAAAGGAAGGGGTGCGTTTCACCAGAAGCATTAGGAAAGCTGGTATTCTGTGGTCACTTGCTCTTACCTCCATTTCTACCCTTCTGAGCTTTCCTCGCCCTTGTCATATCCCTGTCTTCTCCATGCGCCCTTCACCTGTCCCCAGGGACAACCTGCTGGCTGGAAGCTGTCTGAGACTAGAGTGGAGGCGAGTTTCCCCTTTGGAGGTGGCTTGTCATACACACAGCAGCCAGCAAGTGTGAACCACAGACCATCCATCTGTTCAGTCAGCATGGTTTATGCAGAAGACACAACAGCAGGGGCCACACAACCCCTCCACAAACCAAGGTGGACAACAGCGGTGACACCAGCCAGCAAGCTGCACTCCAGGACCCCTGATGGCACCCGAGAGAGCACTTGTTCCTCACGTCTTGAGTCACGGTGAGTCCCAGCTGCCTTGGGGGCACAACGAGGGTGGGCTCTGGTGGGCAGGCATCCACTTCCTGCATTTCCAGTGCTCACGTAACCATGGCTCCTGGACGTCACTCCTCTCTAGATGAACACACCTGACCCTTTTGGCTCCTCCAACAGCTAGGAACCGCTCTTCCGTAGGCCGCTGCCTGAAGGGGTTTTGATTGCCTGAGCAGACAGATAGGGAGGTGCTCTATACAGACAGGGGGCATGGATGGTGTTCAGCTCTGTTACAGGTGCTGGAAAATCACACACGCAGTGACACCCAGGAACCATGGTGCCAGCAGGAACTGATTTACTGTGCTAGAAATAAAATCACACATTACAGATGTATTGTGTCTGCAGAGAGGAGGCTAAGGATCCATATGCTGGTTGGGACATTATCAGTGGCCGTCTGGTCACTCTGTAGGTGAAGGCTAGGTGGTGACGCTTAATAGGTGCTGGAATCGAGCTTCGTTAAGGGTCTGTGAGCAGGCTTGCTCAAACAGCTCTACCTCAGTAAAGCCTTCCAGAGTGGTTCCTATTTTATTTTGTGAGCCGTTAATCTTAGTTTGCTCTAAATTGAGGGGAGAAATAAGAGGACTTTGCCCTTCAAAGGACACAATTAAATATTAAAATGTCCAAGAATAATATTTTAGTTTACACCTTAACCTCTGATAAGGATCCATGGATGCACATTTAGGTGTAAACAGAGGGAGGAAATGAGATCTTTATTTTCACTAAGTTTTTTGTTTGTTTGTTTGTTTGTTTTTTGAGGCAGGGCCACATGTATCTCAGGTTGGCCTTGAATGTAGCCTAGGAAAACCTCGTACTGCTGATCCTCCACCTCCACAGTGCGTGGATTACAGGTGTGTACCGCCACTACTGCTTTATGCAGAGCCGGTCTATCCAGGGCCTTGTGCATGCTAGCTCAGCACCCCACCAACTGAGGTCCATCCCCGGCTCTGTTTTCTCTAACGTCCGGCTGACATTCAGACTTTCTTTTAATCATGAATATCAACTGCAGATCACATCACCATGAACGGAATAAGTGATTCTGTCATCAACAGTATCCAGACGCTTGCGTCCTGTTGGTTGCTGCAAACATCTCTGAATATCGTGTACACGCATCACTACCGAGAAATCTTCTTGTCGTTAGGTTGCACACAGCGGCAGGTCTTCCAGCCTGCGTACCTGTACGAGGTAGCTGGCTGCTGTCTCTAACTCTGCAACCCAGGGGTGCTTTACCTCCAGTCAATGAAACCCCTTTATCAAAGCATGTGGGGGGAGGGGAACACACCTATGTTGCCTTCCAGTACACAACTGACTTTCATTGCCACCATTCTGCAAAACTAAATAGAGCATTCTTAACTCCAGGAAGAACGTGAAAGTTGGACAAGCACAGGAGCTGTGTGCAGATATGCCAAGTACAAACATACCTGAGGGTTCAAATCTCACCGGCAGTGAGAAGCTCCCCCTGTTGCTAACAGATCCCAACCGGGCAGTATTGTACATCTAGAGCAGCAGAACACTTACCCTTGTCTCTCTCCCTTGTCTGTTGGCTGTATTGAGAAGTAGAGGTGTGCAAGCCTCAATATTCCGTACAGTGTTTGCACAAGCCTTCCACCGACACACTACAATCCAAAACAGACAGCAACCGGGTTGCTGAGATGGCTCACCTGAGAAAGCACTCGCTCTGCAAACAAACCCTGATGCTCTGGGTTTGCTCCCTGGCAACCACTATGGAAAGAGGGAACGGACCCCGAAGTTGTCTCTGGTCTCCACACATTATGTGGCATGCACGTGCCCGTACTCACATATATTCACATACGCAGTAATAAAATTGTCATTTAAAATAATAAAACCAGGCATAATCTTGGAGATGAGAACTATTAATTCTAAGAAGGCATGGAAAACCATGTGGTTCTAATGCTGGAGAGAGCCAGCGTGAGCCAAAATGGATGTGAGATGCAGAACTGTGTCAATTTATTTGGGAAAAGCTTGGTTTTATGCTTTTGGAAAGAGCTCTACAACATGCGCAAACTATTCAAAATGTTTCCCGAGGCAACTTGAATGTGTTTTGACAAGTTAGAGCATCATTGAGGATGCTGGGGTGCCTCGCAGTACCACTGGCCTGCTCCCTTCCAGAGCTAAACTCCATCAGTAGCATGGTCTGTGCTGATTCTGCATAGTTCGGATCAGTTATGATGAGAGCCATCAGCTTGACAAAACAGTAACTTCGATTCTGAGAGTCTGTGATAAACTAGTCAACACTACGAATCTCCTGGATATCCGCGATGGCTCCCGGATTTATTTCTTATGGCTCTTGGATTTATTTCTTCTGCCATGGCCATTCTTGTAAGCAAGGCAAACAAATGCCCAGCTCAGCTGAGTACAGTTTTCACTGAAAACATCACAGATCTTTCCAGACTAGCAGAATCTCCCAAATATATTCTTCTTGGCTGATCCTACCCTGGCTTAAGAACACAAAGGAAGTAATAAACGGCCCTTTCATCGGCAGTTTGTGATAAGATTATGATCCAGGGAGGGAGGTTCAAGAATCCGAGAGAAGCTGGCTAGGTAGTTCTGGCTCAAAGTCTCTGGGTCTCTCCCAAGGCTGAAGGCATCTGAAAGGACCATATGAAATCTCTCCATGGTGACCGGCATTTGGGAGGAGGGGTGCTCAAAAAACATGGCAGCTGTTGTTTGTCCACAGAGGGAATAATGAAGGGGGGGGGCACAGGAGAGAGGGGAGCCTAGGAGAGAGGGAGGGCCCAGGATGGGGGGGGGGCAGACTTCCACAAGCAGATTCTTCGGAAGTCAGAAGCCACACCCCCTCGTTGCTGCTGTACCCTACTCTAGGTAGAGAACTGAGATAGTTGTGAGCTATCTCGGAGACCACGATTTGAAGCACGACCCGGCCACATGCCTACCGCATTTGATGATTTCTTCCTCACTAACACACGCAGCAACCAGAGGTTCGCTTATTTTACGCTACAAGAAATCCCAGAGTGGGCAATACACGGAAGCTGCGGAGGGGTCACAGACACCTTTGGGATCCCAGGTCCTGGTCCTGGAGAGCCTCGGCGCTTCCAGACTTGCTGAAAAGAGGCGGCCTGGCATCAGTGCCTTCTCTCGGCATTCGTTTGTAAGAAATTCTAGGGAAATCGAGTGTTCGGCTAACCCAGCACTCATAATAGATGAAGACAAGGAGAAACCATCCAGCCTGTATAAGGGATAAAACCAGGAAAAACAAGCGTCGCTAGGGCCGACAGTGTCTGCTCCCGTTCCAAACTCAGATTTGGGATGGTGAGGAAGAGAGCCTTAAACCTCACAGGTGCTAATTAACGATTTCTCAAATGAACATGCAATTCACTGCCACAAGCTTTCTGCGGATGAACCCGCACTTCCCTTATCCACACACTTCCTCCAGCTTTGCATGCTACATATTCCTATCAAAGGAGAAAATAGATTTTCCCCCATTGCTAAGAATTAAATACAGTAAACAAAAACAGCGATTCCGTGTGGTTCATTTTCTCTTGTCCTTTGGGCTTGTCCCTGATGTTTTCACCAGTGTGTGAAATGCTGATTTCCTCTTGGAGGTGTCTCTGCACCCAGGCCCCCCCACCTCTGCGCTCTCCTGCTTTCCCACAGTCCTGCCTAGGAATAAATACCACCTCTTCATTTTTTTAAATGGGTTTTGTTTGGTGGGCATTTGGTTGGGGGCTGCTGTTTTATCTTTGAGATAGGTACTCGTGTAGCCCAGGATATCCTCCAACTCACCTGAGGATGGCCTTGAACTTCCCAATCCCTCTGCCTCTGCCTCCCAGGTGCCGGTATTTCAGGGCTCCCAGTTCCTCACGCATACATTCTTCGCTTATCACTATATTTCTTGGCTCGGAATTTGCTTTGTAAAAACAATTCAAAAATAAAAAGGGGAAGGGCAAATTGATTAAATATAAAAGCACGCTCTAAGAAACTACCTAAGATCTGTAAAAGGGACAGCCCCAAACAACAACTGGCATTCCCAAAATACCCTGAAACGCCAACAGAGCATTTTTGTACAAAAAAAACAAAAAAAATTTTTTTTCAACTTTTATGCCAAAATTGACTTTAAAATTGAAGCTGTTAAAAATATATTCTTAATTTAGTAGCTTTTAATTAGCTGGGCTCTTTTCATGGGTGGGGTTGCTAAGTGGTGAGTTGATTCTGGCCACAGAGGAGTATCCTGCCTCCGTAAAAGGCATTCTTTTTACTAAGAATAGACATGTGGGCTACAAGATAATTAAAAAGCATTTGGCATAATTGAAGTTCTGGTGAGGAAATAATTAAAGTCGTGGCCTTGCATGCTGGGTGTATACGAAGGGCTGTAAAGCTTCAGTATCGGAATGTATGGCCTTTGAAGGATTTTATTAAGATGAAAACAGTTGACAACGCCACTGATAAACCGTACTTTCCGTCTTTAGACTGGGATTGCTAAAATTACACATTAGATGCATGCAAGGTCCTGCTGCTCGAACCGGAAGTATAGGAGATCATCCTCGAAAGTGAAGCTTCCGCTCTCACGCAAAGGAACCGGTGGGAAACTTTCAGTGATCACTTGTCATGTCATCGCTGCAAGAGGTCACAATTTCAAACGCAGAGTGACGGACGCTTCCTGTCCTTACAAGAGGAGTAGATTCTATCTCTCCTCCTCTGCAGATTATTCAAGGATTTGGACTTTCTGTCAGGATTAGGGAAACAGGAATGGAGGCTGATTAGCGACTGGAACCTAGATGAGAAACAGTTGAAGTGCTTCTCGACCGTCTTCCTCAGCGTTGTTTCTAGTTATCTTCAAGATTAAAAAAAAAAAGTAACTTTCACAACCGTTAATGGCAAAAAGAAGCTTTGTGAGAGCCAAACTACCGAAGAAATGAAAACCAGTGAAGTGAGCAGGAGCTGCCTGTTTCGAAACTTGAAAAATCGCTATGCGTGAAACACAAACACATTTCAAAACAAATCCAACCCCAGGATGTGGTTAAATTCAAACAAGGAAACTTTTGAATAGTATTTTGAGTTGCAGCAAAAACACACTGAAGTGAATCTATACCCCGTGTTCCGTAGAAATTCACCAAAATAAAGCAAGGTGCGAACCCAGTTTGTGCGTGTGTTGGGGGCGGGGCACCACTCGCCACGCTGCGGACGCCTCAGATGCCCATCTTACTTTCCTCCTGCGGTCCTTACGTCACTCAGAATAGATAAGCACTTGGTGACAGAAATTTCCACATAGGCCAAGCACAATAAATAAATGTAGACAAATAATAGAATTAGAAAAAAAACACCATTTTACTACTCCTCGATGAAATAATAAACTTGGACGAGGATCAAAAGTGGCTGCTTAAAAGCATTAGGCAAAAAAAAGCAGACCTAATTCTGTCGGAACCAGTTGGTCTGACATCACCTGAAACATGCATTTGAACGGTAATGGATGTGACAACCAGGCATCACTGTACCCACCATGTGATGCACTGGGGACTAAAAGCTCAGCTCCACTTAGGAAAAAAAGGGAGACCTGAATTCAATCAAGAGTTTGGCCCTAACTACTAGTTTACAGGAAATAGAGATGAGGAAACTTATTAAATAATGTCATGAGAATAAAATCACCAAATTCAGACTGTGGGAAATTATGTATGGTGAGTGATCCAGTTGAAAATTGGGGTGATGCTGGAGCCTAACACCCTGGCAATGAGGTTGAAGTCTGTCGACAAGGTTCCAGACTCCCCAGCGGGGAACTTCGGCTTACCAGCCATTCTGTCCCTTCCTCCCCTTTGCTGTAATGGCGACAAAAGTCTTTCATTATGTCTGCATGGCCTAGTAATACCTTAGCTGGCCGGTGTTAGCTGAGAAGGAGAAGCGGCCATTTTTTACTCAAAAGTAATTGTCTTTGTAAAATATCTTGCAGGCTTCTAAGTCCTGGTGTGTGTAAAGCTACACATTCATATTGATAGTAACAGATAGAAGCAAAAGGGGCCTAGATAGAGAAAAAATAAATACGCACCAAACAGCTAAAAACTGTAAAATAAAACCCTTCTTTGCCTACATGGCACTCTGCTCTGTTTGGGGCAGATGGAGATCTTATTCAGCTAACAGTATTAAGTCAAATGTTCTTTCTTAGCAAACAAGATAAGTTGCAGGAGGAAGGACTCCCAACCCCCATCCTGGGCGTGACTACAGCTACATAGGAAACCTCTGAAGGCCTGAGCAACATCTGCATATCAAAAAACTATTTGGCTTTTTAAACTTCTTCCCAGAGCAATTCTCTCTCTTTCTGGTGTGGTCCCTTTCCTTGGTAATGTATGTTGTCAGTCTCTCCCTCCTTCTCTTCTTGGTGTGGTTTTTTCCACTGACAAGGCGCATTGCATTGTCAATCTCTCTCTTGCCCCTCTCTTTTCTTAATATGTACGCTGTTAATTCCCCTATTAAAAACGCTCCTGCGTTTTACTTCTAAAGCGTGTTCCGCGTGTCATTTTAAAGTGCGATTGTGCGTGTCATTTCCTCGGGTCCCATAAAAGAACGAACTACCTTGTTCGTTTGTCATTCCTCATTTTTCCTACGTTCGTACTCCCTCCTGCGTAGAGTTTCCGTGAACCCATTTGTGGGAAAGCCTGGTTCCCTCCACCGGGTGAGGGTGTCTGCAGATGACAAGGGCTCTTCTACCAAGGTAGTGTGTTGGGCCCCGATATGATCAGACCTGTTTGTAATGATGTTTGGAACTGATGCTAAATAATGGTGCAGTATTAGTGACTGGTTGGTGATCATAGTTACAGTCTGGACAGCCAATTTATAAAAGGCACAGAAATTGGGTCAGAAGACTGACAAAATGAATTAATATTATATACCCAGACACGAGGTGAGAATCACATCATCCATGAATGCTATAAGCTGTGAGGAACTATGAGTCAGAAGCTAACATTATCTTCAAAAGACACAAAATACTGAATACATTTTTGCCAATAAATAGGTGTAAACAGTTGCGATGGAATTAAGAAAGTACACTGTAAACATCTCATAAGCCTGATTTTATACTTTCTCCTCCAGCTGCCGTAAAATCATTAGACGCGAGGCTGGAGAGATGGCACAGTGGTTAGAACACTCCTGAAGAAGAGCCAAATTCGGTTCCCTGCATCCACAACTGTCTGTGACTCCAGCTCCACGGGATCCGAGGGCCTCAGCAGGTACCTGTGCTTGCGTGCGCGCGCGCACACACACACACACACACACACACACACACACACGGATAAAAATAAAAATGAATCTTTAAAAATCATTAAACATTACATTTTATTTTGCTCATTTTATAATACACTTAAATCCGTGCCGACTTATGACTATGATTGCTATAGGCAGCAAAACTACTTGTTTTGATTAACAGCCCTCTCCCTAGGAATCACAAAGTCCTGAAGTATGTGGCCACAGAATCACCTAACCACAGGAGGTTGGAGAGTCATAGCCAGGCCCTATCTCCTTTAGTTGCTAATTCATTGGTGGCCACGGGGATAGGAAGTCACTGCAGCCTTGTCAAGGATTATTCGGGAACTCAGCCTTTACCAGTTCCTACAGCCTTGCCTAATTACACAGCGTTCGCTTGACTAAGGCTTGTCCTAACATGTCCGTGCAGCCCATCAGTGAGGCTCTCATCAACACCAGCTCTGAAGACTCCTGTGGGACGTAAGGTCCCTTGGCCATTCCAATTTCTCAATCTGAATGTCTGCATGATTATGTTGTCAGTTATAGTCTATTCCTATCAAGAACCAGTTCTAGGAGAGAGAATGACTTTCCCTACATATTTATCTCACAAAAGACAGATTTCTCATCTGTGAACATAATGCTGTCAACCTTGCATACCATCTCTTAAGTAAGTATCACAGCGTCTTAGTGTCTATCACTGCAATGGAACACCATGACCAAAAAGCAAGTTGGGGAGGAAAGGGTTTACTTGGCTTGTACTTCCGTGTGGCTGTTCATCACCAAAGGAGTCAGGAACTCAAGCAGGGCAGGAGCTGGAGGCAGAAGCCGTGGAGGGGTGTGCTTACTGGCTTGCCTCCCATGGCTTGCTCAGCCTGCCTTCTTATAGAAACCAGGACCGTCAGCCCAGGGATGGGACCACCCACAATGGGCTGGACTCCCCCTGACCAATTACTAATGGAGAAAATTGTTGGGAGCTGATATCATTCGCCATTAGAAGATGGCGCCGGCTCCCTGCTTCCTGGTTCTTCACGGGAGCGTTGTTTGCTCTTGCGCATGCACTAACTGTGTAATCTGCTCAAGATAACCACATGCTAATTGGGATCGTAAAAGCTACCGATTGAAGGCAGTATACTAATTAGGTTCTGCAAGAGCACCAATTGGCAGGGAAAAACATTCCCCAAAACTCTATATTAGTTGGGGGTTTTCTAGACTCGTGGTCCTTCTCCATCTGCTATCTAAAAGAGCTGTCAATAAATTGCCGTCAGAAGGATTCTGTTTTGCCGCGTCTCCTTTATCGGCGAAGGTAGCGCGCGACAAAGTGGTGCCGAAACCCGGGACGCTGCCGACTCCTGGGCAGAGGAACTACAAAGGACCCCGACTACTGCTCGTCGGAAAAGAATTCAGAACTGACGGCGCGTGAGGCCTAGGCACTCTTCTGCAAGGTACGAACTATCTTGCTCTCTCGGTGTTCGTGCTTGTTGCTTTCTTTCTTGTATTGGTGTGCTGTCTGTGTCTCAACTGTGGGAAAAGTGATAAAAAGTGCACGTATCCTTTCTATACCACCACATAATTCGCTGTCAGTCTCAGGTAGATAACTGAGCAAGCGTTCCCGCTCCTGTAGATAAAGGAAGCATGGGAAATCAACAGATAAAGCCGATTCTGGATGCAATGCAGGCGTTGCTTAAGCAGAGAGGCCTAAAAATACCAGAAAGGGTGCTGAAAAACTTTTTAAAAGAAATAAATCGTGTAGCACCGTGGTTTGTTAGTACAGGGTCCCTAACTAAGGGTTCCTGGGACAAACTCGGAGTAGATCTAGCTAACGAAAAGGAGAAATCTAGGTTGAGACCGGGGACATGGCCTGTTTTTAAATTAATTAGGGCCTGTCTAGAAGATGAGAAATGTAAAGAGCAAGTAAAGGAAGGACAGCGAGCATTAGCCGACCACCAAGATAGTCTATCAGAAGCAGAGGAGAGGAGAGGCATAAATACAAAAAAGAAGCCTCTAATTAAGACACTAGTGAGTAAGGAAAAAAAAGAAAATCCAAAAGAAAAGGGAAAAAGTTTATACCCAGTGTTAAAAGAGTTTCAAAAACTCAAGGTTAGTGCCTCTTCCTCAGAGGAGACGTCCTCGGAGGGAGAAGAACAAGATGACTCATTTAGCTCAAAACAAAAACAGAAAGAGCTTGACCTTGAGGAGCAGGCCGAGCTGGAGGAGGAAGCTGCAAGATATGAGCTTGATCCTCCTTATGCGCCTGGATTTAACCCTTCCGCTCCCCCTTTAGAGGAGGAAGTGGTAGTAGTCCGGCGAAAGACTAAGCCTGAGCCAGAAAAGAAAAAAGTATCTACCTCTATGATCCCAGAAAAGGAAAGAAAGAAAATTAGGGCAGCTTTTCCAGTGTGGGAGGATAATCAAGTGAGACAGTATGCTCCATTGGATATCAAACAGTTAAAGGCCCTAGCAGAGTCAGTACAAACATATGGCATTAATGCCTCTTTTACTCAGGCGCTAGTGGAACGCTTAACATCCATGGCCCTGACTCCTGAGGATTGGTACAACACTGTTAAGGCGTGTCTTACAATGGGACAATATTTGGATTGGAAATCTATTTTTCAAGACTTATGTGCAGGGCAGGCAAGACAGAATGCAGCTAATCAACAACCGCACTGGACTTATGATATGCTTACGGGACAAGGCCAGTGGGCTGCTAATCAAACAGTTTATCCGCCTGAGGTTTATGAGCAAATTAATAAAGCAGCAGTAAAAGCTTGGAAGAGTTTGCCAAACAAAGGACAGGTTACAGGGAATTTAACAAAAATTATTCAGGGACCTAATGAGCCGTTTTCAGACTTCGTTGCTAGAATGATGGAAGCAGCAGGAAGGATTTTTGGAGACCCTGATACGGCTATGCCTCTGATAGAACAGCTGATTTTTGAGCAAAGTACAAAGGAATGTAAACAGGCAATTACCCCATGGAAAGGAAAAGGATTAAGTGCTTGGATGAAAGCATGTAGAGAGATAGGGGGACCTTTAACGAACTCAGGATTAGCTGCTGCAATTTTATCCGCACAAAAGAGTAATGCTATAAAGTGCTACAAGTGCGGTAAAGCTGGTCATGTCCAGAGACAATGTCGAGGTAATGTCAAGGACAATCAAAATGAAGGAAGAAAACAGCCAGGAATGTGCCCTAGATGTAAAAAGGGGAAACATTGGGCAAGTGAATGCAGATCAGTCAGAGACGTCAAAGGGAGACCTCTTACTGAACAGTCAAAAAACGGGCAGAGGGGCCCCCGTCCCCAGGGCCCTCAAATGTATGGGGCAGTAGAGGAGACACCACTCCGCGGGTCTGTGAAAGTGACATCATCAGGAGGGTCACCTCCGGATCAGCAGGATTGGACTTGCACTCCACCACCAGAGCAGTACTAACTCCTACCATGGGGTGTCAGCCTATCCCCTCGGATCTGCATGGTCCGTTACCTCCTGACACCGTAGGATTAGTTATTGGCAGATCATCCACTACCTTGAGAGGATTGGTAGTGCATCCAGGAGTCATTGATCAGGACTATGAAGGATGCATAAAGATCATGTGCTCTTCCCCCCGAGGAATAAGTTCTATCTCTCCTGGGGATAGAATAGCTCAGCTTCTTGTTCTCCCCAGTCTACATAACATGTTTCCAAGCAAAGATCAGGTCAGAGGAAACCAGGGATTTGGGTCCTCAGGAGGAGGCCATACCTTTTTATCATTAGAGCTAGATAGGAGGCCAACTCTGGAGCTAACAATTGAAGGAAGAATGTTCACAGGGTTGTTAGATACTGGAGCAGATACCACCATTATTTCAACTACTTGGTGGCCTCCGGAATGGCCTGTAAATCAGTCAGAACAGTCTCTACAGGGTTTAGGGTATGAAGCTGCTCCCAATGTCAGTGCTAAAACGCTGCATTGGGAAGATCCAGAGGGAAGAAAAGGCATTGTTATCCCATACGTCCTGCCACTTCCTATTAACTTATGGGGAAGAGATGTTCTTAAACAAATGGACTTTAGACTTACAAATGATTATTCCCCCCAAAGTCAAAACATGATGAAAAAGATGGGATGTGTGCCAGGAAGAGGTTTAGGGAAGGCTTTACAGGGGCGTACCAGTCCAATACCTATAAAAAATAAACAAGACAAGACAGGACTGGGTTTTTCCTAGAGGCCATTGAGGAGGCAATTCCTATACCTTGGCAGTCAGAGGAACCGGTGTGGGTTCCTCAATGGCCGCTTACCTCTGAAAAATTACAAGCAGCAAAAGAATTAGTCCAAGAACAAGTAACATTGGGACACTTAGAGATCTCCCATTCCCCATGGAATACTCCAATATTTGTAATAAAAAAGAAGTCAGGAAAATGGAGGCTTCTCCATGATTTAAGAGCCATCAATAGACAAATGCAAATCATGGGCCCTATACAGAGAGGGCTACCTCTCCTTTCTACATTGCCAAGGCACTGGGATGTGATCATTATTGATATTAAAGATTGTTTTTTCTCAATTCCTTTACATAATAAAGATAAAGTTAGATTTGCCTTTACTTTGCCCAGTGTTAATCATGAAGAACCTGATAATAGATATCAGTGGAAAGTACTGCCACAAGGTATGGCTAATAGTCCTACCATGTGTCAAATCTATGTGGCAGCGGCAATTCAACCTGTTAGAGATAAGTATAAAAAAATTAGAATTTGTCATTACATGGATGACATCTTGCTTTGCTTTAATAATCTAGAAGTATTGCATCAAGCATTTGCTATGCTGATGGAAAATCTAAAAGATAAGGGGTTGTTTGTAGCACCAGAAAAAATACAAGAAGGAGACGTGAATAAATTTCTAGGATCTATAATAACCTCTACTACTATTAAGCCACAGAAGGTGACAATAAGGAGAGATTCATTAAAGACTCTGAATGACTTTCAAAAATTGTTAGGAGATATTAACTGGATAAGACCTTACCTGAAGTTAACAACTGCTGAACTACAACCCTTATTTAAAATTCTGGAAGGAGATTCGGCAATAACCTCTCATAGAGAATTAACACTTGAAGCTTCTCAGACACTTGAAAAGGTGGAAGAATGCTTAAAGGAAGCATTATTGACACGTGTTGATCCCTCCTTGTCATTTCTATTATGCATCATCCCGTCGCCTAAACAACCAACAGCAGTGCTATGGCAACAGGGGCCTTTGTTATGGGTTCATTCTCATACCTCACCAGGACATGTATTAGGACACTATCCTACCTTGGTGGCTGATTTGGCTATGAGAGGCATTCAACTAGCGTTGACACACTTTGGCAAAGAACCAGAGAAAATTATCAGTCCATATACTAAATTTCAGGTGCAAACACTTTGTGCCACTATTGATAATTGGGCTGTCTTGAGATGTATTTTCTCAGGACAAATTGACAATCATTTTCCTAAACATCCACTCTTACATTTTGCTCGTACAAATGCTTTTATATTTCCTAAAGTCACTAAAAAAGACCCGATCCTTAACGCCACAGACATCTATACTGATGGCTCTAAAACTGGCATCGGAAGTTATGTTGTAAATAATCAGCCTACACAAATCAAATATGATTTTAACTCTCCACAACTTGTGGAATGTGCTGTTGTAGCTACAGTCTTGAAAAAATTTCACGAACCTGTTAATATCATTTCTGATTCTCATTATGTAGTGAGAGCTGTTCAAATTTTAGAAGTGGTTGATTTAATAAACTCTAAAAGCACAGTGGCTACTGTATTTTCGGATATACAGACATCAATAAGAAACAGAACTAATCCTTTCTTCATTCAACATATTAGAGCTCATACTCTGTTACCTGGCCCCATGGCTACTGCTAATGCCATGGCAGATAAAGCTACAAAAGGGATTTATTTGGCTACTTCTCCTATTCAATTGGCTTCTAAATTCCATACCCTATATCATGTCCCAGCTAATACATTAAGGCAAAAATTTCATATATCTCGTGCTGAAGCTCGAGATATTGTGCTTAAGTGTAACAACTGTGCAGAGTTTCGCTCTGTACCATCCTTTGGTGTTAACCCTAGAGGGTTACAGCCATTACATATTTGGCAAATGGACGTGACTCATTATAATGGCTTTGGAAAAATGAAATATATTCATGTATCTGTGGATACCTGTTCTGGCATTATCCATGCAACCCCCTTGGCGGGAGAGAAGGTGATTCATGTAATCACTCATTGCCTAGAGGCATGGGCAGCCTGGGGCAAACCATTACAACTAAAAACTGACAATGGTCCGGCGTATACATCTAAGCCATTTCAACAATTTTGTCAGAGAATGGGAGTTCATCACGTGACTGGGCTACCCTATAATCCACAAGCTCAAGGCATTGTGGAACGTGCTAACGGCACTTTAAAAGTCTACCTACAAAAACAAAGGGGAGGAATAGGCCCCGCCATGGGACCTAAGACATCTATTTCCCTATCCCTATTTACTCTAAATTTTTTAAATTTGGACTCAGAAGGACGGTCTGCTGCGGACAGACATGCTTCTCATACTGTTCCGAAAGAACAAGTCAAATGGAAAGATGTGATCAATAATCAATGGAAAGGCCCGGATCCAATATTAATAAGATCCAGGGGAGCTATTTGTGTTTTTCCACAGGACCAAGAAAACCCAATCTGGGTACCTGCAAGGCTAACCAGAATTATCAAAAAAGAAGATGTGGAACCCAAAACTGTGGATCCTGACATGGATACTCCTGAGCCAACAGACACAAGCTGAAGAACTACGTTGGGGTATAATGTCAACACTCCCAAAACCCATGCCGGTGATGCATGATGCACAGGTATTCCCCCGGTTTTTTGCAACTAACGAATCCTTGGGCTTGCCCTTTTTGCCCATGGACCAGAATTTAGCAGCTGTAAGTACTAATGAGACTTGGAGGGTGAATGGTAGCCTATGCTTTACAATTTTATCTAATAATACTAATGATCAGCCATGCGTTGTACTAGGAAATTTCTCCTATGCACATATGGGAGAAATAGTAACATTAAACAGAGTTGTTAAATCAAATGCCACTGTCCTTTACGGCTGGTGGCCTAAACAAAAAACTGATGATGAGGAACGCTCCAATAGAAAGACACAACCACAATATGCCCCTTTTTGCACAGGCAGGATGGCAGATAGAGCA
This sequence comes from Cricetomys ansorgei, assembly GCA_026225945.1. NCBI lineage: Eukaryota > Metazoa > Chordata > Mammalia > Rodentia > Nesomyidae > Cricetomys > Cricetomys ansorgei. Next base: position 5,026,644 of record JAMJFZ010000558.1, read on the forward strand.
ACTCTCCTCCCATGGACTGGATGTCAGAGTCGTAGGGCTCACTATCTCCAAGGAAAATTTTTTACATTTTCACCATTAGAAGGCTATGGTAATTTCACCGAAATGGATCCATTTAAATATGATATTAATCCATTTGATACATGGTTGCTTTGTGGCTCAGGAGGAAGTTGCTCAGATTTAACACCCATGTCAATGATTCTAGGAGGAGGTATAGTTCAGGCGGAGTTGTCAAGTAATATAATATCTGATGAAACGACAGGAAAGATCAGTAGTGATAAAAAGAAAATTGGAGCCACCCCAGTTTGTGTGTGGCCACCATTTATTTGGGTTGTTTGCAACTATAACAACTGTTCCTATACCTTATGCTGGAATGCAAGCTCACATCAAACAGCCACCGTGGCTCGCATGCCTCGATTTGTCCCAATTCCTGTGAGAACCGCCAACACATTAACTTTATTCAGACAAAAGCGGGATTTTGGCATAACTGCGGCCATAGTCAGCATTGTTGCAACTGCGGCAGTAGCCGCATCTCTCACTGCTTCGGCACTGGCCTGTCTGGTCAGGTAGAAACTGCCACTACTTTAAACAATCTCTCAGCCTCGGTCAGCCAAGCCATTGATGTCCAAGCCTCTGTGAACGCTCAGATTAGAGGTGGACTCATGATTGTGAACCAACGTATAGATTTGGTTCAAGAACAGATTGATATTTTGTGGCAGATGGCTCAATTGGGCTGCGAGGTAAAAATGCCTGGGTTATGTGTGACATCCATACAATATGAAAATCTTACCCGAGCGGCTAATCTGTCTAAAGAATTGTCTCAACAGTTACAGTACAATTGGTCTGCTGAATTTGATGCAACATTGAGAAGATTACGGATGGCCATTATACAGATCAACTCCACTCGACTCGACCTTTCCCTTACCCGGGGGCTTTCCACTTGGCTTTCTTCTGCTTTCTCCTATTTCAAGGAATGGGTGGGAGTTGGGATTTTTGGCATCCTATTTGCTGGGGGACTGTTTCTTTGTCTTTGGTTGCTCTACAAATTCATTCAACAACAAAAAAGAGACAAAGTGGTGATCGCACAGGCATTGCTTGCTGTGGAACAGGGGACATCTCCTCAAGCTTGGTTGAATATGCTCAAACAATGAGACACTGTCTTGAATACTGGTACTCCTGAGGGCTCAGGATCCCATTGCACCAGGATACCACAAGACAGACCTGTGTTACCTCCCAGGGCTCGTGTTCCCATTGCACGGGATAAAGGTACACAGGGTCCTCCTCCATGTAACCTCCTTGATCGCTCAAAGCTGTTGGATCAGCGGGCTAGATCGGTAAACACATGGTTGCAGTTTGGCATATTAATTAAAGTAAAAGGGGGAGATGTTGGGAGCTGATATCATTCGCCATTAGAAGATGGCGCCGGCTCCCTGCTTCCTGGTTCTTCACGGGAGCGTTGTTTGCTCTTGCGCATGCACTGACTGTGTAATCTGCTCAAGATAACCACATGCTAATTGGGATCGTAAAAGCTACCGATTGAAGGCAGTATACTAATTAGGTTCTGCAAGAGCACCAATTGGCAGGGAAAAACATTCCCCAAAACTCTATATTAGTTGGGGGTTTTCTAGACTCGTGGTCCTTCTCCATCTGCTATCTAAAAGAGCTGTCAATAAATTGCCGTCAGAAGGATTCTGTTTTGCCGCGTCTCCTTTATCGGCGAAGGTAGCGCGCGACAGAAAATGCCTCACAGCCAGATCTTATGGAGGTATTTCTCAATTAAGTTTCTCTCCTTCAGATAACTCTAGTTTGTGTGTCAAGTTGGCTGGCATACAGCACACACAGTAATATCTACAGTTTATTATTGGTTCAACAGAGTGTGTGTGTGGGGGGGATATGGATGGCTTGTATGTGTATGTCTACATGTGTGTATACAGGTGCACTCACCTGTGTATGCACCTGTGGAGGTCAGAGGTCAACGTGGGTGTCATCATTAATTCCTCTCCACCTCATGTTTTGAGACAGTGTCTACTACACCTGTGGCCCGCAAGGCTCAGGGACCAGCCTGTTTTTACCCTCTAGGACCAAGGTGAGCGTTGGTGAGCTGAACTCAGATCTTCAAACTACCATGGTAACCAATTTACCCAAAGCACTATCATTTCAGCCCAGGATCAACATTGCTGTAAACACGGATTGTGTAGAGAAAGAAAAGACAGAGCTCAGGCAGAAAACCCTGAGAAGACAGTTTTCTACTTATATGCAACTAGATGTGCCATAGAACAGGAGTCCAGATAAAGATGTAGGGGAGTCAGGCTCACTCTGTGTGTGTGTGTGGCGGGGAGGGGGGATTGGTACCATAGCTTCCCCTACGAACACAAAGAAGATGTTCATAGGATCTTTGCTAAGGAAAACCTAGAACACAAGAGGAAAGGCCACCAATGAATTCAGACACAAATAGGTTATTAATGTGGAAGGCACTGCTACCGTGGAATGCAGAATAGCCTGGACCATGCCACTACACTGACTGGAGGACTGGGCCAGAATGCCTAGCTATAAACAACCATGTGGACGTTTTAAGGCACATTTGTGCCCCACTTTTCGAAGGGCTAAGCAGCATGATCGTAAGCCACAGAAAGAGGTGCTAACCACCTTTGCATATTCAGGATCAAGTGCAGCACTTGGCACAGGTGTCATCCAAGAGTTCCCACTTCCTTATTCCCCTTCAGCATGGTGCCACAGAAAACAAGGGAGCCACCGCTCCTTCCTGCAGCCTTTGGGCCACATCTGTAATTGGAAAATAAGATTTAAGTCAACGACTCTCCCGCTTTACCTTCATTTCCCCCATTTTTAAGCACAGTCTACCGTGGCAGTGTCACAGAAGACGCGGACCCAGCACAGAGTAGCTTGCTTTGGTGAAGCTGTCACCTTCTCATTAAAGCCGCTCTCGCGCTTGTCCTTGTTTAAAGTGTGGGCTGGCAGGAGTGTTCTTCCTGGTGCTGGAGGACGATCAGTTCATGATGACTGAACTCCCAGTTCTGCATGGGGATAAAGAGCTTTGCAGTCTTCCAGATTCCTTGCAGATCTTTAGGCTCACCAACCATCCTGACTGCCCTCAAACCTTCAAAGTTTTGACGCTGAAAGCCCTCCATCCCAAGACGTGTCTCGTTCTCAAGCAAAGCTGGGTGGGTGGCCACCACCTGATAACAAGAAAGCTCAAATCTAGTATATGAATCCTTCTAAAAGGCAACAGAGAGCCATGGAGGCAAGGATGACTAAAGGAACTCGTTTTCAGAGGTAAGCTAAGGATTCTCAGCTGTGTTTTCCCGGAAAGGTCACAGGCTAAGTATTTCGGCTTGGCCAGGCATGGAGCCACAACTGGGACTCAGCAGCCTGGCAAAAGCTTTGGAGATCTCATATGGTTAGAGTGACAAAGTTGGAGGCAGAATGGAATCAAATGCATGGCTGGTTTATACTTCAACATATTTGTCAGGTTCCGAAGCTATGAAGGGTAGGAGACTAAAGAGCTAAGCAGAAAACCACAGAAAAGCAAAGCGTAATTTCATACAGATTCACACAGCGATGAAAGACAAAGAACTACCGAGGTCAGAAGCCCTCCAGCAAATGGGAGGCAAGGGCTGGAAGCTTTGGAGGGAGTTGCCACTTTTTGGGGGCACAGCTGCCTATTCTTGGCAGGGCTAAAAGGAGAAGTCCACTCCTAGAGGGCAAGGATGTCAGAGAAACTGGCAGGGGGTTTGGGGGGACTAGAATACAGCAAAAACCGAACAAGCTCATGGTCTTGAACATAGGGTGTGTGCCGAAATCAAGACTGTTCGGGGAAATTGTCTAAAGTCTTAGTCTAGAAACTTGTAAAGAGCAGGGCAGAATTACATGTGCTCTGTCAAAGCTAAAGAGAGGACAGCTCTTTAGGCGCTCAGACCAAATCCCAAAAGAAAACGCCATTTGTACATAGTTAGCCAAAGATAATGCATGGCTCATTAAGATGACAATGCAGCTCCAAATCTGCTGACTGGGTGTCTGGGGTTTGTTAGAGATGCCGTAACAAACGTCACAATCAGTGGCAAAATTTATTGAAATGTGTTTTATCTCAGTTCTTAAGCACAGAAATCTGACATCCGCAATCCTCGTCAGAGAAGCCTCTCCCTACGGCAGCTGGTGATTGGTACAGAGACCCACAGGTGGGCAAGGTGCAGACAGGAGGAGACTTGGAGCACCTAGCTTTAAATGGGGTGTCATCAAACCCCTCGAGGTTCAGGGGTCTATGTAAAAGAGGAGGTGAAGATTTTTTAAGAACCAGAGGTAATGGATGATTCCAAGAAAACAGTGCCCTCCGGACACAACAGGACTGATGCTCCCCTCTGATCTGTGGCAGGCTGCACACGCAAAACTGGCAAGGTTGAAGTCAGAGAGTCCCAGAACCGAGAGAGGGGAGGGAGTGAGAGGAAGAGAGGAATGACCAAGAAGTTACTTGCAAATAATACCCGCTGAGAAACAGGAAAGAGTTTTCTTGTCACTGGGTATATGGATCACTTTCCAGGGCAGGGCCCGTGCCCAGGAGAATCTGGCCGACACAAAATGAACTCAGTGGTATTTTTGAGGACACTTTGTTTAATTTTGTTTTGGTTTGACTTTGTGTGTGTGTGTGTGTGTGTGTGTGTGTGTGTGTGTGTTATTGGTGTTTTGTTTTGATTTCTTTTTGCTGTTGTTATTGGTTTTGTTTGAGATAGAGATGGAAGAGAGATTGAACATGAAATTGGAGAGATGGGAAGGCTGAAAGGAGGAGTTGGGAGAGAAAATATGATCAAAATGTATAGTATGAAAAATTTTTAATAAAAAATAAAACAATGAAAAAAAAACAAACAAGAAGAACCAACGGCAGGTTTGGTTCCTCCTGACCCTTTTTGCTGTCTTACATATGGCTCCTTTTGGCTGTGACTGTGTGCGGTCTTTCCTCTGCTTCTCTTCCTGTGTTCCCTGGTATCTCTTTCTCCTATGAACAGATTGAATTAGGTTGTACTCTAATGTTCCTAAAAGCCTCATCTTAACTTAGTTACCTTTTAAATGTCCTATCTCAATACAGTTACATCCTGAGATATTGGGGGTTGGATCTTCCACACATAAAATCTAACACACAAATCAATCCAATGACTGAGTTGAGATTATCAGTGCCTCTTTACATAATCTGCTTAACACCACTCCCCCATTATAGGAGTCTTGCCCTGCTAAAAGTTTGCCCTGTTTTAAAGACACAGGATAACCATCTGAAGCTTTTGTGGCCTTTTAAAAACAAAAGGGAAAATGGAATTTAAAACATCTGACAATTTAGAATTTAGAATCCAAGGAGAAGAAATGGAACATAAATGGATGGATCAAACAGAAAAAGAGAACAAACAACTAGTATGATAATAGGTATAAACCGAGCTGCATTTAAATTGTATTAAATATAAATAGGCTAGATATTTTAATCAAATGGTAATAATTGTCAAATTTAAAAAGCAGGCAAAGAAATAAAAAATAAATCGACTAATAAGAACAGCAAGTTTGAGGCCAGTTTGTGTTTCATGAGATCCTGCCTCAAAAAAATGAAAGAGTCCAAGCTTAAAGTCTTCTCTGAAGCTCAAGGCAACTCCTAACTGTAAGCCTTTAAAAATAAAATAAAAATTAAGATACATACTTGCAGCATACAATGACACAAAATAGTTGTTCTGACCCCCAAGGACAGAAGTGGGAAAACAGCTAGCAAAGATTGGGCAGAAGGCCAAAATGGAGTGAGGCAAATAGAATTCCTATGGTTCTGTGAGTCCCACACACAAAATAAAACACTGTTTGATTTGAAAGTATTGTGTGTGCATGTTAGAAAATAAAAACAAAAATAAAAAACCCAACCACTGCAGCAAGTCCAGAGATGACTCAGACATTACATTATCAAACATGAACATTAAAATAATTATGATTACTGTTCAGGAAACCAGTGGAAATGTATATAGAATGTGCTTTTGTCAGGCAGGGGGAAAAAAAAAGACGTGTTTTTAAGTGTCTTCTGTAAAACCAACTATTAAGTTTTAATGTGGGTCAGCTCATTTGAAATTAAAATTCTTCTTGCAGTGCTTCAATTGCCACGTGAATGATTTCAGAGAGGCTGCATTAGATTCTGGAATTGAGACAAATTCAAAATAACAAGGCTGTTACGCTGCTAGCCTGGAAAATAAATTTATGGGCCCGTATGGTAATTAACTATACTTGTCTATTGAACAGAATAAATTTTAAAACAGACAATAGTAAGTGTTAGATGGGGTTACACTAAAATGTTTTGATATCTAAAAAGTTCTCCTGGAGTGAGGCGACAGCTAGGCTAGTGTTTCACATACAGGAAGCTCTGGGTTTCCTGGCACCAAGAGAGAAAACCATAGCTTGTCACCATTCTAATGAGAACATTTTTCCCCTTAAAGATCATCTGCATGAACCTTACTGATTTCAGTTTAGATGACCTTTCTCTTATGTTCATTTTTATAAAGTGATTTTTACATTTAATATTAGAAAGATCTTTTTTTTTAAGTTGCCAAAAAAAAAAAAAAAAGGTTCCCAGTATACAGTCACAACATTTCTAGTTAAATAGTTACACTTTGTCCCTGGGAGACCACACTCATAGGAGCCCCTTAAGGTTATATCACCTACTGACATCACACTTGCCTTAATTGTGTGAGTCTACTCAATTTGGGCAAAAGAAAATGAAGCTGCTCAATAGTCCATTCTTGCCACTAAGCAATATGATAGGAAGCCACAGGTTTAATCTGTATTTTTTAAACTATAATTACCAAAATCAACTTCACCTAGTAATATTTCTGTTAATATCTACCTGGTTAGGATTTCTATTGCTTTTGATAAAACACCATGACCAAAGCAGTTCTGGAGGAAAGTTTACTGCAGCCTACACTCCACCACCGAAGGAAGTCAGGACAGGAACTCAAACAGGGAGGAACCTGGAGGCAGGAGCTGGTGCAGAGGCCTCGGAGGGGTGCTGCTTACTGACTTGCTCCCTGTGGCTTGCTCAGCCTGCTTTATTAGAGAACCCAGGACCACCAGCCCAGGGATGGCACAATTGGCTGGGCCCTCCAACATCAATCATTAAGAAAATGCCCTGTAGCTGGATCCTATGGAGGCAATTTGTTAATTAAGGTTCTCTCCTCTCAGATAACTTCAGCTTGGGACAAGCTAACATAAAACTAGCAGAGACAGGGCCCAACGCCACTTTTCCACAAGTCTGACTCCCGGCTGGAGTCTGGCTCTTGGACTGGCCCTCAGATACTCCAGAAGAAAGATTGTCCCTGAGGCTGGAGGGGCCCCGGACACAGACCTGGAGACATGCTATTTCAGCAGCAAGCAGGGAGACTCGATCCAGTCTTTGGGACTTCTCAGAGACTGGAGATCTGCACTCCTGTTGTGCTCAGTAGCGACCAGCTCTCTGCAGTTCTGCAAGGTAGAGCTGTCACACATGCATGTCACCAAGAGCACGAAGCCATAACACTTGGCACCTGTCAGCTGGAACCAACCCTGCTGCCACTGAGGCTCATGCTACTTTCCCATTCAAATGTCTCCGGCCTTGGCTCTGCCCACATTCTTGGAGGGAGGTCAGAGGAGAAGCTGGGGTAGAACTGACCACCTTCTTGGGGAATAAAGTTAACCACTCTCTCACACTCCAGTTTTCCCACTTTTGGGGTAAATCCTTTCTACTTTGAAGCTCCATCCATTTGCCTGTTCATCCATCCAATAGATCTGCACTTGCTTCACGCTGTATGCCAGGCTTTGTTAGATGCTGCCAGAACAGTGAGGACTCCTCTGTCAACAGCTAAGGAGGGAAGTGTAGGAACCAAGGGCCCCAAAAATCACCAACTGTCAATCATGAAAGAAAAGAACGGGAAGGTACCCGAGAGGAGCAAGAATGGGGGAAGACGCATTCGGAGAGCAGTAAGGAAGGAGGAGGCCTGGCTCTCACGGAACCAGCTGTTTCTGCTGTGTGAGAACAGAGTGGTGGGCAGCGCATGACCACGCAGCCCTCGGGGACCATGTTGAGGACAGAAATTCAAACTTTCGGAACGCCACTCCGTACCCGTCATGTGCTTCTGTTCACAGGCAACATGGGCACTTGTGCCCTGCTCCAGCTCCTGGCACAAAGCCAGCTCCGCCCAAGCTTCACCGTCACCCTACCCTTATTCCAGTGGCCGCTGTCTTCGCCTCTTCACTTTCCCTCTGGTCTACAATGACCACAGCTCTGAGAATCCTATCTCAGCACCTCCTTCGTGGATCACCACCTCCCCCCAGCCCCACCCTCCACCCCCTCCCACCTAACAAGCCTTCAAGCTTTTTGTTTATCTCAGTTGTGAAAGTTGTAAATTTTCATTGGGATAAGCAAAACAAATAGGAAATGAAAAGTGCTTTCCTCAGTCCGACCAAGACATGTAGGCTTATCCATATCCCTGAATCTCCAAAAATCTGTCAACGTACAGATACAAACAAAAACATTTTTGTGATTACCATGAACACATTAAAAATAAAAAAATGAACAAATCACAAGTCAGCAGCTAGACCAGAGTCTCTGAGCTGCTGCGCATTCCTTCCGTGACTGAGCATGCTTCCGGCGCACCTCCAAGAAGAACGAGGACGTCGTTAGCTGTGTGCCTTACCAGACCTGTTGACCCAGGAAAACTTGAAGGGGCTATTCCAGTGAAGTGTTTCCAGTCTTTGTAGTTGAGAAAGAATGGCTGCCCATAACGACAAAAGTCTGTGGGCGGAAGAGTTCCTCCCTGAAACTGGGCAGATGGCAGCGTGTCTCAGAGGCCCACGAGAACCAAGGTCTTTCAGCACTTGGTCTGCCCCTGCTCAGCAGATGTGCGCAACAGGCTATTGGCAGGTGTTGAGGAAACAGCGGCCATGAGCCGGAGAGGAAACTTGAAACCCACTTGTGGGGCTGGCATGGTAGGAAGGCCAGCAGACCCAAGTAGGAGAAGCCTGCTCAAGTAGAACCAATGGAAGAGACAGAGGAGGACCCCAAAGCAAGCCAGAAACAATGGAGTTACATAACTGGAAAGAGCCCTTTTAAGAACTCAGGAACACATGAGTTTTAGATTAAAACCCAACATTCCAACTGGAAAGGGGAATTACTGTCTTCCAAAACTTTATTAGTGGTCAAAAAATCAGATGGAAGACCTTACAAGAGGCCTAGTGACAGATCCTGCATTGGTAAAAGGCCAAGTCACATAGAGATCGGGTCCAGAGAACCCAACGTGGAAGAGAGGGACACAGGAGGAAGGGGCAATCACTGAGCAGTGTAAGAAAACTTGCCTAATAAAGGCTCGAGGCCATGAATAGAGATAACAAAAAGAAACCCTTCAAATCTGCTACAACAGTGGGGAGACAGTTTGCTGGGGTGCTGGGAAGCTGGAAGACAAAAACTGCTCAGAAACAATGGGGCCGGACACTGGAGCCTCACGGGAGCTGGAACTAGGCCCAGAGATCGTGAAATTCCCAGGATCTGACCAACTTCCACTGTTAGATTAATGTAGATCACACTCACAAAGTACCAACTCTGGGGATCCTGTCGTCTCTTACTTCTGCCTTCTAGCTAAAACACTGCAGGAGCAAATATTTAAAGGCTACAGACAAATTACTCTGATGCAAACGCATAGTCAATGGTATAAACAGAAACCATTCATAAATAAGTGGACTGTCATTAAAAGGAGTCACTACCTTCATTCTAAAAGCACAAGGAAGGCAGGGCAGCCAGAGCAGAGACTACTGGTGTGGAATGGCAGCTGGGGCTGTGTGGAGAAGGTGAGCTGCTTGACTTCTAGGCTCTGTTTCCTGAGAAGTAAGCGGGTCACTCACGGACCACCTTTAGAGCTGGGCTGCAGCGGGCGCTCGACAGCTAAGAGCCACGCGGCTGCTCTGCTGTGCCTGCAACAGGAGGACACATGCGTGCGGAACTTGATCCGGAGCCACGCATTGGAGCTCAAATGCCAACTTTAGAACCTGAGTTTCACACTGCAGCCATGGCAGCTAACTCCTTTACGATTCTGTCTAAAGCATGGGCACCAGCAGCCATCTCTCCTCATATCCATCAAACCCGTCTGTATCCGTCACCTGAGTACCTAGTATATAGCAAAGCATTATGGGGGACCAGAGACAACAACAAGAACAGCATGCACGTCTGCCTTCGGCCGGCATAGCGAGGCCAGTAGGGGGTGCCCAGGAGCCCTGGGGAACACGTCCTCAGGCCTCAGGAGAACAAAGGACTCAGGTGCATTAAATCAAAGAAAAAGGGCAGCAATTATGAGGTAGGAAAACCAAGCAGTTTCTGACATTCTATATTGTGTTGCTTTAAGCAAAACAGAAGATGGGTGAGGTGGCAAGTGACTGTGCCTCCAGGAACTGGGAGGCTAATGCAGAAGAGCCACAAGTTCAAGGTCAGCCTGGGCAAGAGACCCAGTTCGCCTCTACGAATGACTCTACTACAACTGTTAACATTATTTTATATTATTATCTGTGGTAGTGAGGATTGAACCTGGAACTTACATGCTAGGCAGGAGATCTACTGCTGAGATGTAGGTCCAGTCTTTACTTTTCATTATTTGAGACAGGGTCCAACTCACTCTGTAGTCCATGCAGGTCTTGAACTTCCGATCCTCCTGACTCAGCCTCCAGAGAGGTCAGGATATTACTAAAGCCTGTGCCACTATGCCAGGATGAGTGATTTTTTAAGAGTGAGTGCTCCTTTGAACAGTGCTCTCAAACTGCTGTCTAAGAGGGGTTATGATCACTCAGTCCCTGGAAGCCATATCCACGGCCTTTCCTAGTAAAGTCACTGTGGCACATGTGGGTGAGATGACTGGAAACAGACTCCTGGTCTCTCTTTGACTTCATGCTAAGAATAATAAAGACCTTATCCCATCGGAACTGGGCTCCACAACTCTGCGTTCTATTTGGTTGTGGTTTCCTGATGTGATCTCCATCTGTTGCAAAGAGAAGTTTCTGTGATACACTTACCTGTAGGTATAAGAACAAATGTCTATACATGGTTGTTAGAAATTATGCTGGTTTTGTAAATTAGTAGTTGCAGATTCTCCATGACTTCACTACCATTGAGTAGTTAGGTGGCAAGTCCCTGGATCCATCTATAAAACACTCCCACTCCTCAGGCTCAGGGAACGTTGTGAAAAAGAAAGGGCAGAAAGATTGTAAGAGCCAGCGCATCAAGGAATTTGCTGTTTGATTGTGTCTCCTGGTAATGTCAGAAGGTACACCCATAAGGTCTTACCAACAGGACCGCCCAAACGTGAGCTAAACAAGGAGGACACCAACAGACGTGCCAAAGTGGACAGAAGCCCACAAGGCCTCAACCCTACACAAAGAACTGTAGGCAACCGAGGAAAGCTGGGGGCAGGTGAGGCGGTCCTCCCCAGGGATGAGCACACCCATTGGTTGTCGGCTGTCGAGTGCCAAATGTCACAAATGTCAGTCCTGAAAACATGCATACAGGTAACATGTATGCTGAACAGGTCATATTTAGGAACACACACAGAAATACATACATGCAATAATAATTTGTGAAAAAAAAGAGGTCACAAATTCAAAGGAGAGGAGGGAAGTTTGGAGGGAGGAACAGGAAGGGAGAAAGGTGGTGGTTATAATCAATAAAATAAAATAAAATAAAATAAAATGCCTTATCTCAGAGTCTCTTAGTGTTAAGAATGAGTAATTAAAATCATGCCATGCGATTTGGCCATAGGAGGGCAGGGTAAGTTGTTCTCCTTTTGATCCTTTGGTTAGTACCATGACTTTAGGGTGTCTGTAGTAACATCAGACAATCCCTAACATAAAATAAAAAAGGAGCCATGACTCATAGGACGAACGCCTATAGAGAGAAACAAGACTGTCAGCATGTCTTCCTATTCCCATCAGCTGCCGCCGAACAGCTATGATTTAATATATTTAAAATCTCACAGAAATGATGGAAACTCAACATATATCTGAAGAAATATTAAGTATCATAAGACATTTTCTATCTTTAGAATGTATGCTATTATTAAAATTAAATTTCTGTTTATTTTACTCATATAGAATTACAATATAAAACAAGTAAGTACATTATTTAAAACCATGCATTTTGCTCACAATTGGCCTAGATTTATTACAAATTTACTTTAATGGTTCATAAGAATAATTCTGACTTTTGCATGTATGGACAAAAATATTTTAAAAAATAATACATTTTTTTAAAAAAGAATGAAACCAGAGTTCAACGCAAATTGTCTACCACAAAGGAATACTAAGAACTACCATATCTTAAAGCTTCAGTTAGATAATAAATCGTGTCTCAAATGTCTTTCCATATAAACGCTAACATCGGCACCCACAAACCATGATGTGTAACAATTGGCAGTCAGTCAGTCAACAACTTATCTAAACATTGCTACATAGGAAACTTGAAGAAACTTCAAGTAATTCTTAATGCTCTCATTTTGGTTCTCCGACTTCTCGAGACTGTGCTGTATTTCCTTCAAACATATGTCCTGATGCTGTGCTTTCTAGAGGAAGAGAGAGACAGTAACCACTATGGCATTCATATGCAAGACAAGAGTTATAAACACATATGCAATAACCAAACAAATCAGCTTTTCCCAAAGAATTTTTAAATATCATCTTCTTTAAAATAATATCCTTCGTGATTAAAGTATATATGTACGGTTGATCATTCTATTTTGATAGTTTACTGTAGTACATTTACATATCCCTAAATTAATACAGATTTAATATGATTAAGATGATTTTATTTAGACCAGTCATTACTAGTTCCTACTATGTTTAACATGACACTTTTTCATATTCTTTTTTGCCATTTTTCTGCCAAAAAAAATCATGTTTTAATCTCCTAAGACTATCACTGTTTAATTTTTTTATTTTATAAAAATTATTATTAAAAAAACCTCGCAAATAAATAAAAACAGCAAACACCAAAATTAACCAGACCTAAAGTCTACACAGTTCAATAGCCTGTGATACCATCCAAATATGCACGCAGAAAGGAAACTATTTTAAAAACCGACAGAATTCCAGCTTTGATAAGGTGAACATTTTCTCCTAAACTCTTTATAAAAGTAAAAAAAAAAAAAAAGCAAAAAAACTTAATCCATGTATTTTGAAGAAGAAGTTTTAAACTTATACAAGTTTTGAACTTTGGTTATGTACAGATTTCTAGGTGGGCTGCTTACTACAAATGCTTTAGGTAAAAGGGGCTCCCAGCTCAAACCTAAAGCACCCCAAGAACAGAGGCACTTGGATTCTCACAGCAGGTGTTCAGACACCAGCACCCAGGACTGAGCAGAGCCTGCAGGAGAAGCAGCCTAGTGTGTGGCAGAGCCCCAGGCCGGGCTGCACGAGTCACAGATGACCGCAGCTGATCTTTAGGGAGAGTTGATTTGGAGAGAGAAGCCACAGACCATGCAGTGCTGGGCAGAATGTAAATGCAAATGAGCTGTGGAGAAATAAGGTCTGAAAGACACTCCACCTGGCTTTGGTAGGGTAGCCACCGTGTGGAGCTGTGAGGTCACCTTCAAGTCGTGCACCCACCCAACCTCCCAACTAACGTACTTGGACCAGAACCATGAGAAGGCCTGCAGGGGAGGCAGTGTACTGTGGAAGTCGCTGGAGACAGTCAACTATGGCCAGGCCCAGGCTCTCTGAGCACTTACAATGCTGGCTAATGAATGTGCATGTGAACGCTGATTACCCACTTAATTGTCTGTGCCTTGGAAGGCACGGGACACATTAACTCATTTTCTAGCTATTTCTAAACTTATGCTCACAATTGTAGATCGCTTACTAGCACAACAGTTACCAGGTTTAACATCAGATCTTAATTGATCTCCTTTAGAAGCTTTAGCAAAGTGGTAAACACAGCACAGAGATGTCACTCTATTTTTTCTCAGGGGCTTCAATTGCACAAAGAAAATCACACAGATTTTCGATATCACAAATCCTGCCAGGGGAGTGAGTTAGTTAGTTTATTTGTTTTTAAGTTCAGAAACCCAGAAAGCAGCTGTGTTAAATTAAAAATGATAAATGTTTTACCGCTTAAAGTTTCATTAAACTTCTGCAGGTACCGAGACTAAACAGTGTATGTCAAAATAATTTAACCTTTGAACCTTTTAGGTTTACAACTTTTTAGAGACTTGGAAATGAAAGAGGAGTTTTCGCAGAATCTTCAACTCCTGAGAGAATAAAGTGCCAGCACTCCCTATGCAATTATCAAGGAGACAGTTATTAAGTAATTTAAGCAGGATCAACACCAGCTTCCAGAGTAGCTTGTGCCAATAGACTATGTCATGAATATTCAGGAAGGAATACAAGAGATTAATTAAACACAGCCAATTTGGAATTCTCATTTCATGGCTGAGCGGATCAAAGCATCCGTCTCTTATGCAGATTGGACAATGGCAAATATTCAAATCATATCTTTCTAAGATATAATATTCATTAATCAAGACATATAAAATCTAGCTCATAACTGTTTAAACTGCGTGCATCTTTAGAGGATGAAAATTCACATAAATAAAACTTAAATAAAAATTGATTATGGGCTCTGTGGAGCTTTCACGAAGCAGCTGTTAGGGAGAGGCCCGATGTGGCAGCAGCCGCCACCTGGTAGGGCGGTGAATTCTCTGGCATGACCGTGAATGTTTCTGCATTCTTACTATTTGTCATTTCCAATATTAGCAGCAAAACAAAAGCCTTAACTCACCCCATCTGTACTTCAGGGATGTATCCAAGCTCCGCGTAACGCATGCTAATGCTCACTTTTGTGCTGATATGACAAGCCATGCTAATACTTACACTGTTCATTTTGCCAACAAGTTGGTTTTGTTCTTCGTTTTTCCTCCTAAGCTCGGACTCCAGATCTAATATTTTAATTTGTAAAGCCTGCTCTCTAGATGACATTTTCTCCACTTCTTCAGAAACCTGTAATTTCCATTAAGAGAATAAAATAACTAAATTTGCTTTCCTTAAAGTATATTTTGAAGCTCTGATACAGTCATGATATATTTTTTTTCCAGGTAGGTATTAATTGGGTATTAGACAATTCCATTAGAAAATATATCTTGAGTTAGGAATATAGCTGAGTGGTAAAGTGATTTCCCAGCATGTACACGGCCCTGGGTCCAACCCATTGCAAACAGAATAATGAAAAGAGCCTAATTAGAAGAAGCACATACAATATATGTATATATGCGTATCATAAGTACCTGGAAACTAACTCGAGATGGACAGGTGTCTGTGACCTGGGTAGGGATCTCCCTAACAGCATATTGTTCAGACATACTAAGCCCAGTTGCCACCTTTGCTGTATTTATTTATATCCACTGTGGAGTAGTGAGGGAACATAGCTGGCTCTCGCTGAACACTGACTGGGTGTCTGGATAGACAGTGGAGGAGTGCTGTGCAGACAACACCTAACACACACACATGAGACCGTCTTCACTTCCATGTGGCCTGAGTGTGGGTTTTTCTTGGTTGCTTATGATAACAGTGTCATCAAGCTACGTTCATCGGGGACTCGGTGAGTGGAGCCCACTGTGTGTGTCCATCGGAGACTCGGTGAGTGGAGCTCACTGTGTGTGTCCATCGGAGACTCGGTGAGTGGAGCCCACTGTGTGTGTCCATCGGATACTCGGTGAGTGGAGCCCATTGTGTGTGTCCATCGGGGACTCGGTGAGTGGAGCCCATTGTGTGTGTCCATCGGATACTCGGTGAGTGGAGCCCATTGTGTGTGTCCATTGGAGACTTGGCGAGTGGAGCCCACTGTGTGTGTGCATGGGGGACTCGGTTAGTGGAGGCCCAGGGCTCGGGTCTGGCCTTTTCACTGTGAAGCACAATCAAACTGCCCAGTCGCCAAGAGGCTGAGGAGGCTGAATGCTGGCTTAACAAATGTAACTGGAATGTAATTCTTGCATGTACCACTTTGTGAACAAATATTTGTCACGGAAGTTGAGCTTTACAGCTCATTGGATCTTGTTCAAGACCAAAATCTGTAATTATTTATTTATTCAAACACACACACACACACAGATACGCACACATACACACACAGGCACACATACACACACACATATACATACATGCACACATATGCAAACATACACACACGCACAGATACACACACACATATACACATGCACACACACATACACAAACACATACACACACATACATGCACACATACCAAAATCTGTAATTATTTATTTATTCAAACACACACACACACACACACACACACACACACACACACCACACACACAGGGATACACACACACAGGCACACATACACGCACATACACACACATACACACATACATATGCAAACATACATACACATGCACAGATACATACACACACACACATACACATACGTGCACACACACACACAGGCACACACACACACACAGGCACACATACATGCACGCATATGCAAACATATACACATACACACACACAGATACATACACACACATACATGCACACGTAGGTGTGTGGAGAGGTCACACCCTCCAGGTCCTTTCCACCTCTGCCCAGTCTTCGGCCACATCACCATGCATCTGGAAAAGCAGCCTGGCCCAGTAAACTCTCTGTGTTTTGCTCGGAGGGAAACTTAGGTAAAGAACAAAAATGGAGCTGCCCCCTCCACCCTGTCATCAGCATAACAATAACTGTGGATTTGGCAATGGGAGAAGGCTCTGGCAAACTAATTAAAAGGCTTCTAAATAAAGGCCATCTGTACCTTCTGTCTTCCTTCTTCCAGCGCAGCTTCCAGTTGCCTGGACAGCACTGTGTGCTCCGCGGCCTTCTCTTGTAGCTCCAGGTCGCTGTGCCTAAGACACTCCTCTTGGTCAGCCAGTTTCTTCTCAAGCTCTTTATTCTCTGCATCCATTTGTTCTAATTTTCTTTTTACATAAATAGATATATATATGCATATATATGTGTGTATACATATTAAAACACATGTATATTTAAAAACACTATTTTGTGCATGAGGAAATGTAACATCAGTTTTAAGTCAACTTGATACTTACTCTTTAAGGTTTGCACACTTTAACTGAATGAGATAATTTTCTTCTTCAAAAGAAAGCTTGGTGAGAAGGCTATGGTTTTCATCAACCTAAGTGAAAAAAAAATCACTGCTGTAGGTCATCCCCTTCATCAACTGCCAAGGAAATACATATTTTATTTAGAAACACAAGAAACAAGAAGATATGAATACACAGAAAGACAGCAAACCATGTTTTACAGTGCTAATAAACAAATTCTCTCTTCACTGAGTTTTTAAAAACTGATTTTGTCTATGTTAGAAAATTAACTACACCTTTTTCTGGGTTACGGTAATTAAAATATCTTGAACAATGTTTTACTGAAAAGAGACATTTAGTTACGCGGTTACACTATGAAAAACTGGGGCTAAGGATGTGGCTCTGCTGGCCAGTTTTCCCGACATGCAGAAAGCCAGCACTATGCAAAGCCAGGTGTGCTGGCTCCTGCCGGCAATCCCAGCTTAGGAAGCAGAGGAAAGCGGATGGGGATCCAAGTCATCCCCAGACTGTGTGCTGCGTGAAGCCCTGCCTCAGAAACAAAAGCTAACGACAGCAAAACAAAAAGGAAAGAAACGTGTGTGAAAAATTCAAACACTGTTAGATATTTAAGGTTTCTCGTATCAATAGTGTTCCACATAAAATGCTGATAATTATCCATGAAGATACTAACTGTAAGCAAAAGCCAAGTAAGTCAAAAGATACAGTTACTGAAGTCGAGACAGATTATTCTTCCCACGGCTTCAAAGTCTGATTTAAATAGTTTTAAGTAGTTTTAACAATAACAAAAAATACTTTCCCGTCAGGGCTAAGGAGATGGCTCAGCAGTTAAGAGCACTGGCTGTTCCTCTAGAGGACCCGGGTTCAATTCCCAGCACCCACACGGCGGCTCATAGCTTCAGTCCCAAGGATATAATGCCCACTTCTGGCCACTTTGGACGCTACATACATGTTGTGCACAGATACATAGAAAAACACCCATACACATAAAATAAAAAATGATTTTTCTCATACATTAAAGTAGTAACTTAAGTAAATTATAATGATTATTTTCTAAAGAATTTCTTCTTGGAAATTTGCTTTATATTTCTTAAAAGCTGAATACATTTCATTTGGAAGATACAAAGTGAATTCTTCCTGAAAGTGTCTGCAAGAAATAGACTGGCTACCAGATTCAGATATGCTTCTTTAAGAAAACATGAAGTAAGCCAGGTGGTGGTGACACACACCTTTAATCCCAGCACTAGTGAGGCAGAGGCAGGCAGATCTGTGAGTTCGAGAACAGCCTGGTCTACAGCATGAGTTCCAGGACAGCCAGAGTTACAACCGAGAAACCCTGTCTCAAAAAAAAAAAAAAAGAAAAGAAAAGAAAGAAAGAAGGAAAGAAAAAGAAAAAAAGGAAAGAGGAAGTAATCCTAAAACACCCATGGAGTGCTTCCTGTGTGGTAAGCACTGAGGAGGAGGAGACGCTTGGTGACTGAGACGGCAGACACAGCCCCTATTCTAGTGGACTGACAGGTATTAAGTAAAGGATGGAATTAATCCCAGCAAGCTCAATGCACAATTCTAACTAAGATGCACCCTAATCTTTGCAGGGTGAACTGCCTTATGCTGACGTCAAGAGACAGACGTGCAAGCCCAGCTTTGCTCTCCTCCTCCCAGTATGGCACCACTGTGACCTCCAAGTCCAGAAGCAGGATCACATAAATAACCCATATCAGCTATCTCAATTACCGGTGTCACCAGGAAATGCTAAGGGGTAACAGTAGGGTATCTGCATGAAAGTATCCCCTCAAATGACAGATGGGAATAAAAAGTTCAACCGACACAAGTGCCCTCGACTGGTGAAATGATGTCAAACGTCCTTTAACACATCTTCCAAGCCTGAGAACGACGGGCACCTGGCCCTGAAGCTCCCTAACGGTGTTCTCCTGCTCTGCACACTTCTCCTGGCAGCGCTGCAGACTCTCCTGACACTCGTGAAGTCTCTGTTCGGCTGACGTGAAGGAGTTGCGGGCTCGCTCTACCTGCTTCAAATGAGACTCCACCTGGCCTTTCATCTGAGGTGTGGCATTAGGGGAGATAAATGCAAGGTCACACATTGGCAGGAATATTCTTACTATCTTAAAGACTAGAGGTGCTTGTCATTAACAAGTATTTTACAAGTGTTAATTTACATGAGACATATAACTAAAATTAATTGGTTTTCCGAAAGGTTGTCAGGCCAGTAAGGATGGTGGTATGAGCGCACTTCAGGGGTTGCACGCAGCGGATGTGACTATGGAATCAGTGCGCTTTGTGCTGGCTCACTTTCCAACTCCCCAGGATGGTCCCTTACTGCACCTTACAGCTCACACATGCCCTTTCAGTCTCCGTGGTCAAAATCAGTGGCGTTCACTGAGCACTGCTTCAACACAGCTAATGCATGGGATTCCCACTTAGCTGTCTATGGCCACTGTTCTGCCACGGTGAGCAAATCTAATTTTACCCACAATGCTCCCCTCACCTGCTGCCCCTTCCCACTGTAGCACTTCTGTACATTATGGAGAACAGTGTCGTGATGTCACCTAAGGAGCGCCACACAGCTGTGCGTGAGAAAACAGCTAAAATGTGACATTCGGCATGTTCCCAAGGAGGAAACATGGGGGGGACAACGTCCCTGAAATGGGGACACCCGTGGTTCGGTGCAACATCTGGCCATCTTGAAGATGAAAGACAGAACCAGAACGAAGCACACCTCTGAATCCCATGAGAAAATCAGGAGATTCAAGCAACGGATAAATAACAAGAATTTCATTTAAAAATAAACATATTTTTATAGTTCTATAAGCAGAAAACATTATCATAATAGTATCTGGAAAACCAGGTTCCTCCCTTTTCTGCCTTTGGACAGGTGTTTGATTAGGTTTTCACCGTGCTACCTAGCAGAAGGAAGAAAAATAAAAACGAACTATGCCTGAGACTTCCATGAGAAACAGATATGGAGCGGCCTCTTCTCCGGCCTGCCACAGTAGAGACGCGGCTCTGAGAAAGGCTCAGGCAGCTCATTTGGTGGCCTGACCGCCTGCTCTGCTGACCTTGTCCCGGCAGCGATGCCCCCCCTGGCTGCTCAGTCTCAAAATGTGCCGGCAGCGCAGCCGTGGGAGCCACAGGCTCCGGGCCTGGCCGCTAAGGCTCCTGTGCTCTCAGCCGGGAACTGGTCCTCTGACTCTTGCTGCTTCCTTAGCGAGACAATGTGAAACCCAAAAGGCAATGTGGTTCCATCTAAAAACTTAAAAATATTCACAAAAACATCATCACCTGCCAACACTGGCGTCTCCTCCTTCTGTCGCAATGGGGCGAATAAAAGAGATTTTTCAAGATAATCATTTTTCTTCCCAAAATGCATTTACCAGAGAATACTTACTTGGCAACTTTTTTTTAAGACACAAGAGATGTAAAAAATAGGGGAAAAAAAATAAAACTAGTTTGGTTTTACTGTTAATACTATAAATAGGGATAAATAATAAATAATTGTGACCAGGGATAAATAATTGGGGATTTTTAATTTTAATCTATAGCCTATATCAGAAAAAAAGAAGCATTTATGCTGTTTCTCAAATATGAATTTAAAAAGTAAAACGCCATTCACACAAATAAACAACATTCTGAGCCTGGAAGAATATTGTATCTTCACGGAGAAAACACCAAAGCTCCCACAGAGGCTGGGAGGGGCCATTCCTAGGCATGAACCCGTGAAACACCATGGGGGGGCAGCTGGGTGGCAGTCAGAGTCAAGAGGGTACACACATGTAAAAGACTGTGTTATTTCAATTTCAAACCTACCTTCTCTAACTTTTTGTTTTTGGTTTTTATTATTAGGTTATTTTCACGTAGCAAATTTTTACATCTGCTTTTTACCATTTCAGCTGATTCCTGTAACTTTTGTATCTAAAAAAACACAAAAACAAAAACACACAGACTATAAAGTATTATGTATTATTTTAAGTATAACATGAAATAAAAGCTAAAGCACATATTTATATTTATTTCACTTTGAATTTTTTTTTTATTTTTCCATATAATACATTCCAAAACTCTTCTACCCCTCCCCCACTCCTCCAGCTCCCCCACATCTCCTCTCTCCCCCAGGTCTATCCCCACCCTCATCTCTCCCCAAGAAAGAGCAGTCTTCCCAGGGTTACTGCTCAAACATGGCACAAGATAGAACAGGGTCAGGCGCAATTTCCTACTTCAGGGTTGGACTAGGCGACCCAGTAGGGGGACCAGGTACTCAAAGGCAGGCAAGAGGTTCAGGGACACACACCCCGATTCCAGTCTGCATGAGTTCTACCAAAGCACCAGGCCAGGCACCTCTAGACATATCTGGAGGACCCAGCAGGTTCCATGTCTGCTGCTTCAGGCTCTGTGGCCACCTAAAAGTGCTGGCCAGTTGACTCCACGGGGTTTGTTTTGGTGTCCTCAACCCTCTGGTTCCAGCAATCCCTCCTCCACTGCTTCCATGGGGTTCACAAAGCTCTGCATTTTGTTTGGCCCTGGGCCTCTGCTCCCTTCGGCTGCTGTAGGGAGCCTCTCTGCTGAGGACTGGGCTAGGCACTGATCTATGAGGAGAGCAGGTCTTAGAAGTCCTTTCCTGACTGCCCAACTCTAGCTCCTGGCCTGCCCTGGTGTATAGGTCATGGTTTCCCTCCTTTAGCATGGTGTTCTGCCCTTTCATTGTCCTAGTGGATCCTGCAGGGAGGATAGGTCATAGGTTGAAGTTTTTGTGGCTGGGATGGTGTCCCAGTCCCACCATTGGCCTGCCTGGCTACAGGAGATGGCCTGTTTAGGGTCCCTGTTCCCCATTACTAGGTCTTCACTAGGGTCTCCTTCGTTGTTGAATTTGTCTACCAACACTCTCACAGTGTTTCTGCACCATTGCTCCTGACAGAACTTCTTGTGTTCAACTCTGATTCATTCCTTTATTACCTCCCTGTCGTCTCCGAACCCTGCCCTCACTCTCTTGACTTGAGCTCTAGAGACTACATTGATCTTCACTTCCAGGTCATTGCTACTGTAAGAAACTAGTCCGCCGTTCCAGCTTATACCTGTCAAAATGGTGAGAGTGCACAGTGGCACAGCCACTGTGGAGACCAGTGCGGCAGCTCCTCAGGAAGATGGAACTCAATCTAGCTCAAGATTCACCTACCCTACTCTTGGGCATATACTCCCTTCATCCTACCACAGAGACACGTGATCGGCCATGTTCACCGCTGCTCCCTTCATGGCAGCCAGAAATTGGAAACAACCTAGATGCCCCTCAACAAAAGAATGGTTAAAAAAAATGTGGTACATTTACACAATGGAGTATTACTCAGCTATTTAAAAAAAAAATGAAATCATGAATTTTGCAGGTAAACGAATGGAACTAGAAAAAAACCATCCTAAGTAATGTTACCCAGACTCAGAAAGACAAATATGGTATACATTCACTTGTATGTGGATACTAGCTGTTAAGTCGATGGCAACCGAGCTACAATCTGTAGAACCACAGAGGTTAGGTAGAGATAAGAGACTAGAACTACAGGAGACAGACAGACCTCATTAGGAAAAGGAAATAGAACAGATACTTATGGATAAAAGAGGGCGGAAATATAGGGAGAGACAGCTAAAATTAAGGGCCATTTGAGGGGTAGTTTGGAAACAGTAGAAGCTTCTTAAATATATGAATCTAAGAATGTGATCTAAATGAAATCTCCCAATAATGGAGTAGACAAAGCCCCAACCAGCCATCTCTTGGCACCAAAGCTTCTAGTTCCAGGATTGGGTTACATCTAATTGAGTAGGTCTCTGGTTCTTAGACCTTCTCTTGTGCTCTTTTCCTTCTGTTTGATTGTTTTGTCCAATTCTGATGTAGTGGTTATTGTTTTGTTATATTTTTGCTTTATTATATTTTATTTTATTTTATTTCATTATTATCTTTAAGAAGCTTATTTGTTTTCTAATGAGAGACAGAAAGGGAGTGGATCTGGATGGGAGGGGAAAGGGGAAGAATGGGGAAGAGTAGAGGAGAAAACATAATCAGGATATATTATGTAAGAAAAAAATCTATTTTCAATAAAAGGAGGGAAGAACTAGCTCTCATTTAAATAATTTTCCCCAGCAAATCAAAACCCATCCAGAGGACACGGGTGAACTGTGTCTGCCCGGCCACTGGGTATCTGGTGTCGTCAGATGAAACTCTTGCTGAGGCCTTTCATCCAGAGAAGCAAGTGGGGCACGGACAAGGTGCTCAGTCCCCGGCTCCATCTCACCTCCCTGCCTGAAGATCCAGCTGGGCATCTCGGCTGGACTTTGCCACTCATCCCCTCTAGATGCAGCATCTTCTGCATTTCCTTCCTTCTTCCTTCCCCGCCCTCCTTCCTCGCTCTTCCTTTCCTTCCTGAAATGCTGGGGGACTGAACCCACAGCCACATACATGCCAAGAAATCGGTCTTCGAGAGGACCACACTCCCAGTCTGTCACTCTTCTTTAATTTGCTCTTCCGATTCCGACTCATTCTTTAATGGCCAGTTTGTTTCCCATCATGCAAGAATCTGTGTACTAGTCTAGTCTCATCCACAAAGCTTTCCTTCAATACTGCATTTCCCAAACTGAACGCTTGACTACAGCTTATCACTGAACACACATTCTATTTTAGATAAACCACCATATGTTCCCTTGTGTATCTCTGTGTGTACGTATCAGGAATATCTAATATTCATAAGTAGCGCTAGCACCAGGCATTAGCAAGACTACTTTTTGAAGGCATGTGGGGCCTTAAGGAAATATTTGGGACACTGTGTTATGTCACGAATATTTGCCCACCTCTTCAGTCCTGTCAACCTGAGTCACAGTGTTTAAGTCATCTCCAGATTTTAACAAACATTATAATAAATGCAGGTCACCTGAGTTTTATAAACTTCGATGAGGGTTTTCTGCCGTTTCTCTATTTCTTGCAATTCTGTGAGTTCATTTTCAACAGAAACAACTTCATCCTTCAAAGCATCAAGCGTGCTCTAGGAAGAAATACGTGATTGATATGAGTTTTTCAGCCACCAGAACATTATAATCCATGTTGAAGAATTACTAAAGCATACCTCATTCATCAATAACAAGGAAATAATCATTTTGATGACACATAATTGCCATCTAAAGTTAATGACTAGCACTCATGAACAAACTGAATCAGTACAAAGGACAGATTTTTTTTTTTAATTTACTGACAAATAAAAAGAGAGCTGAAAATAAGCTGTGTTCGAAATAAGAAGCATCAATAATGTTGACATGTCATATTCATTCATTTAACACTTTTCAATCTCAACCAGAAGCACAACAACTGGAAGAGATATGAAAATTCATTCAAAACCCATTTGGCAGCTGGGCAAGGTGGTACATGACTATAATCCCCGTAGTTATGAGGCAGAGGCAGGGGAATTACTGCAAGGTCTGGGCCAGCCAGGGCTACTTAATAAAACCAGTCTCAAAAACAGAAATAAAAGCACTTCATATGGGAGACTAGACAGAAAAGACAACATAATTCATAAATGATACTAAGTGGACAATATCTGTGCTTACTAGATACTGAAACACAAAGAACTAAGTTGTCAAGATACTAAGAACACAGAAGACAGCAGAAAAGGAAAGCGAAATACACAAAGTGTACTATATGGTCAACATTGGGTTTTAAACCATTAGGGGAAACATGGACCATAAATAAACCTTGAATAAACTGCAACTTCTAGGGAAAAAGGCTAGCCACCTGCTGTGGCCTGCTGCTGAAGCAGCATCAGATGAATTAAATCTTTAAAATTATAAAAGTAGGAAAGAAGACCCAGACAAAACTGTATGTGATTTCAGAGCAGCACAAACTCTACTGAGACACTAAGACTTGGAGGGAGACCTCCTTGTGTGTGTAGTCAGCCTACCACCGTTTCACATGCTAGCAGAACTGGCACAGACCAGGTCAGAGACAGAAGATGTTATTACACCGGTAGCAGCAAAACCATAGGCATTGTGTCAATTTCCTGAGGCACACCTCTGACGGGGTAAGCCATTCCCCAGGCAGGTGGTCCTAGGCTGTATATAGAAAATAAAAATGCATCCCCAAAAGCTGAACAAAAAAGAGACTGAGGAACAATGTATCAATCCAGTCAATAACTAATTAGTAGAACAGCAGTGCACCCTGGACTCAAGAAAATGGAAAGGGAGAGGAGAGAAAACATTCCCAAAGAAACAACAAACAAGACAACATACCTATACAAATTGTGTATGAAATCTCAACACAGCAAAGATAGAGGACTATTTTGGAAATTCAACATTGATTTGAAGTAGCATTCCACAGAATAAGACTCAGACTAGCAGACGTTTTTCTGTTAACAACTGTAATTGCAAAAGACACTGAAGCAAAAATCACCCTCCCTGCTATATCCACTTGAAGTCAGGCAAGTGAAGGCAGAAAAAAGATGTTTTCAGACATGTAAAGCCCTTTTATAGGCACTTCTCCCTACTTTCTTTCTTTTTTTTTTTTTTAAGGTTAAAAATTTTTTGAAGATATATTCCAACAAAATGAGGGATACTAAACTAGAGAGAAGGAGCGGCAGCCACGACACTCCAGGAGGACACCTGGAGGCCAGCGCATTGAGGCTGGCCCGGGAAGCAGAGGAGCTCCTGGAGAAGAAAAAGAGTGGAAACAGGTTTCCAGGAACACAAATATGAAACAGAACTTCTTCATCTTTGAAGGAATGAACCATTTTCTCTTCTTTGCATTAGAAACACACTCATTTCCTTTGCTTGAAATAATTATGATTATTGGATGTTTAAAACTATGTTCACATTACGAAAGATTGAAGTGGACTTTTAAGGCATTTATTGATGAGAAAAATATATGTAAGATTTAATTTTATTGCCAAAGAAAAGGATTTTTTGAAAAATAATGGGACTCCAGATTTTTCATTTCATAACTGTTGAAGTTTCCTCGGGGGGTTGGGGGGTG
This sequence comes from Cricetomys ansorgei, assembly GCA_026225945.1. Classification (NCBI taxonomy): domain Eukaryota; kingdom Metazoa; phylum Chordata; class Mammalia; order Rodentia; family Nesomyidae; genus Cricetomys; species Cricetomys ansorgei. Next base: position 5,052,801 of record JAMJFZ010000558.1, read on the forward strand.
GAGTTATATCCAAATCTTTTCTACTCTTTCTAAACTTTTATTTCTGTCTCCAGAAACGAATCTGAGAGAATTCTGTGATTATTTCTTTCATGGTTCAAATGCTTCTTTTCTGCATTTCTGTACTGCAGGGCTGAGAGCGGTGTCCTCATGTTCAGTCAGTCCTGCCCGGCCAGCCTAGACTTCAGCTCGTCTGAAGTCTAAGAACTCAGCCTGGATTTCTTTTTTCTCAGAAAGTCTAAACTCTTCCTCCCCAATCTCTTCTCCGGGACACATATAAACCAGTCACTCCTTGGACTTGACTCAGTTGGAAAATTCTTTCTGGTTATAAAGCTGCCAAGAACATACTTTCTGGTTTTAAACAGACCCAGCCTGAGGTTATATCATATGGTAACCATGACACCTACAAATAGTTTTGTGCATTAAAGTTAATGCAATTTTGGATGATTCACTGCTAAAATTAGAGAGTAAATAAAGTGTATTAAAGTTGAGACAAAGAGAGAGTTGTTCAACCTCATGAGCCTGTCTTTGTCCCGCTAAATGCAATTTAAGCTTATTTTTTTATATGTAACTAAAAACCTTAAAACTTACATAGATGAACACACACATATGTTTGGGTACACACTATATACAGATACTCTTTACAGATATAGAAATTATCTATGTTAATAATAAAATATCATGGGAAACATGAAAGACAAAATGGTACATGAGCATTAAACAATCTTGTCTTTACTCCAAGCTACTGCTAAGTACACATGCACACACGTGCGCACACACACATGCATGCACACACACTACCTTTAACTTCACATTCTCAATTTTTAAGGCTTCATTTTCATCTTCAAGTGAGTGAAGTTTTCTAAGAATTTCTTCACATGATTTTTTTCCATGAGTTTCCATTTTCTTCAAGTCTTCCAAAAGATTAGCAATTTGCCTTTATAAAATAAATGAAAGTATGGAAAATTTCATTCAAATAACAGATTATATGTGTTTTTTAAATTATACTTGTAGGGTACAGTGGTTTCAATTGAAAAGATACAGAAGGTAGCAAAAAAGGGAAGAGGAGAGATAACCCAGCTCAAAGCTAACAGGATGAGAAATACTCATCTACTAATGGCACTGTCTAGCCTACCACCCACAGCACATGTGTCTGCTTGTCCTTTTTATTCACATACATTCACACATACACATGCCAACACATGTGCACACACATGCACACATACACACATATACACACATGCACACATACACACATATACAGACATACAGACATACACACATAGACACACACATATACACACACATACATACACATACACACACATACATAGACACACATATACACACACATACATACACATACACACACATACACACACATACACACATAGACACACATATACACACACTACACACACACACACATAGACACACATATACAGACACATACATATACATACACACATATACACACATTCACACACATACACATAGACACACATATACACACACATATACATACACAGACACACATACACACACCGATACACATATACACACACATGCACACACACATACTCACATACACACACATACATACACATACATACACACGCATACACACACCAATACACATATACACACACATGCACACACACACATACCCACATGCACACACACATACACACACACACACACATATACACACACAGAGACGAGTTTAAAGGAAGGATTGAGCGAGGCAGTGACACCTCATCTTTAGAAGCAAATTACATGTTAGTTCTTCATGGTAAAGCATTTAAGAGCACATAAACAAAATTAAAGCAAAAATTAGGGTCTGTTATTGCTCCATTGTCAGCAGTGTCAAAAACAAAATGCATGTAAATTTTCTCATTCATTTTCTGCTACGAGCTTTAGTCACTTGAATTGAGGGATAAATTTTAGGACTTTTAAAGCACTTCCGCTGTAAACCTTGCTGCTTTCATATCCTTGTTTGAGAAACATCATTTCCACTTAGGACAAAGCATCTATATTTCTAAGAAACAACGGATGACACATACTCAAGCACAAAGTCTTCATCCGTGAGTTTCACATTTAAAAGTGGGAAGAGCAGCGCACGTCTCAGGAGCTATCACTCTTCCTGCCGTTTGTACTAGAGGAGGAAAAGCTTAGGCACTGTGGGCAGCGCTCTCACCACACGGAGTCTAGAAGGACCGAAACACGCAGCTCTGGAGCTGCGTTGCTTCTCGTCAAACAGTGATAGTCCAATTTCCTGCTTACGTTTTCATTGTTTCGATCTGGACTTCCAGTTCGGTTTTTTCTATTACGATTTTCTCGTAATGACTTTTCCAGGCGTTGGAAGCTGAAACTGTTTCAGACAACTTGGCTTCCTAAAAAATACAAAAAAGCATTCATCTTGTAACTTAAAAATATTTTTTAAGGGTCTCAGACACACATATACTGTAAATAGGGAAACACTCTTCCAGTAAAGCTTTTCCTGCAGAATAGCTTGGTGTGAAGCTTTCAACACAGGAAGGATTAAAGTGAGCTTTCATAAAAGGCCTATATGACTGTACTTTACATGCACAGGGTACAGTTCCAACTTACCACTGTAGTGTTGATGTGACTAGCTTTAAGTTATACTGCAAATTAATAAAAATAATTCCTATTTTATTTATGAGTGCATCTTCGTTTCCCATTCTTCATGCAGAAGAGCTAACAATAGCATACGCATAAGAAACTTCCCACGATGTATAGAAACTACTTGCAATCCCGTAGCCCCACAGCATCTTGGGAAGCACCCTCACTTGTCTTTCTAGAGGTCACCTGCCAGCCTGCCAACACTGCTACTGCCGGCAGAGGGAAGTGGCAGCAGCTGAGCCAGTCTGAATGTGAGGTCCACAGAGGAGGGTTTTTGTCTGACTTGTTCATCGCTGTTCCTCGGATTTTGAATGGTGCCAGGAACACAGTGCACACTCGGTAAATGTCAGTGGCTCTCCGCAGATCCCCAGAGCTCTAGCCACTTGGTAATGTCAATGGCTCTCTGCAGATCCCGTGGAGCTCTAGAATGTGGTTTTGTCCATGTTCTACACAAAGACAAACTCACTAGTTAGCAGAAGAGTCAGAGGGCCCAGGAGTATCAGAGGACAGCAGTAAACAAACTATGTTCCTCTGATCTTCTATCATTCATTCATCCACAAAAACGAATTCATTGGTTATCTTGATGACAAGATATCGTCTACATTGTTCACAGGAATGTTTTTGTTAAATTGAAGACTACTCGCACTTCATATTTTATGTTCAATAAATTTTAATATAAATCATGAAGTGAGAGATGGGTACAACATACACTGTAAAGTCAGTTCATATGGTAATATGTATAAACATGAAAGCTACTGAGGAGTTAGGTAAAGCCTACGGAAGCAATGTACACGTTAGAGGTGTCAAGTCCTCATTTCTCCTCGCACCTGCCCTTACGAAAAGCAAGAGGCCGTCGCCTTGCCTGGCACTGGGACTGCTTCTGAGCTGGTCTGACTCAGCCTCCTCATCACCACAGGCCTCACGTGCCCTCCACATCCCACCCTCCTTGACCTCTCTGCATTGTGTAGTATGTGCCCGCATGATAAGCCAAACAAGAATTCACTAAAATGTCTCATTGGTGAACTTGTCTGTGCTTCCAGCTTACGATACACTTGAGGAGGAGGAGGAATGAAATGATGAAATAAATTCCATAACAACTAAGACATGAATCGATTAACTGCTAAAGGCCTGCTACTTAACGAGTAGACAGGGAAGAGCCTCTCTGGAGAGAAGCAGTTGGAAAGGCAACTGGCTCAGAGGAAAGAAGAGCCAGTGGCAGCCAGCGAGGGGGCACGAGCCCCAGGCAGCAGCAGGGCAGCCAGCTCCGCATACTGAGGGCACAGAGGGGACGGACAGCACGGAGCAGCCCCGTCTGTTTCCTCGTGCACGCTCTGACAGTCTCAGGTAAGCAGTGTTCTTGTCCCTTAGCTCACAAAAGTGCAAGGCAGAGAGGTCAAGTGCCTTCTGCGAAGTCACAGAGGCTAGCCAGCGCAGGAGCCTTTCCACACTGGCCTGGGACTCGGGCGCTGCTAACTCAGTGGGAAACCTCAGGAGCATCAGTGCCTGGTGAGTGTCCACTGCTCCGGTCATCTTGTCCAGCCTTGCAGACGTGGAGCCCAGCCTTCAATCCTAGTATCTAATTATACGCAGCTGAATGTAAGTTCAATAGTAGGCACTTAAAATGGTAACATTGGAGCTTATAAAATATTAACTTGTTTTGTTTGTACAAGTCTGTTTTCACTTCCAAAAGCCACTAATAAATCTATAAGCCTTAGCATACGTTCTTAAGAGGTGGGATGCTGGTGAGACACAGAAACAATGAATATTTTATTGGTTGGCAGCTGAATAACAATAATGATTTGTCGAGAAGAACAAAGCACTCAGTCCATTTCCTCGCTCTGTATTATATTCAGAGATATCTTTCACATGCTTGTTTACGTCAGCATATGGCTTCAAATGCATTACAGAGGTTAAATGAAGTGAATTACTGAGTAAAGTCATATGGCCTAATAACATAAATCAGCATTTCCCAAACTGATATTTCTCAGAACCATTTCCAAGAGCTGCTTTGTGGGTAGGAGCAGAGTTCTGTGGTTAAGTGTGGGAAATTCTTACTTCCATGCCCCCATTACTGCATTCTGAAAGCCTTCTCAGGGCCTTTAATATGTTAATATGCACTGTAACTTCCCAGTGGGCAAGATGGAGGAAGCCCCGCCCTTAGCTACCATGAAGCTTTTGGTGGTGTCTGTGTTGCGGAGGGGGCATGGGCATATACTTCCCTTTCAGTTAAGCCCCCAAAGTGCATAGATTCAAATTTTGCATCTTATAATACATAATCTTTCAAAATAAAAGTCTAAAGTAAAAAAAGATAAGCAAATTCTTATAACATTAATAGTAACATGAAAAGAATTACACCATTATCTAAAGCTCCACAACGTTATGGTAACTATGCTAACTAACCTTGCTATCTAACTATGCTATCTAACTAACTATGCTAACTATGTTATCCAAATAATTAGGCTATCCAACTAAATTGTCTAACTATGCAATCTTACCTTGCTGCCTAACTACGCTGTCTAACTACACTGTCTAAGTAACTTTTTTATTTAACTATGCTATCTAACCATGCTAACTAACCATGCTATCTAACCATGCTAGCTAACCGTGGTATCTAACTATTATCTAACTATGCTATCTAACTATACTATCTAACTATATAATATAACTAATTATGTTGCCTAACTATGCTGTCTAACTAACTATGCTATCTAACTATGCTAACTATGCTAGCCAAAGAACTTCGCTATCCAACTAGCTATGCTAACTATGTTGTCTAACTATGCTATTTGATTATACACTCTAGCTAACTAAGCTATCTAACTATGCTGTTTAACTAGCTATGCTCTCTAACTATGCTCTCTAACTATGCTGTCTAACTAACTATTCTAACTATGCTGTCTAACTAACTCTGCTCTCTAACTAGCAAGCTCCCTAACTGTGCCGTCTAGCTACGCTATGTTTCTAACAATGGTGTCTCAGTCCACGAGCGTCTTACAGGAGACTGTGCACACTCACATGCTCTCTAACTTGGGATGTGAGCTGTTCAATATCCCCTGTGAAGTGCTTCAGCCTCTGTTTGTAAATCTTCGATGCTTTTCTCAGGGCTGCAGCCTTTTGCCTGCTTGCTTCTTTGACGGCTACGGCCTCCTGCTTGTTCAGCTTCACCTGCAAGTTCCACTTGGCTATTTGGGTTTCCAAGCTCTAGAAAATAATAAAGGTAATTAAATTATATCAGAGCATCAGTGTTTATGTAAATATTGCAAAAAAAACACATTTATCATCTTCTACACACATTTTATCAAAACAATTCACCATGGTTAGCTTAAAAAGTTAAACAGTAACAAGAGGTGGTAACCAAAGCTTCTTGTAACAAGTCAAAAAATGAAAACTCAAAATATTTCAGTCTACATTAAACTAATGGTACTATGACTAAAGAGACTAACATTTGCGGTTGTGGCAGAAATACCAATTTCCTTAAAGCTCTTATGATAAGACATCATTTAGCTTAAAACAGTTGAAAAAACATAACAACTTGGAAATACGATCTTAATCATAGGCGGGCAAAGTGCAAAAGGAACTGGTATCTCCCAAATACGTGAGTGCCCCTAGGGTTACCAAGATGCACAGGGCATGGAGGTAAGCGGATCCCGGCGACCACGCTCAGCTTTACGATCAGAAGGCACATGCTGACACAGAAAGCTACAGCCAGGAAAGCCCAAGTACTGCTTTACCCAACGGTGGCACACTTAGGAGATGATCAACTCCAAAGCCAAGAGCTTAGATAAACCACTGCCCAGCAGGTCCACAGGACCTGATGGAGCAAGTCGATGACTACGGCAGGCTGCGGCCACTGAACGGGATGATGCTAACCGGAAGGACCGGCTCCTGGACACGCTCTTAGTAACACAGGAGAGATATGGTTTAGTGTGGCAACTGTTACATTTTTCTTTCAAATTATATCAAGCATATGAGGGCTTAGTGTTGTATGTAAGTATTAACGAGCATTAAATAAGTAAGGGATCACGACTAAAGACTGCTATACTTCTATAGTTTGAAAATTACGAGCCTATGAAGGAATCCGAAATTTCGGAATCTGTGCTTAATGCTCCCATTCCTGGGACAGCCATTCCAACTGAGAAACTGAGGACTCGCAGTAGAAGACAGGCCTTTCTACTCAACCCTGCCACCAGTAAAAGCTACGTTTCCCTTCACTTCACTAATATTACAATTAAGAAGTCCGTCTTTGGGGTTCCAGAATGGTTAGGTAAACTATTAAAGCTGCAACTCACTCTTCAGCTGCCTTTACAAGTTTATCTTCAACAAACAGACCAAAAAATGTCTCACAGAGACCAACTAGAAGGTCAAGGCTATGTATGAGAAAGGACAAGAAATACATCTGTCATTCCTCCAGATGGCCACAAGGTGTCACCACCACACTATGAATAGAGTACATGGCTTAAAAACTTGTTAGGAAGTTTAAAAAAAGAGACCGTGAAGTTAGGAGGGGTACACGTTGGAGGATGGAGGCTGCTGAGGGTGGATACAATAGAAATGCATTGTATACCTCTATGAAATTCTCAAACCCTACATTTCAGCAGCCAGGGAAAGTCTGAAATTGCCAAATGAATGGACACATCTGAGAGTAGTGTGTGTGCATATTATGCATAGGAAACGTAACAGGTTATGCAGTGGACCTCACATAAATCCCATTGTAGGTATATGTGTATACAGAGACAGTAGGCTATATATCCGGCTATACAGATCATTATTTGCTATCTCCTCTGAAAGCACTCTAACTCCAAAAGACATATTACAAAATTTTTGAAAGAAAAAAATTAGCTCGTCATCTTTTTGATAGCTCTAAAGATTTAAAATGTAAATTTTTAAAAGGCCCAATGCATAACAATAAAAACCCTCGAGATTTATGTTTCAGATTAAATTGTTTTTACATTTGAAAAATAAACTTGTTAAACCCCAAATCAAATAACTACATTCTAATCTCTCCTTAGTATTTACTGCTTTAAATTATAAAATGTATGTATTTATTTTACATAATATATTAATGTATACAAATAAATACAAGATGTAACTGTGTGTATGAGAGGAAAGCAGGAGGCAAGGGCCTAAAGCCGCGTCTGTGGACTGGTCCTTAGCGGCAGCTGTGCTGAAGGATCCGAACCCAATGTCAGAATGGGCACACCATGGCAAAGCTCTGGATTTTAGCCTTTTGTTCAGATGATCAAGCATATTTAAAATCAGTCAACAAACAAACAACAACAACAAAAAAGAGCTGTTAAAATTTACCTTTGAAAATAACCCATTTTATTTAAATTTAAAAAACATTTTCAACTGCAGCTGCTATTGGAGGCCATGATGAGGTCGTGTAAGAGGCGGGAGGCTGAGAGGCGGGATCACACTACCTGCCTGTGGGTGCCTGGACAGCAGTGGCAGAGCAGACTACCCACCGTGTGCGACCTCACCATGCAGAAAGCAAAGAGCATCCATGGAGCTACAGGGAAGGCGCTCAAGGGAACAGGGAGAACGAAGAGGTCTGTGCTACTGAGAGTCAGGGAGGGGGAGATCGGTGCCTTCAGCTGGCAACCACTGCTGGCCCCATCAGGCTCCAATGGACAGTTCCGACCCAGCAGTCACACAGATGGCCACGGTTAAACTAGCACAAGACCAAAAGCCACGTACCTAGGAACGGGAGCAGTGGGGGTGAGTGGGGGTAAGGAGGGATGAGGAGGTAAGAGAAGGCGGGTGGAGAGGTGTCAGAACACACCGGACAAACATGGGACACTGTCAGAGACAAGAGCAGCTGAACAAACTGCATCCTCCATAACCCTGCCTAATGTCCCATGAAAGGCAAGAGCTTTCACACTGAAGGACAAGCAGAGCTCCTGAATCATGTGCTGTGGTTGCAGACGTCTGCCATGATGCAGGACAATAGAGACAGACTGAGCTCCCCATAGACACCCTCAGCCTCAGTCTGTAGAGGTCTCTGGAGGTGGGAACACTGTTTCTTTTCCTTTGGCAAAAAATAAGACAGTGGATCCAATGAGACTGTAACAGGCTCTGACCTCAAATGGCTGATTTGGAGTACACACTTAGGCCAAACATTGTCCCTAACTGCACCAACGCAAGACCTTCTCAGTGACCTCAACACGAAAACTAAGCTCATTTCAAAATTACAATTGCTGACAAAAGAAACGACTCACCGAGTGCCTGTTCGATGCACGTGAGCACATGCATGAAAGGCTACACGGATACGGGACAACGACCGGGAGGACACACACCAAAGTGTTAACAGTTTTGGCGTCCTTAAGCTATTTTTAACTTTTGTTTCCATAATTTATAAAAATGTGCACAATAAACATACATTAACTGTACCATGAGAAAGGCCTAAAAATAACTCAATCCCCATATGCTCTTCCTCGAATGAAATATAAGACAGAAACATTTTCATACCGGGATTTGGACATATCAGTTAAGACAGCCGGACCTGAGGATTAAGATTTACATCCAGTGCACTTGCCATGGCAACACCAAAACTGCATTCGTCTATCGCCGCTGCCTTCCACGGTGACGGAAGCTGGGCAGTTAGTTTCCCCTCTTTCACTACTTAAACTATAAAATGGAGATTTACAACCTTTACGTATTCTTTCAGCTTATCGTTCTCAGCTTCCCTCTTCTGAATCTGGAGCTGCAGACGATCATGTACCACTTTGACTGACTGAGAAAAGCGGCTTGCTTTCAAAGTATTTTCCTGTAAAGGAAAAGAAAAGCTGTAACAGCCAGTTACTGGCCTGTGTCCCCCTTATCTGTGTTAGAGCCCCAAGGCAAACTCAACCTGAGCAGATGGTGAGCTGGAGACCCCTAATCTCACACTGCGGCCCCACAAATGCACTGACTTCATGTCAACTACAGGTGAAACTCCCACGTGGTCGTGCTCTCTAACTATCTCCTGTCAATCTTCCCACCTCTCCTCCCAAGTAAAACTTTATGTCAATAAAGTCCCTCCAAATATCAAAATTATTTAATTTTGCCAAAAAGTAAAAATACAAATGTAAAGTTCTTCAATGTGCGTGTGCATATATGCATGTGTTTTCAACTGTGAACGGGTGTGGGGGACGCACACACACACACACATGCACATATATGGTGTGTGTGTGAAGATCACAGGACCCTAGGCATCATCCTCAGGACCACCAGGCACTTTCTCTGAGACAGGGCCTCTCATTGGCCTAGAGCGCACCAATTAGGATAGACAACTGCCCAGCGAGCCCCAGGGACCCTCCCATCTCTGCCTTTCCAGAACCAGAATCACAAGGGTTCTGGGGACTAAACTCAGGTCCTGGTCTTCTGACTGATCCCTCATCCAGCCCAGGAGTATAGAATTGTGGTGACTTCTGCCAAGTGGCCTACACAGCATAAAATTAAAAAAAAAAAAAAAAAAAAAAAAACAACTTAGAAGTTAAGATGTTCCATTGGACGCATAAGAATTAATACTGATCTAAACTGTCGAAAGCCTTTACTGTGCTCTAACTGAGGATACAAATCTAAGAACAGAGTGGGCGGAAGGGAAAGGGTCAATGCTAACCAAATATGGTAAGTTAAGGTCAAAAGCTCAAAGGGTGTTTACCTGCTCATTCTGAAACTGACGTGAAAGTTCCTGGATATAGGTCTCCTTTTCAAGTATCTTCTTTTTAAGATCCTTCAGGAAATGCAAAGTAAGAATTAGAGAATTCACGGCTGGGATAATATTGGCTAAAACCAAGCAGCATACAAAGAAGCAAAGGGCGTCGGAAGGAATGACTGTCAAGTGGGAAAAACTTACTCCGCTCTCGCTCTCACGGTCACTGAGGTCCTTCCACAAGCTGGGTGAGCTGTCCTCTGTCTGTGCAGGAAAGACAAATGGCAGGGTTTAAAACCCCATCTCTCCGTTTAGACGTGATCGTCAAGGCTGAGAGTTTGTTTTCTACTCTTATCAACTCACTGCAAGAGGCACAGCTTGCAATATTCTCTCCTATTCTGCAATTACCTCTATGCTGTTATCTTATTTTATTTAGAAGCTTTTCAGTTTGATGTAATCACATTTCTTGTATATTTTGCTTTTATTTCCTGTGCTTTGTGTATCTTGTCAAAAAAAAAAAAAAATTCCCTCCTCCCCCATTGCAGTGACCTAAGTAATTCCACTGTATAAATATACTCAGTCCCTCCCCTCCTCTCACCGAGGATTGAGCCCGGGGCTTGGTGTGTGCTAGTTAAGCGGTCGGCCACCGCCCTACAACATCCCTAGCCTTTAGATTATCAACTATTTCTGGAAACTAATAGTCAGGAAACTTAACTGGAATTCTGTGGATAGTCAGAGCCCAGAGACGGACTTTGTGGAATCTGAAATGCAGGCACCTCTGAAATGGTGTGTGTAGGCCTGTGTGCATGTGTCTGCTCTTTGGATGGAAAGAAAAAAACCTCACAGGCATCACTTAAAAGACCAACGTGGACCAGCTACTACACACAATGTAGATTCTGCTAATTAAGATTGCTCCCTGCAGTGTTTAAAATCATTTTGCAAATAATTTATGATCAGTACCTTTGCTAAATGAATCTAAAAAGAATGCCTCAGAAAGTACAGGCCAATGATATACAAAAATTGCACAACACACACCCACACACACTCACACACTCACACTGACATTCTCACACTCACACTGACATTCTCACACACACACACACACACTGACATTCTCACATACACTCACACTGACATTCTCACACACACTCACACTGACATTCTCACACACTCACACACACACTGACATCACACTCACACTGACATTCTCACACACACTCACACTGACATTCTCACACACACTCACACTGACATTCACACACACACACACACTGACATTCTCACACACACTCACACTGACATTCTCACACACACTCACACACACACTCATACACTCACACTGACATTCTCACACACACTCACACTGACATTCTCACACACTCACACACACACTCACACACTCACACTGACATTCTCACACACTCACACACACACAGGATATGGTAATGAGGGACACAACTACATTCACACTGACATATTTAATACATATTAACCCATATTTAATACAATTAATAAATGCTAATGGAACAAAAATTAAAAAATAAACTGAATAAGATACTATTTTTTTAAGTCATCAATAGATCTAAATAGACATTCCTCAAACAAACAGATGGTCAATAGGTACAAGGAAGTGTTGGCATCGCTGAACAAGACAGAACGAACTAAAACCATACTGAGTATCAAAAGGTAATGAAAAGATGAGAAATAACGAAGTACGTGCAAGGTCATGGAGGAAAGGGAGCTCTTACACGCTGCTGGTGGGAATATAAACTGGCCCAGACTGCTTATGTGTCTATCAGTCCATGAGTGGATAACAAATATAGGTATATATACCCATGGAAGACTGTTCAGCCACTAAAAGGCGACCCTGTCAGTTGGTTTACTGTGGAAACAAGTGAAAATCATGTTAAGTAAAAAAGCAAGCGCAGAAGGACAAGGCCATGTCTCTCACGTGCACAATATAAAAGTTGACGTTTATAGAAATTGAGAGTAAAAAGGTGGTCACCATCCGCCAGAGAGTAGCCGGGGGCGGGGCGGTAAGAAAGGGTTACCAGTGGGAACTAAGCTGTAAACAGGAGCCGCAAGTGCTGACGTGCTATTTCATAGGAGGGTGAAACAAAACATACCACGTATAGGGCCTTTTATTGATGGGGAGACAAGTGTGTACACAGGACACACATGAGAGTTTAAGCCACAAGAACTTCAGATTTCACTATGGCCAGGCAGAAATTTAATAGTATATCGCAAACAAAAATTCAAATAATTACTTCTATTTCAATACACTCTTTTAAGATTCACAGAGAAATAACATATCCTCAAAGTGGGAGGCATCGCTACCACAGGAGCACACAGCACAGGTACCTCATGGGAGAGGCATCGCTACCCCAAGAGCACACAGCACAGGTGCCTTATGGGAAAGGCATCGCTACTACAGGAGCACACAGCACAGGTACCTCATGGGAGAGGCATCACTACCCCAGGAGCACACAGCACAGGTACCTTATGGGAGAGGCATCGCTACCCCAGGAGCACACAGCACAGGTGCCTTATGGGAAAGGCATCGCTACTACAGGAGCACACAGCACAGGTACCTCATGGGAGAGGCATCGCTACCACAGGAGCACACAGCACAGGTACCTCATGGGAGAGGCATCGCTACCCCAGGAGCACACAGCACAGGTGCCTTATGGGAAAGGCATCGCTACTACAGGAGCACACAGCACAGGTACCTCATGGGAGAGGCATCACTACCCCAGGAGCACACAGCACAGGTGCCTTATGGGAGAGGCATCGCTACCACAGGAGCACACAGCACAGGTACCTCATGGGAGAGGCATCGCTACCACAGGAGCACACAGCACAGGTACCTCATGGGAGAGGCATCGCTACCCCAGGAGCACACAGCACAGGTGCCTTATGGGAAAGGCATCGCTACTACAGGAGCACACAGCACAGGTACCTCATGGGAGAGGCATCACTACCCCAGGAGCACACAGCACAGGTGCCTTATGGGAGAGGCATCGCTACCCCAGGACCACACAGCACAGGTGTGGTATGGAATGGGAGAGGAATCGTTACTGAAGGAGCACAATGCAGGTGCCTTACTTGTTCGCAGTCTGTCTGTTTAAGATTTTCTAAGGCTAATTTCACGCGGTTAAAGGTGTCTAATTCTTTTGATAACATTTCCTTCTGTTCAAAAATCTTCTTCAAATTGGACACACAAAGATTAGCCTGACAAGATAAAAGAAGCACATAAACATTTTAAGACGACGTTAAGGAAAACACCTTAGAACAATATTATCAACGAGGAACTGTTTCCTCATATCAAAACCGTTATGTTGCATAGAGTATTGTTAAGCCCCAGCAATAATTGACAGAATGTACTTCATGGTATGTTAAATTAAAACAAAACAAACATAAGTGCTAGAACTCCACGAGCAGCATAGTATTTGTTCTACTATTGCAGAGCACACTCTGTTCTTGTCCCAAAGAGAAGTTTGGTTGAAATCGTGAAATCTTCTATTATAAATGATAAGAGAGAGAGAGAGAATCTTTCAGAGGGTTTTATTTTTAAAGATTTGATTATTTTTCTTTTATGTGAACGAGTGTTTATGCCTGTATGCTTGTCTGTGCGCCGCATATGCCTGGTGCCCACGGAAGCCAGAAGAGGGCATCAGGTCTGCAACTGGAGTTAGAGGTGGCTGTGAGCCACCACGTGGGTGCTGGGAGTAGAACCAGGTCTCTGGAAGAGCAGCCAGGCCACTTAGCCAGCTCTCCAGTCCACGGTTTTAGTTTTAAATCCACTCTTCATAAAATCTCATCCTAGTTCAGGTGAGTCAAACATCAACATGAAGTTTCCAGCTCAGTCTCTTACCAGGTGTATGTCTGAGACCATCTTTTGCAAAAGTAACTGCAGCTAATGGCAGGAATAAAGACTACTTACCCCACCCCATCGTAGGCACCACATACCCATATGTGGGCCTCCCCACTAAGATCTGAGTCCTTGGTGAAGGCATTCTGAACACTGTGCTCACTTCTGCCTCATCAGCCGTTCTAAGTCCGACACTCACATTTTCTGAACTAATCCCTTCCACAGTGCTCTTGAACAACGGCAGCAGTAGCTCTACGGAGCAGGATGCCAACTCAGCTTCCTTAAGTGTCGCCTCCAACACCGTCTTCTCACTCGAGATGTCTTGCTTGTGGCTAGTAACAGAAAAACTGTTAGTTACATCTGACACACAGACTGGGGACTTTTTAATGTAAATATAACAGGGGTCAGGCCAAGTGTTCCAGCTCTAAAGATGACACAGCGTGAAGGCCACTCCTGCTGGAAGAGTGCGCTCCATCCCAACACGCACGCTTCCTCTGTGGTCTCCGCGCACAGAAAGTGGATCTGTACAGTGCTGAGGTTCGGAAAACACCGAGACCTCCACTAGCAATGTCTGATTGTGCTGAGTTTAACAACTGCCCGTGCTTTTCCCTTCTACAAAACGCATCGGAAATACATGCATGTACCTTTCCTTCATTTTCTCTCTTCTCCAAATTCTACAGATTTGTCTTTCTTGACCTTATTTCCCACTATCCCCATGAAACATGTCATCCTTCACAGTGTGACTAAGCTGAGTGGAACACAAATCTAAGCTTTTCAGGTATATCAAAGTCTTCAGAGTCAGCTTTCTAATATGTGTTTCCCCCCAAAACAGACCAACTTGACTATGTTGGGACTAAATACTACTATTTGGGACAGGATTTTTTTTATATACTTTTTATTAATAATTTGGGTTCCATACAATGTATCTTGATAACACTCTCTTTCTAATCCTCCCAGCTCCACCATCCCACCCCCATCCCACCTCCCACCCCCCACTCCATCCCACCCCCGTGCCCTCAAAAAAGACAGAAAAGGAAACAAAACAAAACTGAAACAAAGCAAAACAAACAAAAACAAAAATAAAATTAAGTCAAGCTTGTGTGGCAGGAGCATGGATGACAGGCTTCACCATGGTCTTTGGAAGCAGAAGGCTGCTCTGTGTACTTTGCCTTGGTCCATACTAGCCTGAGATGAAGCATGACAGAGTTCCACCTGAAGTTTTGCCTCACAGCCCAAATTGGGACACCGAGCAGGCTCTCTGATATCTTGCAAGCACCGGGGCATCCCAAAGGCTCCCCAGCATCCTATAGGGAACAGGGTTACCCATGGGCAACTCATCCCTCAGGAACCCAGACCTCATACAGGCAGCTGGTCATCTGGCAGTCACCAGGACTTCCCACATGCATCACTGTGTCCCGCAGGCACCTGAACATTCTTCAGGGACCCAGACACCTGCAGGCACCAGGATCTTCTGAAGGCTCCAGGTCCTACCACGTACACCAGTCATCCAGGTATCACGAAGGCACCCAGCAACCCTGCAGATACCTGAACATCATGAAGGCACCCAATCTCCCCACAGGCAACCATTTGCATCTGGTCATCCAGCACCTGAACAGCCACAGGCATCAGGGCCACCTGCAGGCACCTGGCCATCCCTGAGGCACCCAGACATATACAGATACCCAGTCATCCAACAGTCACCTTGGCCTCACACAAGCACCAAGACCTCCCATTAGCATCTTGAGTTTCCACAGGTACCAGAACATCCTGTAGGCACCAGGGCCTCTCACAAGGACCAGGACCCCTCACAGGTACCAGGGCATCACACAGGCATCTGGACATCCCATAGGCACCAGGACTTCCCCCAGGCTCCAGGGAATCCCACAGATGCCCGGGGCATTATGCGGTACCGGGCCAACCCACAGACATCAGGGCATCTCAAAGGTACTCAAAAGAAGCAAAATACAATGATTGTTACAGAGCAATATGCCAGGCAATAATATCCACTTTACAAGTTATAAAAAGTTTGAGTTGGCTTTTCAATTGCTTTCATTAAGAGTAAAAACTTATATCACACACCTGTAATCCCAGGCTGAGGCAAAAAGCCTGAGAGTTTAGTGACACCCTGGGCTGCAGAGTGAGGCCTTGTTCCAAAACGCAAAGCAAACAAACAAACAATGGAAAGACTGGCAACTCCCTAAAGTGCTAAATAAGTATTGTCATCGTCACATTATGTAGGTTTGTTTTCATGGGTGGAGGCTAACCGTGACAAGGATATTCTTGAATGACTACTACATTTGATTCGGAAGTTAGAAAATGAGACTTGCTCTGCCAATAGCAAGGATACCTGCTGAGGTCCTTCTCACTGGCACACTGTGGGGAAGGTCCTCTCTCCTGTGAGAGACATGAAAGGAGTCCTCCTGAGTGACTTCCATCAAGAGTAGGCGTCTCCATTAACTCAGGAACTCTCCTTCACAGGGCGCTTCAGCAACAACTCTTCCACAAACACTGAGAGCTAGGAAACACAAGTTATTAATCTTGTCATTCCAGTGGGCTTTTGTTTTCTGTTATTAGTCTGTGATATAAAAAAATCCCAATCATGTATGAAACATTTCAAAGACAATATCAAAATCATAACTGCTATTTGGGCATGGCTGCATACATCCTTAATCTTAGCACTTGGAAGGCAGAACCAGGCAGATCTTCGTGAGTTTAAGGCCAGTCTGGTTTACTCAGCAAGTTCCAGGCTAGTTATGGCTACACGGTGAGACCCAGCTAAATGCTACTTACTCACTGTTCCAGTAACTCAAAATAGTATAAAAATTGTATTGCATAGTAATTTACCAATTCCAAGTTTCCGTTTTCAAAAGGCTTGCTACTTTCTCTATATATGTAAAAATACAAAAATATTTTTAACTTATTTTTAAGCATGTATCTGAGCATGGGTATATGTACCTGAGTCTGAAGGGCTTGGGGACACAGAGGTCAGATTGCCCTGGAGCTGGAGTCAGGGGTTGTGAGTGAACTGGCATGGGCATTGGGACTGAACTTGGATTGTCAGTAAGGTCTCTTAACCACTGAGCTATCTCACTAGTCCTGAGTTTAAATATCTTTATTGATCTACTTCTTGAGGTATTATAGTAATCCTTCAATAATCACCCAATAGAACTAGATAACAAAAATGCAAACCATGGGTTTCTTATTCCTTCCATCAGGCCTAGGAAACAGGAAACTGTTATTTCCACTTAGAACCATAGAAACTCAACACACCTTTGAACATACTTTACAACGACAGCTGCAGAGCAGATAGGACATTATTTTGAAAGGAGACCTTCCTGTTACATTTGATTATTCCTATTCCCAGCTCAATTTAGAATATTCTTTGCTGATCATAACTGTTTAAAAAAAAAAAACCAGGAAAGAAAAAAGCAGGACTTTCAAACTTTAGCAAGAAGCTTTACATTTAGCCCTAAAGATGTCTTTTTTTTAAATGTGACTGTTCTTGCATGAACAAAATTGTCCTCCAAAATTGTCCATTTTGAGTCATGGATCAACACATCGGCAATAATGAAGTTTAAGTTTTCACAACTCTAATTAGAAATGGTCATGCGTCTTTGCTGATGTTGTTCATACAAGATCAAAGGTCATCTTTATGGTTTTCTACACTGATTTCAAATATTTATGATTTAAGTTAGATTTCCAAATTAAAATATATTAATGTTCAAGGATCTCTCAGTAGTTTAGATGGATGTGAAATGATAGATCAAAAACTATTAACAGTAGCAATTATTGTGAAAGCCAATCACAAATTAGCAATTCAGAAACCTCCTAAAGCATCTGTTAAAAATACGTTAGATTTTGTCTGAAGTTTCCATATACAATACAGAAACAAATATCTAGCCACTAAAGTTCAAAGGGAACAGTATCTAGCCTGGAGCCTGCCGTGCTCCTCCGGGATCTCCTACTGCTGTGTTGTGCAGCATCTGCTACCACATCGCACTGCGCAGAATATTTGCAGTCCAGGAACCTTAAAGACACAGATCACATGAAAAGCCAAACTAAGGCTGAGGAGGAAAGCCCTGGGAAGTCACGGCGAGCCCGTCTGTGGGTCTGTTCGGTTTGTAACAGCCGCAGGCTTCGGGGAGGGGTTAGCATTTATCCCTCACAAATCCACGCATTTAAACATTTATCTCTCTGCAGACTGGAATCCCAAGAAAGTTGAATATAGTTGAACTCTTAGCACCGAAAAAGCCTTGTAGAACTCAGTAACACCCAGGAAGCATGCAAGCCTTACTCTCTGGATGAGTATGAAGGACTGCTGCTTTTTACTTATTCATCCCTTGACCACCCTGAGGGGGTAAAAGGCCGATAGTTTCTATATTTAGAAGTGCAGCTTAAACTGTGTGAGGGAATGGGGCTCCTCCATTCTTAGGAAATATTTTATAAAATCAGAATCAGTTTGGCATCAGTATCTTAAGCGAGTTCTCTTGCACTCAACTCAAACCATTCTAAAAATTTTACCACAAGGCAAATTATAAAGCAGAAATTTTCTGCTTCATCACTTACAATAATTAACTGCATCTTAAGTGGTAAATAAAGTTAGTGGATCTGTGATGGTTAATTTCAATTATCATCTAGACACAATTTAGAATTACTAGGGAGACAGTCTCAATGAGAAAGTCTTTTTTAAGCTGGCTAGTGGCCAGGCCTGTCAGACATTTCATTAGTTGGGTTGAGGTGGGAAGAACCCTCCTGAATGTAGGTGGCTCTATTCATGGGTTGGTCCCTAGACCAAATGAAACAGAGAGAGCAAAGGGAAACGTGCATGCGTCCGCTCTCTCTCTGCTCCTGACTGGACGTGACTGGCCACCTCAAGTTCCTGCTGCCCTGGCTACAATGATGAACTGTAGTCTGGGACTGTAAGTCAAATAAACCTTCCTCTCTGAAAATCGCTATCCAGGTATTTTATCACCACAGGAAACAAGGAGGGACCTATGAAGGACGTCCTAAATGTTCTCATTGTGGAGTCCTCAAAACACAGTGCAGAAAACTGAGTGAGATTCAGATGTTCAGAAGTTACGAGCAGTCATTCTCCAAGACAAGATTATCCACGTGTTCAAAGGCATTTCACTGTTTTTGTGTTGTGACAATACTGTAACCAAATGTAGACGCCTGCTCAACAAAATGTAATACTTTCCTTTCATATGTATGTATAGAAAATCCTATCTTTATAAAACATGTTCTCGTTCCAGTTGACCACAGGTGTTTCTGTGGAGAAACCAAGTGCTCTACAAGGTACTGTAAAATGACAAACATTGCACTTTTGTACAATCTTTTGGTAGTGAAACAAAGACCCATCCTATACAGATTTAAGCAAATCCTTAAAGATCAGGAGTCTTAATTTTTTTAATCTGCCAAAGCTGTTCACGGAGAACTATGTTCCTTTTTGACCAACAAGTGTGTGGAGGGATGGACGCTCAGGGACCATGACATTAGAAAAGATCATGGCACCTAGACCAGCCCGGCAAATGTTTGTTAGAAATTAGTTTTCCTGGAGAGAGAGCATAGAATTCCACAAGCTTTTGTTTGCTTTGCTAAACACTAACTCCTGGAAAACAAATTCCACTGACTTCAAACAATAGCATGCAGATCCTACTAAAAAAACAAAATCTTCCATCAGCAAGCAACACAAGGTAGACTAGTTCTCAGTATGTGAAAACTGGTCAAAGCTTATCCATGAAGTAATTGCATAGCATTTGACACTCCATTATAGAAATATACATATATATATATATATATATATATATATATATATATATATAAAATTTGGTCATTTTTGGATATCTATTTACAAGTTTATATAAACTTGTAAATAGATACCCAAAAATGACCAAAGTAGGAAAATAGATTTCTAAGTAAAAGCTATCAAAATATTGGGTATGGAAATGAGGGAATGGGATGACATTTATGACTCCGAAAGGCCAACTTGAATTAGAATCTATGGCTTCTGGTCAGCTGGGGCCAGAGAGTCAGCTGTTGATTAACGAGTGACCAGTACCACTGTAACAAAACCTCTACTTTACTGGGCCAACGGATGCTGTTTAGGTGAGGTTGAAAATTATCTGTGATTACTAAGAGACCAGCATCCCCCAGGTGAAATCTTCTGGGAAGTGTTTCCTCCGCGTCAGCACACAAAAGCTGTGGTCCAGAGGGACCAAGGCTGCATCGTAAGCCGGTGGCTGATCTTAGTAAGCTGTTGGGTTTCCCACGTGAGGGTTCCAATGAGTGAACAGTCAAGGAGAGCAGCTGAGGACTGGAGTCCCCTGCAGGGAGGCGAGGGGGCCACTGCTGACAGTGTTCCCTCGACTGTAGGGGAGGCCGCAGGACTGAAGGAGCCACGAATAGAAACTGACACTTGGAAGCACCCGGGAGACGTTACTGGAGAAAGGGCAGCTCACAGTGGAGACAGCAGGAAACACCCCGGAAACCTGGCCCTGCACAAGCCCTCCTCGCGCTCACTCTCCCCACACCGGGTTGCAGTGGTGGTATGGCCGCCTTCCTCTGGAGGGCATGCGCACCAAGGACCCACTGTGCAGGAAGGGTGGGCACCACAGGCTTCACTTCCGGGTGACCCTCCGCACCCCATCCCCGCGGCGGCCGGCCCGAACTTCTAAGAGTCACCCGGCGCCGACGTCCAGACCCCGCCCCCGGCTCGCGTCGGCACGTCGCCGTGACGTCATCCGCCGCCGCCACTACGCACAATGGCTGGAGGGTCCTCTGAGGTCCTGTGCTCCTGCGTCGCTTCGGCGGGCAGAGGGTGCAGGGCAACGAGTAGGAAGCCAGAAGGGAGGACAGGCGCGCGGGGCGAGAGGCCGCCGAGGCACTAGAGCAGGCAGCGGCGGCCGGAGCGCGCCGCCGAGGAGCCCAGCGGCGCTCGTAACCGGCCCGCGGCTGCTCTGGAAACCGGCGCCCCGCCCCTCGGCCCTCTCCGACGCAGCTAATTGGCCCGGGCGCTAGAGCGCGAGCGCCTTTCCAGCTGTGATTGGCTGGAGCGAGGGGGCGTGGCCGGCGAGGGTTCTGTGGCTGCTCTGGTTGCTCTGGTGAGCTTGTTTGAAGATTTTGCCGTATGAACAAGCCTAGCTTTTGCGTGTAGTTACGGAAAATCGGAAAATTGCAACCGCTTTCGTCCTGGCGGGGAAGGAAGGTCAATTCGAGTCTCCTGACCATGGATCGGAGAAGGCCCTCCCTGCTTTTGAGTTTTGCAGGAGGGTTTTGAAAACAACCAAGACAATGTGATTGGAAAACCCAATTTTCAGTGTTTGGCATTATCCCAGGCCCTTCCCTGGGCGTCAGGGGTTCCTTCTTAAGTGACAGAGGGAATCTCAAAAATGTTCTCAAAAAATGCCGTCCAGATCCTAAATTCCTTTTAAAAAGCTGTTATGCTTTCTAAACTGCTGAATCAGCAAAACAAGATCTTAGTGGAGAAAAAGGAGGAACTGACGGCGTTCTTTTAAATCGAGATTTCATTTTTATTTGAAATGGTATGAAATGGAAGAACCAACGCCACCTTAAACTGCAAAATCCATTTTAAAACAGAGATAAAGTTCAGGTTTTCAGAAAAAATGAGAAAAATCCCTAACCTACAGAACCCATGAGTAAAGCCAAAACAAAATGATTGTTGGGTACTTGTTTTGGGCACTGAGATTTGTCATTTCTGGGTTATAGTCACTCTGACCATGATTATTAGTTTCTGATTGGTTAAAAATTATGACTAACTTTTGTTTATGTTGTCACAAGAAGTTTATGGTTTTCAAGCTTAAATAGTTTGTAAAAATTTGAGTGGGGGGCATAGGTCTGAATTTTCCTTCAGCAAGTCGTGAGTCGGTATAATTGGATCAAAGGGAGCCCACAACATACTGATTTGTTAGGACAAGATCTCAGGTAGCCCAGGCTGGCTTCATACTGTTTATGCAGCCTAGGGTGATGTTGAAACCCTGATCCTTATGCCTCCAACTCAGGGCTAAGATTGCAGGCATGTGCCATCACGGCAAGCAGATCAGAAGTGTTTTTACTCCATTACTATTTAAATGAAACAAAATAAAACCTCTTCTTGCTCATCACAAGACCTCAGTTTCCCAAACATAATTCAGCACACTTGACTACAAAAAAAAAATAATCCATTGCCAGGCAGTGGTGGCACACACCTTTAATCCTAGCACTCGGGAGGCAGAGGCAAGCAGATCTCTGTGAGTTTGAGGCCAGCTTGGTCTACAGAGTGAGTTCTAGGACAGCCAGAGTTGCTATAGAGAAACCCTGTCTTGGAGAGAGAGAGAGAGAGAAGAGGGGAGAGAAGAGAGAAAAAGAGAGGAGAGATTCATTCTCTCTTGCACATAATGAAGCTGTGTGGCCAACATACTTTTTCTGTCAAGAGCCAAATAGCAATGTTTTAGATTTCCTATAGTCCCCCTCATAGTATTTAATCCCACATTGTTACATGACAGAAGCCATAGAGAAATAGAGAACGCTTAAATATATGAATGCAGCTGTGCTTTGATCAAATTGTATTTATAAAGTAGGTAGCAAACTGGATTTGACCAACAGGTTATGGTGTGTAGACCACTGGTAAAGCACATATGTTAACAAGTTCTAATAAGTATTGAGCTCATTGGCTGTGCATGGAGTATAGGAAGCAACAGTAAAACTGGACAGCTATTTCCCTCGTGGACAGAGGTAAGAATAACAAATAGGTTAAAGAGACTTAATGAGTGCACATCATATTTTGGCAAAATAAAAAGTACAGTTTTAAAGATATCTTTGTAGTGGCATAAACTGTCTCCAAGGATGGTTTCCAGGGAATTCCCTTCATTCCTAAGTACACACAAATGAAGTTTATTTGCCTCATTTGAAAATTTACAGGAGAACCTGGCATTAAGAAGTCTCAAGAGTTATTTTTCTCTTAGAAACCAGTTAGCAACAACAATAACTAAGAAACTAATTACCCCTATAGTAAAGCAAAATCTGATCAAATTCCCATTGTCTTAGTTACTCTGCTAAGGTGCCAGACATGTGAGTCCCAGAGTTTCAAGACCCTGTCCTGTCATGCTTACAATTAAAACTAACCATCACAGAAGCCCTGGTTTGAGTCCCTACCCTGTACTGCTTCATTACTACACATGTTTTACAGGTGTAGACACCGAGGCACATAGATGTTTAATAACTAAAGCTCCACAGCTAGTAACAGGCAGAGATGTGATTCTGTCTGGTAGTTTAACATCACAGCCGGATCCCGGATCTAAGCACTGCTTTTACCTGATATGACTGTTCAAGAATACTCAGTAAATGCTCAAAGAACTTTTTGTTACAGAAAGAAAAGATGGAAGTTTTTAACATTTTTAGATTCTGGAGTTTCAATATTTTGACTTTTTTCCTTGCCTGGTAAGTAATCTACAATGCATGATTCACTGCTACGATCTATGCTGTAACTATTCAAGAAGAGGTGAGGTGTGAGTGTCACTTCATCCTCAACTGATAAAATGGACCTTGAAAAAAGTCCCCCCTCCCAATTTGTCAGGTGCCCCAAAATCATTGCCTTACAAAGACACTAATATTTTAATATTCTATTTGATCATGACCAAGATATATTTCCACTTTTCTTTTTTAATTATTGTATTTAATAACCAACTAGAAGCATTATATCAAAGAATTAACTGATTAATTTTTTTCTTATTTATGTAATTATAAGAATTCCTATTCAAAATAGTCCTATTGCTTTCTTTTTAAAAAATTGCTTATTTTGTGCATGTGTCTATGCATTTGGGCAGGCATAGATCATGGTGCACTGGCAGAGGCCAGGGAACAACCTTGGGGGGGGGCAGATTTTGAGCCTTGCACTTTCCTGAGGCAGGGCCTCTCTTGCTGTTTCTGCTACCCAGCATGCTCCACTCTGACTTGCAGTGGGTGTTTTTCTTGTATTCATTAGTCATCTCCCTGGCCCAATCCTACAGTCTAAGGAAGAGAACAAACAGCTCTGTGATAAGGGATACAAGTTACAGAAGTGGTTTGTTTGTTTGGGGTTTTTGTTTTGTTTTGTTTAGCTGTTATCTTTCTTGGAGAACAGGAAAGGACAGAAAGGAAAGTACTTACAGAAGCTGCAGAAAGAACTGCTGAGTCATAAGGAATTTTACAAAGCGATCAAAGCCAGAGCCATAACTGTTAAAATAATCACAGTAGTAGGTTATCCCAGAAAACTGGGAAAAGATCAGAAGAGGAAGAGGAAGAAAACAGATCAGTGGGGTGTCAGAGTCGGCAGAATCCAGAGAGAACACCAGACCAGAACTGTGACCAGTTAGAAGGAAAACAGATTTGCACACACCCATCACAGCAAAAGAACAGTGTTAGAGGAGTTTTACATCAGATTCAGAGGGGGAGAAACAGAAATGAGCTGGCCTGCACTTAGAGGTGCAACAGCTGGAAAAACAGGGAAGACTAAGGGGGCATGGGAAGGGAAGAAGCCACCCTCCGAGGAACTTAGGCCTTTCTTTCGAATCCAGCATAAAACCACAATCAATAAAGCCAAAGTTGCCTACAGAGACCATGTGTGCTTACCTAAGACACCCCGAAGGAGGTCAAAAGCAGCGGCTGAGCTGTACTTACATTGGGCCAGAAAGTTTGCAACAGTGAGTTTTAACATGCTGTCTTCCCTCATCCCTAAATCTAAACAATACACCTCAGGAAAACCTGCTTACATTTGCATTTACCAAAAGAAATTCTTTAAGCTAAGAAATTCTTAGTAAACCAGTTCATATATGTTTACTTAATTTTTAAGTCCTATTGTCTTAAGCTTTGCTTGATTTTTAAACCTTGTTAAATTAGATCATTTAAAGGGTGTGACTTAGAAAGCCCACGATCATATATAAAGCTGTTATAAAAACTCCTGAACATGACTTTCTTTGAAGCTCCCCCACGGCTTGGGGTGTGTGTTGTGTCTCTGTGTCATAAATACTTAATAAATTCACTAACGTTTCACTCTGGCTCCTGCTAAAATTCCCTTGTACCGCATAGTCATAGCTCTGGTTTTACCTGGGTGAAGATCGCTAACAGTATTGAACTGTTGCCCCTCCCTCCAACACACAGCTGCTGACAGACCCACCCAGAAGTTGTTTCTCCTACACAGAAAAATTATCCAATAGAAGGGCGAAAGGAAATTTCTAGAAATAGAAATATCTTCAAAAAACAAACAAACAAACAAACAAAAAAACCTTTAAGTAAAGGAAAAAGAAACTGGGATCCAAACTGTGCTCTGGGCTCTGTTCACCTCCCCTGCCTCAGTTGCACCCCACAGTGACCCCCAGCTGACCTGGGTTTCCCCTGCCCATTTTCCCTGTGGCAGCCAGAGGGGCCCTGCAGTGTTAACTCCAAGGCCACAGCTGCTTTCCCGTACCAGGAACCTCACTCTAAGCTGCTGGCCTCAAATGGTCTGTGCCTCCAAGTTTCCTCCACTCCAGTGTCCTCGAGCCTTGAGACCTCCCCCTCACCCCTAACTCTGCCATGCATCCTTGTGCTCCCTACACTCCAGTTCCAGCCGGCCTCAGGCCCCCTCTCTCCTACAAGACATTTCCCTCAGTTGCATGATTCCTTCCCTAGCCTGGTAATCAGTCACATAAGAAAGGCCTTTGTGGACCACCTGATACAAGCCTGCATAGCACAACCTCCACTGTTCCCTCTCCTGAGTCAGCCTCTCCAGGGGTCCCGACTAGGCGTTACGTGCTATGCATTGTTATCAATTCCACTCTCCTCTCTAAATTGGAAATCTCATGAACACAAGACCGTATGGTAGTTGACTGGGGTCACTCAAGCGAACAGTGACTGGGTCTGGTGAGAACACTGTGCCTTTATTTTTAAGTTTTAGCAATTTCTTGTCAGCAAAATTTTATTTTCAAATGAATAGTGAGTGTATGAGGATTTCCGGGCGTGCTCTCCTGCACGAACAGGCACATCACTGAGTTACTGGCTGGAGGCGACGTGTGAAAATTACTAAAAATGAAGAAAGCTAAAAGGACAATTGTGTCCATTATCATGGATCATATGCTGATCAATAAAGAAATTATTTGACTTTGAAGTATGACTTTAATAATAGAAAAGTACTTTAAGAATAGAGTTTTAAGGGCTCTCAGCTAGGCTGTTAAAGGCTAACCTCAAAGCCAAACTGTCAAGAATGGAGTTTTAATATTCTAATATTTTGTTGGATCTGGTGGGGAACTCTTGTAATCCCAGCAATTAAGAAGCAGAAGTAAGAGAATTGTGAGTTCTGGACCACGCTGAATTACAGTGATGCCATCTTTTAAAAAATCCTGTGTGTGTGTATGTGTGTGTGCATGTGTGTGTGTATGTGTCTGTGTGTGTGCATGAAACTTTGCAGTTCTTTACAGAGCATATAAGTAATACCATAAAAATTAATAAGAAATGCAGTATTTTCTCCCCTGGAGTGCTGAAGAAAACAATCCTTTTTCATAGATGGTAAAAATGTGTTTACAGGTGACACAGAAAGATGATCTCATTCACAGTAGCCTCAAGAAGAGTAAACTCCATAGTAATAAACATAACCAAGGAAGTGACAGACCTCTAAAGGAAAATTTTTAAAACACTGGTGAAGGCAATTGGCTAAGACTCTAGAAGATGGAAAGACTTCCCACACTCCTGGACTAGAAGAATAAATGATGCAAAATGACTATTACTGTTAGGGCAAGCCGGGCGGGTTTCTAAGGAACGAGACACGGACTGCTGTAACATACATGAGGCATTTATTGATTACCGGCGCGCTCCGGGTCCCGCCTATCCCACGCAGGAGATGAGCATGGCGGGCCCGATCCCTTCCCTCCCAGCCCTTTTATCGGGTTAGGGCAAAGGGGTCTGGGGATGGGGGCTCTCGTGCAGCTGATTGGCTCCGAGCTCTCTATGTTAGACTAATTGGTCAGGAGTTTCGCGCGCGCGGGATCCAGGGGGGGCGTGGTCAACCTGTGCCCTTAGACTAGCCCCTTGGGACAGGGTGGCTCCTGGTATGCTGGGGAACGACGAATCCTGCTGATAAGCTTAATGGTCATTTCCCTGTGGGTGGGGAGGAGACTGAAGAGTACTGTTAATGGCCGTACTTGGGAAGGCATTTCCCCCTATATGTGATTGCATTTCTATGTTTCATATTTCTTAAACCCTTTCATTACCAAATGGTCTACAGTCTCCATGCAATCCCCATCCAAATTACAGTGACAATGAAGTTTAAAAATTTATATGGAAACAAAATACATCAGATAGCAAAGTGACCCTGATCAAAAAGAGAAATGCTGGAGTTTTCACAATAACTGATTCCAAGGTGTACTCCAGGGCTATAATAAAAATAGCACAGTACTGGCCCCAAAACAGACATGTAGACTCAAGGAATGGAATCGAATAGAGGACCTAGAAATAAAACCACACATCTGCAGCCATCTGATTCTTGACAAAAGTGCTCAAAACGTAGGCATATACATATGCATATACACTCATTTCCAATGTATTGTATCTGCTGGTCACACTATTCATGCTCACCATGGTGATTCATTGGTCTTCACTGGCAGTGCTCACTAATTAAACATGTTTTTGATTGAACTGAAATACAAAACCTCCTTTCCATTTCTCTTTAGGTGGTAGTCATAAAGTAACTTACACTTACATCAGAAATTAATGGAAGTTTGGTAAATGTGCAGAATGATGGACTCACCTTGACTTACAGAGTCAGAGCTTGCATTTGAAGAGGTGATGATTTTAAATACAATACAATTTGAAAAACTCTAAATCATTTAGTTACGCTCCGAAAGGGAAGTCTCTGTGGGTTGGTTCCCTTTGCTGAGGATTTGCCTGAACATTCAGAGATCCAGATGCCTGCACCACTTAAGTAGGGAAACCTATCCAAGTTCCAGGTCTTCCAACTGTTTGGCTGACTGCTCTAAGAACAAAAATAGAGAAAAGAAAACAAATATGACCTGCTACTGCTTCTTGCTGTGGCTAGAGGCAGCAGGAGAATCTGGCAAAGCCCTGGGGTGTGATAGACACACTGAGAGCAGGATCAGAGCAGAAAGAAAACTGAATTGGAAAGTAGAGAGAGACCTTATACTGCTTCTGGGTGCTGCTCTCTGAGTCCCTCTGGTTATTTTTCATCTCTTTAAAAAAAAAATCTCATGTTTCTGCTCTCAATTTTTCATCTCTGAAAAATATTGATAGTAATGATAACATTTTATATCCATGTGATGCTATATTCTATCAGGTTCATAATAGATGTAGTAGTAGTTCTTTTTTCCCAGATAGTACTTTTATTAGTTATTTGAGAGTTTCAGACAATATATCTGAGTCATACTCTCTTCACATTCCATCCAGGTCCACCCTCCCACCCTTGTGCCCTCCAAGAAAAAAAATTAAGACTAGTCTGTGTGGTGGGAACATAGATCACAGGCATCATCATAGTTCTTGGTGGCAGTAGGGAACTCAGATCATGGCCCTTATTAGCCTGAGACCACGCATGACAAAGTTTACCCCTAAGTTGTGCTTCATTGCCTAAACACACAGGAACCTGGACAATGCACAGGTACCCAGACATGACGCAGGGCACCTAGACATCTTGCAGGGCACCCAGGCAACACACAGGCATCCGGGCATCACCCAGGCACCCAAATACTATGCAGGCACCAGGACATGCCCCAAGGTACCCAGATGTGGTCACACAGAACCTCACTCACATACAACCCCCCCCACACACACACACGTACACACACATGTACCTCACATACACACTTCACACAATAAGTAAATAAATGTAGGAAATTCTTTTTAAATCTGCAGAAGACCATCCAAACATCTCAGTTCTGATCGTTTCTGAGGCTCTCAGGTTTTTATTGTGGGAAAGTCTTCACAGGATCCAAATTCAGTGCCTCCTCCTGCCCTGAGACATGTCCTTGTCTAGTTCAATTTGGGAATCTTTTCATCACCAGCTCCTCAATAAGTAACCCCTGGTTTGCTGGAATTTTCAATTCTGCTTTTCGTCTCATCTCACCTCTTGTTCTCCATTGCCATGGTTTAACAAGGTAAAGAGTTAAACACAAATGGCTTCCCAGGCCTTACGCAGACTATCCACCTTACCACTTAGCTTTGAAAATGAATATAAAGAAATTTTGATCAAGGAGGTTGTGGGGTTGTCCTAGAGCTAAGAGTGGGTCGAAGCATGCCTTGAACACCAGATTTCTCATCCTGAGAGCAGCAGGAGTTCGATTGCTCCCCACTTCTTTAGCCCCAGGGAAACCAAGCTAAATTCTAAATACTGCCTGCACCACAGAAGGTCATTAAGCAAAGGAATGTGGCTTGGTTGGTGCTTCTCAGAGTTGTAGCTGGAAGCCTAGGGCTGAGCCCACTTACTGATAAGATGCCTTCCTCTTCTCCCTGTGGGACCACACCTTACGCAGAAAGTGCCCCTGCAGGACTCTGACACTTAGAACTTAGCTCCACATGCAAATGAGTCTACTCCAGTATCCTTGTCTTAACCAATGGCTTCCATCCATGGATGCCAAAGACCTTTCCCTGCCTTTATCCTTTAAATTTAATCATCCTTGCTTTAAGAAACCAAGACATGTTCCTCTGACAACCTCTCCTGAGAGTCTAGTTCACTCTTGTTGGCTCTTAGTCTTCAGATCTGGGACCCACATCTGAGCTTTCCTCCCCAGGGGCTAAACTAGCGGCTGATAGCTTAGTCACCTAAGAGGGAAGCAGAACCTGAGGGAGGAGAGAACCTCAGGAGGTGTGCAACGTACTATCTGGTCCCTTGGCAAAGTCTTAACATTCTTAGGTGTTATCATTTGATCCTCTTCTAACTGATGTATTTTGGAAACATTGCATGAGTTTTGTGTCTCAGCCACAGAGATACAAAATTTCCTCCTCTTTTAAACATGACTGTAAAAATAAAAGTGTGAGAGGAAAAGGTCCAAAACTTTTTTTGACCTGAGATTTCAAATCTGCTCTCTTCTCTGCCATCTCTCAGACGCTTCGCTGATTTCCCCATGACTCTGTACCAGCAGGCTCCATGAAAAGAAGCACATAGGTCCTTCGAAGGCCGAGCTGGCCAGATCAGATAGTGAACAAAGATGGGTTTTGATTCTTCAGTTACTGAAATCAAATAACTTCTTTTCTTGAAGGCAGATAAGAGCAGAGAGATTCCTGGAGTCTATAGAATACTACAGTGAGCTCTTAGAAATTGCATTCCCAGTTTTCTGTGCTTCATCAGATGTCATCATCTCTGTGGACACAAGGGCATCAACTGTTCACTCAGAGACACGCTCTCCCAGAGCAGAACACTGTGCTCAGGAACGACTTTCAGCCACTCTGCCAAGTCACATTCCCCAGCTTTTGCTTTGCCTCCCGTAGGGTCAGCCAGGTGAACTCAGAAAGTAGTAAAAGGAGCTCAGTACCTGGCCCCAGCGTGGATGCTGACAGCAAAATGGGTTCCAGAGGGCAGATCTAGGTATCAGAGGAGTGTGTGATTCCCAAGTCACCTTTGGAAGACAAGCAGGTGACTGGGAATCTTATAGGGAACAGAGGATGAGAATGGAATCCAGGATGTGACCAGAGAGAGGATCTGGTCCAGAACCAAGGAGGTAGACAGTAGAGAGACAAGAGCGAGTGTTGAGTCTACACTGTCAACACAAGATAAGCAGTGCCACAGCATAGCTGCTCAAGTTTAACCAGACAAAACTGGACAAGACTGCCCGTTTCAGGTTTTCTTTGCGAAGCACATGTATTCTGTATGGAGCCAATGCCCTCTATACCTAATACAGCCATTGCTAACTGTTGACGAATCAGAGAGACTGAATGTAGTCCTCAGTTACCCTCTCATCCAGTGAGTGACTTCTATACATGATGGCAAGAAATGCTTCTGGATTTGTACAATGTGCTCCTGAGTTATTAATTTGATTTTTGTGTATATTGCTCGACTGATGAGACTACCTTTTCTTAAAAGCCCAAGAGATCAGCATAAGAAAATAAACTGCCAAGGGAAGATGAGATGAAGTGCTTTGTCCTGCACAGTGAGTCTCCATCCCTGGCAGAACTTTGGAGTTGCCACATAAGCCAATGGGAAAAAACCACATTGGGAAGGTGCTTCAGAAAAAAAGATAGCTGATCGATGTGGTCTGAGCTGTAGGTGAGCAAGTTCGGCAGCCACGTGGTAGACAGTGACATTCCATTCTCCAGCACACCCAGAGGAGCACCAAGAGCTATCTGCCAGGTGGGCATCAAAGTGAAAACCTCCCAGAGCAGAGGAACACTTTCCAAGAAAGAGAGATAGCGGTGCGCGTCTCATACTGTAATCCAGGCTCCTTCATGATCTAGCTCTTATGTCTCCTGAACGCATCTGTTCACTCAACACATATTTATTTGGATTTGACAGAGCTAGGTGCAGGGAGAGTAGTAAGCACAGGTAAATGTGTCCCTTCCCTCATACAGCCTCCGTAGGAAGCCACCATCAGTTATGTGATGTAATGTGAAATTGGACCCATGACAATACAGCAAGGGAGAACACAGACACCTGATGCTACCGGAGTAGGAAGGAGGAAGATTTAACCCTGCTAAGGCACCCATGCAAGGTTTCTAGTCCGCAGCTGGAATTTGAAGGAAAAGCTAGTGAACAGTAAGAAAGGGGGTTCTCCATAGAGGGACATCAGGGAAGTGGCCCCCCTCGTTACCGCTCAGTATTGCAACCAGCTCTTAGCTCTGCACCTCGTTCCTGGCTTCCCCTGGTGTGGTCCCGCCTCCATTGCTCTGGAGGGTCTCCCTCCCCACCCTCTCTGTATTGCCTACCATCTACTCACCCTTTCTAGGTCAACTTAGCTGGACACTCTTTCCTTTCATCCTCTCTTGAGCCAGGTAGAGTTGCTTACCAGTGAGATTCAGTTGCCTCTGCAGCTTAACTTTTCATAAGTTAGCATCTGCCGTTAGGCTGACAGCTCCTTAGGGACAAGGGTGAACCTGGTTCTTTGAGATCCTAATCGCTTCGCACAGGACATGAGTCAATGAGGAGCAAATATGAGTGAGAGGAAGGAAGGAAGTTTTAGATGTCGGGACAGTGGGAATAACAGTGACAGACAATATTCAAATGCCACTTCCTGTGTGTTAAGGACTGCTGTGAGCATCTAAACACTGCCATTAACCAACCTAAATTGTAAATATTATTCTCCATCTTACAGATGCAGTTTAAGCCTTTGTTCCTGATCTGTGAAAGGCAGGTGGTAATAATGCTTACTTTAAAAGGGATCATTATAGAAAGTGTTATGGTTCAAATATGGCCTGTCCCCCACAGGTTCGTGTGTGAAAGTCTTGGACCCCTCCTCGTGCCGCCATCTGGGAAAGTTCTGCGTACAGTGGGAGGTGAGGTCTGCCTGAAGGAAGCAGGCTACTCAGGCCCCATCTTTTGACGTTAGGTCCTCAGTCCCCTTCTGTATTTGGGGAATGAAAATGCGCCTCAGTTGCATACTCTGCCACCACTGTGCTCTATGGGAGTTCATAGGTCAAGCAAATGCAGACTAAACCCTAAAGTAAGCATTTCTTCCTATCAGTTGTTTATGTCAGTCATTTCATCACAGGAACCAGATAAGAGACTGATGCAGTAAGTTAAAATCTCACATGGTAAGTACTGGCTGAAAGACTGCATGCTTGGATGCATGACCACATCCACGGAAGACTGCATGCATGACCGCTTCCATGGAAGACTGCATGCTTGGGTGCATGACCACATCCATGGAAATCTGCATGCTTGGGTGCATGACCACATCCATGGAAATCTGCATGCTTGGGAGCATGGTGGAAGGGTGGAAGCTGTGAATGGGCAAAGACAGGCACCTAGAACCCTGCTCCAGAAGACTCCGGGTTCTAGGGAAAGAGGAAGGACTCTGAACCCACCCTGAAGGTGCCGTTAGAGCACAACAAAGACTTAGTGTGGCCTCTGCAGTGAGAGCAGTGGAAGTCGTTTCTTAACAGCCTTCCCCCTCTAGCAGCCTTCAGGACGCCTTAAGAGCTGGGCTGAGGCTCTCCAGGTGTGCTTTCTGTGGGACCCTAACCTGACAGTTATAACTTTCCCTTAGCTGTAGACAAGCTTCACTCTAGCTGTCACTGCGTGGGGAGCCAGTCAGCATGTTCAACCTTTCAACACGAGATGTTATCATCTACATAGTTCCACAGACTACGGGTTGGACACACCTGTTAGAGAAAGGCAGCTCCTAAGTATAATTTGGTAACTACGAGAAAGCGTAGTATAGAGAAAAACAATGGAGGTTGAAGTTCATTGCTTTTATTTTGGCACTATGCTATTACTACCAAAGTAGGTGTTTGGGTTCTCTGAGCCTTATTTTAGACACCACATTAGTTACTTTTCTGTTGCAAAACACCATGACCAAGGCAACTTAAGGAAGAAAGGATCTGTTTGGCTTTTGGACCCAGAGGGACAAGAATCCACTATAATAGGACAACACGTCAGCAAGCAGCAAGCATGAGTGTGGGGACAGGAAGCGGAGCGATCCCGTTCCCGACCATAAGCACGAAGCAGACAGAGTGAACTGGAAATGGAACAAGGCTATAGCATCTCAAAGCCTACCTCCAGGGAAATTAATTTCTCCACCGGGGCTGTACCCCCCCAAACTTCTCCGAACAGTGTCACCAACTTGGGACTATTCAGATACCCGAGCCTGAGGGAGACATTTCTTATTCTGTCACCACAGACACCCATAAGCTAGGCATAATATGGCCCAACATTCAGGGAAAGTATTTGTTCTTTTACCCACTGGCTATTTATCAGAATTTGAAAAGCAGGAATAAAAATCAAGTCTGCATCAAGGAAATGACATTTAAAAGAGCTCATCCGCAAACTCCACAGCACTGTGAAGTTATCAGATATCATAAACAAGTCCTAAAATATTTGTGAAGCCTATCATTTTATCCTGTAAGGGTGCAGGAGATACAGGATGACGGATCAAGCCCTTATCCCCAGGGAAGACCTGCTTGGAAAGAAGTTCATTCTCCCTGGCCTGAGGAGAAAAGACAACGAGGCCAGGGGAAAGGCCTCATGGCCACCACAGCTTCCAAGTTTCTGGAATTTGGCTCTCCCTTAGGGGGTTATCTGATCTCCTAACCCAGCCACCAGCAGAGAGCTTGCCAAGACTGCCTGACCCAGGGATCTGGGGACAGGCATACAAGATGATTTCCAAAGCAAGGGCATCTCGCAGTCATCACAGTATACGGATTGAAGAAGGGAGGTAGTGCTGATGTAGCAGGTTGCCAAGGACTCAGAAAGGAACATCACTGGCGGTCTCTGTGCACTGCAGAGAGGATTGATGGATTAATTGATGCTCTGATTGCCGTCCAGCCCAGCCTGTTGCTCTTAAGTTCCTTCTTGCCTTATTTCCCTTTTCCTTCTGAGAAGATATGAAGTTAGCAAGGGGTGGAAGTTTTCTTGTCCAACCAAGATTCAAGAGGAAGCTCAGCCCCAGAACAGGTGAGTGCTTCTGCCTTAGAGAACTTGTAGAGACAGGTCCCAGATAGATCCTCGCCAGATTTTTCAAGGAAGGCAACTCCTTCATCATGTACTGCAAGACCTTCCAGTTCAGGAAGAAGCCAGTGCTTCCACATTGATCACCTGACACAAGGTACCTGCAGAGCTACCTGTGAGCAGACTGGAAACTTCACTACAATATGACCCACAGGGGTGACATAGGACCTGTCCGTGGGCTGAAACTTGTGACTCTTCTTTTTGCCCTAAGTCCAGGACTTCTTTTTCTGGGAGCCAGAGTGAAGCTTCAAGACAATGGGTACGAAGGATTGCTTGTTGCAATTAATCCTCGGGTACCCAAGAATCTGAAGCTCATTGCAAACATTAGGGTGAGTGGCAACTCTGCAGTCAATGCCATTATCCCATTATTCAGACCTGGTATCATTTTTTAGAACGCTAACCCCAGCAGGTTTGAACTTGAGCAGTACAGAGAGCAACACGTCTTAACAACAGACTGATAGCGTGGTTATAGGCTAGCTGGCTAGTTCATGTAGTTGTGTGTAGTCTCCACTCACAGAGCCTTCTTTTGCCTTTTTGATAGTTATGTCTGTTGGCTTTAGGGTTTGTTTGTAGTTTTTGTATGTGACTGTTTTCTGGAGAGCAGATTGGAGAAATATAAGTTGACTGTGGTGAAAGAAAGCCAGGTGTTTGAACAGCAGAGGAGCGTGAGGGTGTGCTAAGACTATCCGGTGGCATCCCATTTCAAAAGGGAGAATTCTCAAGGGAGAAACTCTATGCAGGCTGACAAGGAGAAAAATCCTTTTCAGCCAATGTTCTATAAAATAATTGATGGTTTTCCCTTTAGCATGGCAAAGAGGTGCTTACCTAAGAGAGCTTCTTTGGGGTATTGTGTAAAGTGAAAGTAATATTCCCAAAAGGCGCAGGCCTGAACATATCCATAGGTGTGAAATAAAGATGTATTCAGTTAAAGCTCAAAACCCTTTCAGAAACTCGGGGAAATCATGAGGGCAAGCTGGGACACATAATCATTGTACTAAAAATCTCTTTCAGGCAGCCATTCAACATCTTTCCCAAAACCCTTTGTTCCTTGATTTCATGGGTTCATTCAAAATCTGCTTGCCTGTATTTCACTAATGTTTACATGCCATCAGGGGAAAAAAGATGAAGGATTTACACATGATGGCTTCTCTTCCATTCCATTATAGGAAATGATAACTGAAGCTTCTTTTTACCTGTTCAGTGCTACCAAGAGAAGAATGTTTTTCAGAAATATACAGATTTTAATACCTGCTACTTGGACATCTCATAATTATAGCAAGGTAAAGCAAGAATCCTATGAAAAGGTAAGAATTTAGGACTTTGTTAAAAAGCGTTTAATTCAACTTAAGGGTGAAAAGCTTTCAACATATACTTTGCCATTGATATTGGCGCAGAGATATTGCTATTGCAACAAGTATTACTGAGAAAATATGTGGATTATTCCAATCCAATCACTTAGGTCCTTCTAAGTGATTATATGTCAACATAAAGAGAGAAAGAAAACAATGGAATCAGTTTCTAAGGAGATCTCTGTTCTGTAATGCCCAAGATCCCACCTAAGATTTTAGTTGAGGAACGAGAGTCAGTTTTATCCTGCTGAGGGTGAGCAAGGACTAACACAATCCAACACTGATGATATTCACTTGACATTGTGTCGGGAGCAGTCACTTACATGCCCAGAGAGCCATCTGTGTGTGTGTAAAAATGCAACTGTCTTGTCATGAACTAAAGCCAGCATGCTGATTCAGAGGAGAAAGGAAAGACATGAGCAAGAAAGGTTGAACAGGGGGAAGATGGCTTCATTTTCTGTTCTGAAGTCAAAATAACCTAACCCTGAAGAACACTAATAAACTGCAGATGATATGCAAAGATGCACTGGTATGCACCCATAAATAAACGCTAACACACTGTGAAAATTGCTAGGAGTAAGAGTCTATGACATGTATGCGCAGACCTAGGAACAGAGCATGGAGCTGAACTCAGGTCTTTAGTGAGTGTGGGCTTGGTGTCTGTAACGATAGTTCCCTCGGGATAGCTAGGACGTGTAACACACGTCATTTTCTTTATCTGTGTCCCTTGGCATAAAGTTTCCTCAGGTTGTCTTAATTCTTGGCTTTCCCTTGAAGGTTCTCTCAGAAACTGAATGGCCAGCAATGTAGAATGCACCCCAAAGGCATGAAGATGTTGACAGGCTTACAAAAACGTTGATTTTTTTTCATCATTTGGAAGCCTTTGACAGTTCTTGGCGTGACGATAAACGGGGAACTAAACAAACTGGGGAAAAGCTAGTGTTTATTAAGCTCCCATTAAGTACCTCCCACTGAGGCATTTATACACTTACTATTGAATCTCCATGCAGCCTCAAGTTTGTTACTATTATCACAAATTAAAGATTTGCTGTTCCCATAAGGTAAGGGCCTTGTTCCGTGCAAATAATCAATAATTACTGATCTACAATTTAAATGTCTATTTGACTTCGAAACCCAAACGGCTTGCACCAAGCTATCTAGTCTCTGTAAAGATTACATTAATGAACTTGCCCTTCAGTACAACTGAGAAGTCTCAGAGACAATCCAGTGCAAAACCAGGTTGGCAATGGTAGTGCCCTGATCTTATGAGAGGTTTAAGGACAGTATACGTGATTCGACCGTGTGTCTTATGTCTTGGATACCGTTTCCCTCAGCCTTGTAATATCAATTAAACAAACATCTGGTGAATGCGCCATTTCTGATCCTGGAAGTGGTGGGAATCGTCCAAGGATATGACCTCTTTGACCTTTTTTTTTTTTATTTTGTTTTTTTTTTTTAGCACTTTTAGCACTGCCTTGCAATGCTCTTAGCCTCCTACAAATAAATGTGAATTATTATTAAAGCAGTTTGTGCTCATTAGAAAGGAATCCACAGATGTAGAAATATGGAAAACAGAAATAAAAATATCCTTCCTCAGTGCCGCGCAAGACATGCAGCCCAGTACATACAGTAACGCTGCGTACTGCATCCGCCTCAGCTGTGTGGTTATGCCGACTTTACCCACTCTGTCTATTTATATATTTTTAGTGTTTAGGAAAGGATCTTGCTATGTAGCTAAAGCGGTTCTGGAACTTTCTATGTAGGCCAGGCTAGCCTCAAACTTGAACTCTTACTTCAGCTTCCTAAGTGCTGGATTACAAAGTGTGCCACCGCACATGGCTCCTCTTCCTTTCTTATTGAACACCACACTTATCTTCTAAGGGCAGGTTTGTGACATCACATTGTCATCCTTTCTAAGATGAGGAGAGCAACAATGTGTATAAAGTTTGACTGTCGTGATGTCTGTAGGAATAATACTTACGTGGGTTTTGCACTTGGAATGCACTTAGAATGTTGTGTCTTAACAGTAGTAATTAAAATGGTCGGACATAAAACAAAAGGTAATTCACTCCGAACAATCCCTTGCTCTGACTGGTTATGAAAGCGAAGGAGCACAAAGGAAGCCATGTCCTGTTGTGATGATGTAATGTCCTGTTGCCTGTAATGATAGGGTAGCCACAGAGAGCGACTGAAAATGACCGTAACTCTTCACCATGCAGTTCTGAGTGATGTGTAAACACTGCTAAGTGTTCTCGACTTTATGGCTTTTTATAATGTCACAGTATCATAATTTCACAGTGTTTATGTCTGAGAATATTTTGTTCTGGAAAACAGGCAGGTAATAAAGGAGGGAAATAAGTTCCATGGCAACTGGCTAAGCTTTTAAAAGAGATCTTTCTGAAAGGGCCAAAAATATTTAGCTATCAGATTTCTAAACTCCAACTACAAGACATTCCTTTTACCATTAATCTGTGTTAAAATCTTGTATAATTACGTACAGGAAAACTACAGTTTAAAATGTTTTAAGATGATTTTTTTTTTTAATTCAGGCAAACGTCATAGTGACTGAGCAGAATGGGGTACATGGAGGTGATCCATATACCCTATAACACAGAGGATGTCGGAAAGAGGGTAGACATATCCATTTCACCCCTGACTTCCTACTAAATGATGAGTTAGCAGCCGGATAGGGCTCAAGAGGTAAGTTCCGCTCATAAAAAACACAGCCAACACTGTGTTGGCTGCACAGTGTTTTGTGCCTGGTACAGAAGAGCCGCATAAGACCCGTAAGCTGTCAAGGACTTCACATTTGAGGGAGAGGCAGGCCAAGCACACATGGAAAGGAAGGGACAGAGTGAGCCAGGGAGACTGAGTACCAGGTTAGGTACAGAGTGGTTGCTCTGAGAATTTGGTGCAGGCCACTAAGCCGAGGGTTGTCAGAACATGTCTTACAAAGGAGAGGTAAACATCATTTTGATAAATGAAAAGGAGAGAGAGTAACCGGAAGCACGTGAAGAAAGCTGAAGCTGCCGAGGAACCCGAGGCATTGGGAGGGAGCGTCAGACCACTGTGCTGGCAGAGGTCGAGCTTGGAGGGAAATGCCAACGTGCACCCGGCAACCAGGTGATGGGGGCGGCCTGGGATATTCACTCTATGGAGTCCCCAGTGAAGGCTCATGTGTACGGGAGCAACAGCACATCTTCTTTCAGAAGATGCATCTGTCCGTGTGCATAATCCAGCTTGCTAGAATCAGTGAAGGAGAAGCTAGATGGGTTTGGGGGGACATAGAAGGGTAGTCCAGGAATGTGCTCAGGAGGCCTGAGTGGAGCCAGCAAGGTGGGAAAGACCAGAGCCTGGAATACAAGCAACAAGGACTTCTTTCCGTGCCCAGGTGCTCTGCCAATTTCAATTAAAATATTTTCTTATGAAATCCTAGTGGCCCTAAATGGTGAGTATTCTAGAGTGTGCAAGGAGTTCTGAATGGCCAGCTGGCAGGGCGTGTGTGCAGACAGCAGTAGGAACAAGGAAGGCGTTTTTCTGGATTAAGCAAAAGGATGGTGAGGCCCAGTGGACTGTCCTACAGTGTCTGGCTGTCCTCAGTTATCAGCGTCTGGAACCTAGGAGAAAGGTTCCAGTCACAAACCTGTAGACTGGTGGACCGTGTATAGGATCTGGGGAGACACTACTGAAAATAGCTCAGCTAGTCCAGGGCTAACTCGAACATAGACTTTTATTTTTTGGTTCCATTTTAAATAGCACCTTTCACAGATTTTCAGGTTTTTTTTTTTTTTTAATTTAAAACTAAACAGATTTTGTTCCCCCTGCTTAGCAAGCAGTAGGTAAAGTGATTTAGTGTAGGATATTTTATAAAACTCTTAAAAACTGGAATTTCCCCCCTTTCCTCGTAACTGTGAGGTGTGATGCCCCCTGGACCTGCACGTGACTTCATTGGTGCCTCCAAATTTATGAGCTGGTACACACTTTCCCTCAATATTTTTCAGCTGCAGCTGTTTGCTCCCAAGATAAAAACATAGCACAGCGTGTCACAGCCCGTGTCACACAGCAAGCAATCCCTGAGCTACAGAACCTAAACTAATTCAGGAAAAAAAAAAGAAAAAAGGAATATGTGCTTTGGTTTGGGAAGGGCATTGACCTAGAAAATTTCCATGGGAAATCATTAACTTTTGAGCTTAACCTGGAAGGAAATCTAAGATTCGGGAGGACAAAATGAATCTGTGAAGGATTTGATGCTAAGAACGAGAATTTCCAAGAACAAGGGTTAGAAAACAGGATAAAGAGGAAGGAGCCTCGAAGCTAGAGAGGGGGTTTGAGAATCTCTTCTGACCGTTGGTCGCTGGTTTCCAGGATCCGATCATTGCTGTAGACAGGGGGAATGCCTTGCTCTCAGAGAGCAAGCATGCATGCTTAGACACAGACTGCATTTAGGAAAGTTTCATTTGATTGCAGGATCATACTTCTTCCCTCTCCACTCTAAGTCCTGGACCTACTGGGCTGCGTGCATGACACTAAGAAAAAACTTGTTAGCTTCAGAAAGGGAGGGAATGTGGGACTCCTTGCCACGTCTGTCAGACGGACGATGCCCAGTCATTACAGGAGCAAAGGTTCTCATATCGCCTTTTCTATGGTGGTAGGGGACGAGGTAGGAGGGGGAGGGGGAGGAAAGTGACCAAAAAAATCTGACGTCACCTCTTTGGAACAGGAACGTAGTCAAGTGATGCTGCACCTTCGCTGATTAGCAAGGCCCACTGCTGAGATTTTAGGTGCTCAAAAAGCCGAAACTCTCTCTTCTCCAGGCAGAGTGTTTGTCCACGAATGGGCCCATCTCCGCTGGGGAGTCTTTGATGAGTACAACAACAAGCCGTTCTACATAAACAGGGGCAATGAAACTGAAGCCACAAGGTCAGTGCTCTCACGTTTAAGATTCGCTACTGATTGAGTGTACCGACTCTATCAGAAACGAGAAGGATTTTAGGATGTTTTTCACAGTAAGGGGCTGGCTATTATAATCCCAGCACTGGATTGGCAGAGGCAGGAAGACTGCCACACGTTCAAGGGCAGCCTGAGCTACACTGAGTTCCAGGCCAGCCAGGGCTACATGGCGAGATCTTGTCTCAATAAGCTAAAAAAGTAAAATGATAAATGAGAAGATAGGTATTCTTTGTCTTGATTTAGTTATCATCTGACATAAAAAAATAGGAAACAAAAGTAAGTTAATAATGACAAGTAAATATTAGCAAGGAATAAATTCTTCTGTTTTTATTTTTAATTTTTATTGAATTTTAAAATGGGCAAACATTTGTGTGGTTCAAATATGAACTATAAAAAGTCATGTTCTTGGATATCTTCTCACAGTCTTCATCTGCTTCCTCTTAACCCCTTTAAATGACAGCCTTGATTCATGTCTTATTTATTTTGTCTCTCAAGAAAATTCAAGTTACAAATATAAATATGTTCTTCCTCACCCTTTTGAAACCAGTTTCAGTGTTCCAGTGTGTGGTTATGCCATAACTTACCCAACCAGTGTTGTTGGACACAGAGATTAATAGCAAGCTTTTGTCAACATCTCTGCAGCTCATAGCAATACACAGGGCTATTTCATATTTATGCATGGAAATTCATGTATCTAAAAAGGCTTCCAGAATCCTGGGACAGAGAGCACCCTCAGCTAGTACATATACATCATCAGTTCCACTTCTAATATCACCATTTCTCTCGCATGTGGAAATGTATGGAATATTTCAATGAAGATGGACTCTTTCCAAATACCACCATTACGAGTTCACTCTCCCTGATGGCTAGTGCAGCACTGACTTAGAATGTTGCTGCTCTCCCCCGCCCTTCCCTGGGCTCCCCTCACCCTAAGTCCCTCTGAGCTTCCTTCAGCTTTCTCTCCCTGTAGTTGCCAAAGACTCTGGCAAAACATAACTCCTCGTCCTCATTTAAGGCTTTAAAATAAAATGGAGAGACTGTATTTCTAAATTAATACACTTTCTTAAGAGAACATTTAAAATGTTTACGCATGTCGACCGAGCTATAAACCTTGAAACAAAATATTAGAAAAGATAATCAAAAAAAAAACCCAAAAACCCGTATTTCTAAAGAAGCCTCGGGTCTCTAGTTTCTTGTTCCATTTTTAGGTGTTCATCCGATGTCACGAGAGTGAAAAAGGCCTCTGCCCCCGTGAAAGCTGTATCATTAGCAAGCTTTTCAGAGAAGGGTGTACATTCATCCACAACACCACCCGAAATGCAACTGGATCGATAATGTCCATGCAGAGTTTATCTTCTGTGAGTATGTCCTCGGAATGACAAACTCCTATAACCTGCCATGTCTTTCTAAGACAAACAAATATCCTTTAAGTATGTAAGAGGCAGGACAATTAAGAGTCATTATATGAGACCTTGACAGTCTACAGTTCACCTAGTCTTCATCCTACATATTTTTTAAATGTTTTCCCCAAACGATAATGAATACGGATTCTTTTCAAAAGCAAAAGTCCATTTTCCAGGGACAGTGTTCAGCAAGAGGACTTCTGAGGCCACAGAACGAGCTGCCCAAGCGGTGGCCTCTCTTTCCTGTGTCCTCTCGTAGGAAGAGCTGTGAGGTCTGCAAGAATTTCAGAATGAATAACTGTATTCCTCTCACTGAGGTTCTCTTTCCTCTGTTTTAAAAAATCTGAAACTTTAAAAGGCAGGCAAGCTAGCCCAGGGAAGCAGGCTGACCCTCAGCTTTTCACCTCAGTCTTGTCAGCTAATATTTCACATTAGCTCACAAAAGACAAGCCTGTAAGTCCGTTCTAAAACTGATATTTCAAAGAGTTACAGTTACAGGATTTCTCTCCAGCCAGCTCATTTTCTCTAAGAGGGATGTCGTACATATAGCCAAACTGTCACCAGAACCTTGCACCAGAAGAGAACCTGAAGCCAGAACGGAGGGGAGTTGGCTAGTTCACAGGTTTAATGGGACCAGTCTGTGTGGCTTCATTTGTCTATTGGACTTCCCAAAGAACGGAAAGTCGTGATGTGTGGATCTTCTCCCTGCTGGACTGAGAGTTTGGGGGGTGGGGCGCACAGGTCTGTGGAGGGTTCTCTTTGATTCATGACTCATCAATGCTCCTTGTACTGAAACTTTCCTCCTTCCCTTCCTCCCTCTCTTCCTTCTTTCTTTC
The DNA here is from genome assembly GCA_026225945.1 of Cricetomys ansorgei. Classification (NCBI taxonomy): domain Eukaryota; kingdom Metazoa; phylum Chordata; class Mammalia; order Rodentia; family Nesomyidae; genus Cricetomys; species Cricetomys ansorgei. The sequence goes on from JAMJFZ010000558.1 coordinate 5,096,094, forward strand.
CTTCCTCCCCCTCCTTCCCTTCCTTCTTCCCTTCCCTTTGCTCACTTGTTCTTTAGTCTGGTTCAATCAATGGTAGGAGCCATTTGAAACGTAAACATGACTTTTCATATTTCTTGCCTTTATCCAACCTGTTTTTAAATTACAACGCTCATATTTGATCCATGTTGTTTGTGATTAAATACAAATTTTGAAACACTTTGAAAAACCTACTCAAATGTATCCAGTAACAAAAAATTTCAAAATCCACCGTACCCCACTGACAAGTTCAGCAAGTGGTACCCAGCTTCATCCTCTATCAGATCAGAGATGGGACCAGAGAACCAAGCTCCCATGGCTCTATTCTCAGAAGTGTCTGTTCTGTGTAGGACGAGACCCACTAGAATAGATAGGCATTTCCTCAAATTGATAAGACATTTCCTTGAATTGAAGACTATAATTTTAAGGACATTCTGACATAGGTTGATTATCATTAAATGCATTGCGTCTAAATTTCCAAATGATAAAAGGGTTCCAGGAAATGGATTAAAGTTGTTATGCCCTCATCCTACTCTCACAAAAATCAATATTTGAACTAGATCAATATATGTTGACTGATCCATAAAAAAGATACATTTCACTTAATGGGATTCCCACGAATGGGCTAGCCAGGGTAACAGCTCTCAGGGTGTTTCTTTAACACAGTATCAGGGAAGGGAGGAGGAGGTTGTTCTGTTTAAGACTAAGGTATATATACATGGTTTTCTCTGTTTTCTCAGTGCAAACAAACTTTTACTAGGGATTGCTTTCGTGACCACAGGGTGCTACTATTTCAAGCAAAAGGTGTCAAGAGTTATTTGCAAGCTTGCACGTGACCTCTCTCTCAGCTGTCTTCCACCTGTTGCCTGTGGAGAACGAGAAGAATGTCTGGTCTGGAAAGGGCTCCTTGTTCTTTTCCAGGTGGTTGAATTCTGTAACGCGAGTACCCACAACCAAGAAGCCCCAAACCTACAGAACCAAATGTGCAGCCTCAGAAGCACTTGGGATGTGATCATCGACTCCTCTGACCTTAATCGCAGCCCCCCTGTGTGTGGGGCAGAGCTTCCACCTCCTCCCACATTCTCCCTCATGCAAGCCGGTGATAAGGCGACGGTCTGCTTAGTGCTGGATGTGTCCAGGAAGATGGCTGAGGTAACATATTGAGTCCAAATGTCTGCAAACAATTCATTTTTTCCTATCAGCTTCTAGCTCTTTTCTTATGAAGAGTGTGATGGGGAGGGGAGGAGTAAAGAGTACAAGATGTCTGATTTTGTTGGGAACTGGGTACAAACTCAGAATGAGGCCCAGAAGTTGAGATGGTGAGAAAATGAAACCCACAGTAATCCCTAACCGCATTTAAACCTCACACTGCTGTAATCCCTAACCGCATTTAAACCCACACTGCTGCTGACTTAACTTTTCCCCCTTCCTCAAACCCTTAAAAAAAAACAAAACTTCCAAAACTAAAAGCTGTGGCCTGGTCACCCGGCAGTCAGTCTTCGAGGTCAAGGTTGGGAATGATGTCACAACCACCATGACGAACAAACACTGTCGTGTTCCTACTCATTTTCTGTGCTCTGTGAGGAAGGGAACGGAAGCTTCCAGGAATGGATGCTTCCTGTGGCCACATAATCCGAAAAGGCTGAGGCTGGGTTCAAAGTCCATGCTTTACCCACCCTACCAACCTCCCTCCGTCCTAGCTCGTAAGAGGAAGAATATTTGTGAAGGGAGGCAGTACATTAAAATGCTGTCTAGTCTGAGATATCTATGAGATGTTAAATTGATGATGTGTCCCCAGAAGTGGTGAGAAGGCGTTCCGGATAAGGGAGATGTCCCGAGACAGAAGTCACAGCCGTCTACGAGCAGCTGATCGCTGAGGCTCTGCGCACTGCCTCCTGCCCTCCCTTTGGATCTGTCAAAAAAAAAAAATGACCCTGGTCAATTAATTCATAGCATTATCTCTGTGCTTGATTAGTGCCTGTCATGTGCACATCACAGGTAACCCTTAGAGCAATTCTAATGTAATAACCAATAAATATTTTGTTATGCTACTCTGTGGACCAAGTTCCCAGCTCTAATTGGCCGCTGTGGCAGAGGGAGGAATTGGTACTGTGCACTACCACACCTCTCTAGTACCAGGTCCCCTTGTAATGTTTCCTCTCACTTGGACTCAGTGTTTTTTAAAAAGTCTTACTAACCTATTCTCAATCGACATCATAGGCTGTTAAATTCTGAGTTGGAGTGAAATAACAGGGATGTGTCATCCTAATCGTGAATATCTTGTCTCTTTCTTCCCCACACCCAACACACATTTTTGAGCAGACAAGTAATTGAAAAAAAATTCCAACACTATGCCACATCCTACAAATCAAAGAACTGTGCACTGTCTGTGAAGATCTAACAGATATTTTTTGCTAATTGAATTACTTCATCATGGTTGGTCTACCAATCAACCATCATTTCCTTTCTTTTCTTTCGGGACCTAGGCAGGCAGACTCTTTCGACCACAACAAGCCGCGGAGCTATACTTGACGCGGGCTGTCGAAACCCGCGCTTTCGTAGGCATTGTCGCTTCCGATAGCGCAGGAGACATCAGAGCCCCGCTGCAGCAAATCCGCAGCGAGGATGACCGCGGGCTGCTGGTTTCGCATCTGCCCGCCACTGTGTCCACTGAAGCAGAGACCAACATCTGTGCAGGACTTAAGAAAGGCTTTGAGGTAGAGGACCCGAGTCTCGGTTGCCATCACTGTCTTGTTTTTCATCTGGAATCCCAGGTTGTTGTTGTTTTGTGAAGAAAAAAAAATGTGTTCTCTTGCAGCGTGGTCATAGCAACCCCAGCTGCTGGATGGTAATGAGGAATCATCCCGAAAGCCAGGCTCCGTTTCTGACTCCCCTTGCGTTCCCTGGGTCACACGAAGTAACCAACGCGTTAGTTAATTAGTAGCTGCTTGTTAAAAGGACGAGGAAATGAGTGGCAATAGCCCCGGCTGAGGGACGTAAGCATCGTCGAGAGCGGCTGTTCTCAACCAGGGGTCTCCACCCGTTTGGAGGTAGGAAGACCCTTTCGCAGGGGTCGCCTAAAACCATCCACATATCAGATGTTTACATTACAATTCACAGCAGTAGCGGCATTACAGTTACGGAGTAGCAATGAAAATCATTTTATGGTTTGAGGGGAGGATCGCTAAAACATGAGGAACTGTACTGAATGGTCACAGCATTGTGGAGGTTGAGAACCGCTTGATCTGGAGTCATTCCAGACTCTCCCTACTTACTCTGACGTGGCCACCGTTCTGGCAATTGCTATCCTTGGATGTCTCAAGGCCAAGTTAGCATTTTTTTGATCTCTATCTACAGATATACCAGATTTCAAAGGCAAGTATTGAGACGATCTGAGAATTCAACACTCGCACGTATGTGGACACACACACACACAATTAAGACAAAGGTATATTTCACGAATGGCAGAATTGATCTAAATCAGCGTCTGAGATGTACATGTCCAGCATCTGATAGAAAACAAGACGTCTGCTATGACTGTTGCCACCCATAACCAAGAGTTGTTCAGCCTAAGCTGCCCACTGACATTGCCTGATTGAAAAACAGGAGATGGTGATGTAGCTAAGTGGTAGACTGCACGTAGAATGAGCAGGAGACTTCAGGTTCGATTTCAGGCATTCAAACTGTCAAAAACAACAAACCCATGATGCCTGCATTTCACATCTTGTGGCTCTGATATCATTGATCTGGGGTGTGCCCTGGCCGGGCATTTTGTAAACATTCCCATCTAATTCTAAGATGTAGCCGAGGTTCAGAACCACCGCTCTCTACCCTCTTACTGACCACCAGCTAGATCTTAAGGAAAGGCTCTCATATAAGAATGTACACAGTATCTTCTGTGAGGCAAAGTCCATGCAACTGTCCTGTCTCAGAGTGAGGTGAGGACCAACTTGGGGGTTGTCATGGGGCATAGGGGACCTCTGAGAGGCATAGGCGACACTGGCAGGTGATTTTACATGGCAGTGAACTCCTCCGTTTAGTCCGGCAATTGAATTACATTTCCTTCCAAACAACCGATGGCATCTATGTTCAGGTGGTTGAGAAGTGGAACGTGTGGTGATACTGGTGACTGGTGGAGCGGATGAGCACATCAGCAACTGTCTGCTCATCGCGATGAGCAGCGGGGCCACTGTTCACTCCATTGCCTTGGGTTCCTCTGCAGTCAGAATACTGGAGGAAATATCACGTCTCAGAGGTACGAAGCTCCTAAGCAGGCGTTAGAGTACAGCCTTAGAACTGAGCATTCAAAGCACAGCTCTGAAACTCAGGATACACATCTTAATTGAAAATGAAAGATTTAAACACACACACACACACAGGAACACAAATCATTGCGAAAATTAGCTAAAAAGTTTTCCTGGTTCTTGAATATTTTCTCTAGAATTGGAGTTTTGTACATCTAATGGAAATAGTGCTTTCATAATTTGTTAAACCAGCCTGAGCAGGCATATACATGAAGCTAAAATGATTTTGACTAACTGCAATAACTTCTACAGTAGACACACAAGAAGCATTGTAAGACACATATCTGCTTTTTTTTTTTTTCCTTCTAGATCAGGCAAGGAACATTTTCATCTTATGTTCCATAAAAATCAATCCAACAAATTGACCATTGAAAGTTAGGATTTATTGGATTAATTTTTTTAAATGGTGTTCTCAGAATATAATTGTAAATACATAGCAATGCAACTGCCGGCAATTAATCCAGATAGCTTAGGAGTTTCTTTGGATCTAAGTATTTACTGAATTCTTCTGCAGTGGGCAGAGTACTAGAGCCTGAGAAAGCAGCCGGGAAGAGACAGTCAGATCCTCCTTAAGACCACTTGCCTCATAGTTATGTCAGATGTCATTCAAAACGAGCCAAGCACACTCCTGCTAACTCCAGACTAGCACTCCAATGCAGACAGTGTGTCAGAGAAGATCCAGTCTTTTATTTTTATTTGTCTATCTTAATAGTTGACATTCAAATCATGTATTTCAGGAGGTTTAAAGTTCTTTGTTCCAGATAAATCCAATTCCAACAGAATGACTGAAGCTTTCAGCAGAATCTCTTCTGGAACGGGAGACATTTTTCAGCAAAGCGTACAGGTCAGAATCTTGGCCTTCTATCCACAGATGGGGGAAGGGACCAGGTGGACTGTGGCACCTTCTTTGTCCTTTGCCTATGTAACGCTCTGTGTGCAGGGAGTTCTAAAGAGCTGCTTGGTGTCCCCAGAGGGACATTTTGCCTCATGCCTGTGCTGCTCATTTCATAGAGTTATTTTCTGTAATGACCACTTCAGTTTGAAAAGTCTTTCAAAAGTCTTCTTTATGGCAGAGAATGCACCTAGAGGAAGGGTGGTGTAGAGCGGGATGGGGTAGGGGTGGGGTTGGGGGGACGGGTCAAGGTCCAGATCAAAAGTAAGAAGTTGTGTTTTTCAGTTCCATTAACTTTCCCTCAACCACATTGCGATTCACTCTGGCTGCTTCCAGAGCTTTACAGCAATTCCCTTGTAAGAGGTGTACTAATTATTTCATTAAGTTCTAGAAATTTCTAGATCTCCCTCCTTCTGGTGTGTGTGTGTGTGTGTGTTGTTGTTGTTGCTGTTTCATTTTGAGTCAGGGTTCACATGGCTCAGGCTGTGTGTAGCCCAGGCTGGACATAAACTCCTGGTCCTTCTGGTCCACCTTCCAACTGCAGGGATCATAGAATAAGCCACCAACTTCTGTTTGAGATTGCCTCGTTAATTAGCACAACTTATTTGATGTGGGGCACAATAGCTTCCTCTAATCAAGTTACCTTTAAAGGGGCCTTTTTTTATTCATTCTAAATACTTTAAAGAGTTTGGACATAATTGAATAATGTTTCAAACAGAATTTCACCTGAAATTTCCTCATAGATGGTGAGTAAACCTGCCAAGTTATGCTTGGCAATGAATGAACTCGGTGAATTACAGCCTGGAAATATTTAACATGCAGATTATATATTCACAGTAAAGATGGTGATACTCTCATCACTAGAAGTCAAATAAAGGCCCCAGGGATATCATAATCAAATGTTCAAAGGTCAAAGATAAAGTGAAGATTCATAAAAAAGAAACAAACATCACAAAAGGGTTTCCCAAGTTGGCAGACGGTAGGCAGAAACTTCGTAAGCATGGAGAGATAGCCAAAGTAATAAAGGAAAACTGCCCACCAATAGTATTCTACTTAGCAAAACTATTCTTTAGGCTGGCCTTAAACTCTCCTGATTTAGCCTCCCAAATGCTGGATTACAAGCATGGACCATTATCCTCAACTGGACAATCAATTTTTGATAAAAAGGTAGAGACTATGTGCTGAAGAAAGAACAAGCTTTTCAATAAATGTTGCTAGAAAGATCGGATGTTCCCAGGTAGAAGAGTGAGAGGAGGCTCCTATCACTCACCAATTTCAAATCCCAAGTCAAGAGAGATTAGTCTTCCTGATAAAACCTGAAACTGAAACTCCTTGAAGACAAAATAGTAGAAATATTTCAGCACTTCAGGATGAACAAGGATTTTAGTAGGAGAGAGGGCTCAGGAGATAAGATCCCCAAAGCATGGGAAATAAAGGCTACAATCGACTAACAGGATTATATCAAGCTAAAAAGATGCTTAGCAAAGGAAGCAATCAGCCCAGCATAGACAGAGCCAGGGAAAGAAGGCAGTATTTGAAAACTGTGCTTCTGGCAAGCAGCTGATATCCAAAATAGATGAAGAACTCTGACAACTTTACAGCAACAAGGTAAAATAACCCAACTTTAAAAACTGGGCAATTGGGCTGAAAAGATGGCTCAGCAGTTAAGTGCAGTTGTATGTTGCTGTGACAGTTCACCAAGAAATTATTTCATAATTGCAAACCTTGCCAGCAGAGGGAACCACCATCGTGGCAAGCGCCACCCCACAGTGGAACCCCAAGCATCTGAGCTCAGGTGTTTTTACTGATTCAGAACTCCTCAGGTGCAGATTATAAGCAATCAAACATCCCCCACAGAAATCCAACACTTGTAGAAAAATCAAAACACAAGACCTATGCTTCCCCTTTTCCAAAAGTGCACGAAAACAATTATTTTAAACACAGCTAAAAATAAACTTTAACAACAGTTAGGAGCACTGACTGCTTTTACAGAGGTCTGAATTCAATTCCCAGCAACCACATGATGGCTCACAACCATCTATAATGGGATCTGATGCCCTCTTCTGGCACATAGGTGTACATGCAGACAGCACACACACACATACACACACACACACACACATATACACACATATACATATATATAAATAATCTTTTAAAAAATAAATAAAACAAAACTGGTCAGTAAGTGGGTTTGGTGATACATCCATTGAATCCCTATACTCAGGAGGTAAAGGCAGGAGGATCTCTGTGAGTTCGAGGTCAACCCTGTCTACATAGCAAATTCCAGGACAGTCAAAACTGAATAGAGAGACCCTTTCGCAAAAACAAAACAAAAACTGGGCAATAGACCCAAGTAGACCGTTCTCAAAGGGAGACAAATAGAAAAGATGTTTAAAATAACAATAAAATCATTAGATAAATGAATATTAAAACCACACAGAGGTATCACCCTATTCCAGGAAGAATGGCTGATATCGAAAGGACAGAAGGTGACCCTCTGGCGAGAACCCCACGCTGTTGATGGGAATGCAAGTGCAGCCATTAAGGAGAGCATCGTTAAGCTTCCTCACAAGACAAGGATGCAACCACAACTTACTCTTTAAAACTCCCTTTTAAATTTTTTTAATTAAAACTTGTAGAAAGCATCTGGATATAGTTATACAAATAAAAACCATTTAAACATATTCACAAACAAAACCTTCTAAGAGCTCATCGTCATGATTGGTGACGTGCAGCCAATGCTTATTTTCCTGAGAGATAATCTGAGAACAGCTAAATTACATCTGAAGTGTAATGGGGGAAGGAGAGGGACTAGGAGTGCAGCACGCACAGAGCTCTTGGTTTAAACCCCAGTATCAAAAGAATACTCAAAGAGGGGAACAGTGAAGCCAAGCATTAGGTATGCAACTATGACCCCTGTACTTGGAGACAGGAGGATCAGGAATTGAAGGCTAGCCTGAGCTACGTAAGACCTTGTCACAAACAATCAAAACTAATAATGCGTTATACTTGCATTAACTGTAAGAAGGTATTTTATAACGAGTTACGTATATACAACAATTTGCTTTGACTTATTAAGTATGGCTCATGTCTGAATTAAATGGCTTTTATTTTTGCCTATTCTATTCATTCTTCTGTCATAAAAGCAAAGTAAAAGAAGGAAATGCTATGTGTTCACTAGGAACTTTCACATACTGTCTCTTTAACAGCTTGAAAGCCTGTGCGAGACTGTACGGCCCCAGCACCTACTGACGAACCCTGTGTCTGTGGATAGAGCCGTGGGCAATGACACGGTTTCCTAGTCGTGTGGCAGACCAGTGGTCCCCCTGAGATTGTGTTATTGGATCCTAGTGGAAGAACATACAACACTAGTGACTTTGTCATCAATCTGGCCTTTCGTTCAGCTAGCCTCCAGGTTCCAGGGACTGCTAAGATCAGTGTAGGAGCCTGTTCATAACTGACAGTGTTCAGCCTAGTGGAGAGCTTCCAAGTGAGTCACGTGATTAAATGTGGTATGTAAAGGAAATGTACTGACACATCAAAACTTCAAAACAAAACATTTTTGCGGGTGTTAAAAATTTAAGAGAAGCCATAAAGTATGTCTACAATGTTAAGTACTAGATAAAAGCTTGTTACATTCACAATGGAGATCAGTGTTTCTCTATAGCGTTAGTAATTTGTTTAAACCTGTATATTTCTTTATAGGAGACATACATATAGATATACCTTCTGAAATGTTTGGGAACAAGCACAAAGAGCTCTGTGGCCCCTGCAGCAAGAGGAATAAATGTTTTAAAACACTCAATAAGTATTAGCAATCAACCATGATGACGTGTTAACATTGAATTTGTCTATAAGCACAGGTGCTAATATTATAAAAAATGATGGGGTTTATTCCAGGTATTTTTTCTCCTTTGCTGTAAACAGTAGATACAGTTTGACAGTGTGTGCCCATCGCTCTCCCAGCATGAGCGCACTAGCCCACTCCGTCCCGGGAAGCCATGCGATGTATGTGCAAGGTTATATAGCAAACAGTAAGAGCCATTTGCACTGTCAAAGTGCGTAATATTATTCATGCATGTATAGTTGGTGTGTGTGTGTAATAGGCAGGCAGAGATGGAAAAAGGGGCAGGATAATGGAAGACAGGGGAGAGAGAAAGAAGAGGAAAGACAAAGAGGCAGAGTCAGGACTGCGGGAGAGGGAGGGAAGACAGAACTGAGAGGGAGACACAGGATTTCCCAACTTAAGTCTGTGACTACAGCTCAGTGCTAGAGCACCTGCCTGCCTGATGTGCACTAAGATTCAGTCCCCAATAACATACACACACACACACACACACACACACACACACACACACACATACACACATATACACACACATACACACATACACATATGCACACACACATACGCACACACACACATATACACACACATACACATACACACATACACACACACACATATGCACACATACACACACACACATACACACACACAGATACACACACACACATATGCACACATATACACATACACACACACAGATACACACACGCATATGCACACATATGCACACACACACATACACACACAGATACACACACACACATATGCACACATATACACATACACACATACACACACACAGATACACACACACATATGCACACATATACACATACACACATACACACACACACAGATACACACACACACACATACACACACACACACATACACACACACAGATACACACACACATATGCACACATATACACATACACACACACACACATACGCACACACACACATATACACACATACACATACACACATACACACACACACATATGCACACATACACACACACACACATACACACACAGATACACACACACACACATGCACACATATACACATACACACATACACACACACACACAGATACACACACACATATGCACACATATACACATACACACATACACACATACACACACACACACAGATACACACACACACACGCATTATACTTAAGCCATTATTAGTTGACTGCCTCTTCAATTCTTTTTTGTTGTTGTTGCTGGTTTTCTTTTTTTTTTTTTTTGAGACAGAAGTTCTCTTTCGTAACTCTGGCTGTCCTGTAGACCACCCTGGCCTGGAACTCACAGAGAATCCCCTGCCTCTGCCTCCCAAGTGCTGGGATTAAAGACGTGTGCCATCACCGGGCACCTCTTCAATTCTTAATGATTTGTGGTACAGAATAACAGACAATAGGTATTTCTTATAGATTGATCCTCTTACTGTTTTAGTAATTTATCTTGAATGCTGTCTTGTGATTGTTTGGGTGCAATCGCTAACAGATAAAAATATCCCTTACAATTTATTCGGTCCCGTATTTCCTTCATAGAGACTTAGGCAAGAGAAAGGAATTAGAAGCATCATGTAGACAGCTCCAGTAACAATACAGGAAACGGGTTCCTGAATAAACGTGAATGCAGCTAAATAATTGGGCAGAGGCTCTGCTGCCCTTCAAATAAAATTGCCAAAGAAATAGGAGATACACATTCTCTTTACAGAAAATGTTGCTTTACTTCCTGCTAGGAAGCATTAGCTAAAATAAAACAGAAATTTGATGTGCTGTCTCTAGAAACAATCTCTAAGACCATTTCTAGGAACTTTTTAATTCCTAAAAATAGAGGATTTTTGAGACAAGTGCTCTCTCTCATGTTTGTTGGTTTTGATTTGTTTGTTTGATCTGGGGTGCTGGTAATGGCCACCAAATACTTGTGCATACTGGGCATGTGCTCCCTGCTGAGCTACCCCACCTCTCGGGTTCTTCCCCTCTCCCTCTGGAGTGGCACTGCCTGGGCCTGAGACCCAGCTCCTTCGTTCACTGCTGTCTGACATGGGGCGGGTTACTTAGCTCTGTGTCTTTCTGCTTCATCACCAATAAATGCATGGGACAATGACTTCACCCTCTTCATTGCACTGCTAGGAGATTTGAATATTAGACACACCAAGATGTCTAAAATACCTGGCCACAGGAGGCCCCAGTGAATACCACTTACTATAGTTAAAAATCACCGTTACATAGCTTCATTAATCAATGTGGTTTTGACAACAATTGTATGCCCATAAGCTCCAAATTCATAATTTTAAAATGACGAAATCTAGCTTAAAACTTTTGAAATCTTAAAAGCAATCTCTCACTAGTTTTATTTTAGAGGAATCATAAACCATATAACTTAATTTTGGTCTCTGACTCTTTGACTGTCTCTACAAAATCATACCAATTAGAAACTATTTTAGGAACTATTTTAAAATGCTTGTTTGTTTATTATTGTGTGCGTACATGCTAACGCAAGTGTGTGCAGCTCAGCGGACAACTTGTAGAAACTGGTTCCTTTTCTCCTGCATGGGTCTCAGAGCTGCTTTTAACCAACTCTTCTTTCACAATTCCATGTTTGAATCTATCATCATCTTGTGCTGACTGTCTGCAGATTATACAACCAACTACCCTTTCTTGGCTCTCCCTGAATTCACCATTGAAGGCTGCCGCCATCTTCTCTCATGGTGACTATTGAATGGCTCCTTTTAAGTGGTCTCTTGCTCACTGAAACTTGATCCGTGTTCTAGGGACCTGTTAGAAAGCAAAATGACGAACCACGGCACTCTCTGCCGCCTCACAGCACTGGGATTAAAATCTAATCCCGCTACACTGGTCCCTGGGATCTCTTATGACCTGCTCTCCTGTCTCATCTCAAGGTATTCTTCTGTGGGTTTGTAATGCTGGGGAACCGAGGCCCAGGGCGCCATGCATGCTAGGCAAATGTGTTACTTCTGAGCTATAACTACAGCCACCGTCTTTTTAGCTTAGTCTTTCTAACCAGCAGCTTCCTGAACTGGCTTTTTAGGCAAGCTGGTCTGTTTCCCAGGCTGTTCTTCCTTCACGTCATACCTGGCCAACTCAGCCTTTCGGGAAAGTTAACTGCTACTTCCTGGACATGATGTGATCTTGCAGAGCGCCCTGACTTTTTATTATTCTATATTAGTCACAGTCTGTAAATATCTATTTACTGATATGACTGCCATGGCTATAAATCTCCTGAGGGAGACTCTTGTCCAATCCATAGCATAGCAATATGCCCCGACTCCTATGTATGAAGTGAACGGATGCACGGACGGATGCATTATCGACTAAGTAAACTCAGTTATTCTAAAGCTGTCTCAACAATCTGTCAAGAATGCTCAGGGGATTTTTAATTTGTTATTTGGCTTTTTCTCCGTGCTCCAGGTAATATTCAAATGAATGCCCCCAAGAAACCACACCACAGAGGTAAATAGGAGCACTGGGGCTTCAGTCCAGTAAGCTCTGGAGGCTCCTTCTCGGTGCCTGGAGTCCCAGTTGGCCTCCGACCTGACGTATTTCCACCATGCAAAAATCACTAACTTGGGAGCCGTAAAAGTGGAAGCTGATGTGATTCTCTCTTGGACAGCGCCTGGAGAAGACTTTGATCAGGGCCGGGGTAGGTTTGCTGGGTTTGTTACATGACTGCCTTTTCACAGACAGTATTTCTTTGTCTCTCTCTTTCTTCTCTCTCTCTCTCTCTCTCTCTCTCTCTCTTGTGTGTGTGTGTGTGGTCATTTTTATTATCTTCCATATAAACTTTACAAGAAGCTTCACTAGTTAAAGCAAGAACTAGAGACAACTCAAATAGAACAAAATAAAATTTACACAGTAACTTGCAGGGAGGATGACATCTTGATTATGTTGCACCTTGCTTTAAAAAAGAAAATATCAAATCCTCCTGGCTCTGATTTTAACACAAGTCTTTGCATTGCGACTTAATATTTAGTGCTTTTTCACTTGTATAATCCCTGATAATTTGACTTTTGTGGCAGTTTTCACCAAAAAACTTGCTCAAAGTGACTAAACTTTCCCGTGTATGTTTTTAACTTCAGCTACAAGCTATGAAAATAAGAATGAGTAAAAGTCTACGGAGTATACGAGATGACTTCAGGAATGCCATTTTAGTGAACGCGTCAACGCTAAATCCTCAGCAGGCTGGTGCCAGGGACAGATTTGCATTCTCACCCACGCTTGCCACCGGTGAACTTGAAATGCAAGGAAACCACGTCATGTATGTGGCCATGAGAGCGATGGGCCGAAAGTCCCTGAAGTCGGCTGTGTCAAGCATTGCCTGGGTCTCGCTGTCTGTTCCCCAAAACTCTGCCCCTGCTGCTGGCAGAGCTGATCTGATACTGAAAGGAGTTTTAATAGCACTAGGTTTGGTAGCAATCGTTTGCCTTATTATGGTTGTAGCACACTGCACTTTCAACAGGAAAAGGGGAGCATTAAAGGAAGAGGATGGATCAAAATTGCTGTGAACAGATAGACATGCTACCGTCTTCCTTCTTAGATATGCGGCCCATGACCTTTACATTCATTAAAGAAACGCCAACAAAGTCAGATTAGTGTCAACACTGCGCCGAAATGCATTGGGTATTTATGTAATATGACTCAGGTCTTTACATAGCATAGAGATCCCTTCCCCCCCAAAAAATGTAGAATACTCATTTTGGGGTAAGGAAGAGAAAACAATAAGGTTCCAGTTATGGAAAAATAATAAAAAAAAATACTGTTCAAGGTAATGAAAGACAAGGTAAGGGAAAATCAAATCTGAGTCAAGAAAAGCTTGTTTTATTGAAGTCAGGAAAAAAAAATTCTCATCCCTGATCATATGTGCAGAGCAGGCTGTGTCCTTGTGACTGAGGACTAAGCTGCTTTACAGACAAAGTCTCCACTGCAGGGTTCTTTCTGTGCTGTCCTTTGGTTAAATACACTGTGGCTCACACCGCACCACCATTGCTTGGAAATAGCTCCTCTCTGTGAACGGAGACCTTAGAGTGAGGTCATTGTCCGTCCTCCTTGATACCGATCTGTAACAGAAGTCTTCTGAGTTTATTGTTTGTAAGATGTTAGTCCCATTGAGGCAGCTTTCTAAATTATTGCCTTGAAAATAACTGAATAAAATGGTTACAGCTGTAACCCTGGGGACACGATTCTTTTCTGGGGAAAAATGAGGGGAGGGATAGGAGGGAGGGGAGGAGGGGATGGGATGTATTGTATAAGTTGTACGAGAGAAGAAAGATTTTAAAAAGGTTACAATTCTCATGAGACTTTAAGTAGAGAGTAAAAGACATTATTCTAAAATAATTTTAATTGATACATCATATAGTTTTATTTTATTTTAAAGAGGAGGTGAGTATGAAAAGGTATTTGAAAGCAAATAGCAAATTCTGTCCTCTAGTTAAATAAGAATCTACAATCCTTTCTTCATCAAGGGCAAAGGAAGGAGGCAACAGAGATGGCATGGAAATAAAAACCATCTAATATGACTTTCTCTAAGTTTCCCAGGCCCTAGCTCTCCACAGGCTCGGAGCTTGAAGGCCTCTGCAGTCCAGGTCTGGCCGTGGAGGTGAGTCCTTCTGCCCTGTGTTGCCGTTGCACCTGATAGAGAGGTTTTGCTTCTCTGTGGCTTCAAATTGGGCTGATAAAGTACAGAGATGCGGCTCTGAGTGTGGGGTTCGAGTTCTCAGATGCTTTGTTGTTGTTGTTAATTTTACAGATAGAAAGACAGAGAATCCAGGTGGAATTCAAAGCTCTATGCTGGAGGATAACAGAGCTTCATAAATGTAGAGTCAGGTTATCAGCTGTCCCTTCACTCTGCTTACTAAGAAGGCACGAAAGCTACCAGGGGATATTTAACTCTTCCATGACCCATTAGCAAGAGAGGGCCACTTGAGGTGGCCGATGCATGCTTGAGCCTGTGGCAGCAGGATAGAGGGTTGAGGCCACACATCAAGACCCTGTCTCAGACAATGACAAATACAAGAAAAGAAAAGGGAAGGAAGACTAAAAGGACTTGCTTTCTTTTCTTGATTTTCTCCCCCATTTTGTGAGAGCATGTGTAAACAAAGAGATTTCACTTCAGTCTAGAAATTAATGGAGTAGCAGAGGCAAAGGTAAGGACACCAAAGATGTAAAAATCCACATACATGCGGGGCAGAGCCATCTCTCAAAGCGGGCAGGGTAAATGGTTTCCACTTTCATAAGAGGATAAAAGCAGAGGCAATAAAGAAGATGTAGTAAATATAGGAAGACACTGAATTTGAGATCCCAGCCACCAATAGAATAGTTATGGTAAAGGTCCTGTTAATCATTAATAAATGGGGGGAAAAAAGAAACAGAAAATTGGGACAGAGAGAATGAGGAAGCACGAAGTGTTAGTCACTGGCTGTATACCTCATGAATAATGACTCCATTAAAGTTTTGACCTGAGATTCTAAGAAGAGGGGAAAGTGTGAGCTAGACACGCAGTCATCTGACTGGAGCAGAGATGTCTAGGAAATGAAAGTAAGACAGACAAACAGTATAGTCTGTACATGCCAGACTGGAAATGGTTATACAGCATAAAGAAGTGTGTTCTAGAGGTTAAAGCTTTCCCAGTTCTTGCCCACTTTTTAGTGCTAGCAAGGAAAGGTTACATTTCAGTGGAAGACAGACAGAAGTAGTCTTTGGGTGAGTTTTGTGCTACAAAGGAAGTTCGTGAAGGGAAAATAGCTGAAAACACAAAGAATTGGATAAATCCAATATGATCCCCATCAGAATCCAGAGACCATTCTTTACCGACCTTGAAAGGACAATTCTCAACTTCATATGGAAAAATGAAAAACCCAGGATAACTATAACAATCCTGAACAATCACACAACTGTGGGAGGGCTTAACGTCCCAGTTTAAGCTGCACTGCAAAGTGATAGCACTAAAAACAGACACGTTGATCGATGGAATCAAATTGAAAATCCAGACATAAATCCACACATCTCTGGATACCTGACTTTTTTTTTTTATATATATAAAGAATCCAGAAATACACACTGGAAAAATAAAGACAGAAACCTCGGCAAATTGTGCTGTTCAGAGTGGATGTCCGCATGTAGAAGAATCCAAATAGACCCATACTTATCACCCTGCACAAAGCTCAAGTCTAGGTGGATCAAAGACCTCAGCATAAAACCAGATACATGCATCTGATAGAAGAGACAGTGGTTATAGCCTTGAACTCATTGGCACAGGAAAACGGGATACCAATAGCACAGGCACTAAGATCAACAATTAATAAATGGGACCTCATGAAACTGAGAGTCTTCTGTAAGGCAAAGGGCACTATCATTTGGAGGAAGTTGAAGCCTACAGAATGGGAAAATTTTTAGCAACTCCACATCTGATAGAGGACTAATATCCAAAATATATAAAGAACTCAAGAAACTAGATATCAAAAAGCCAAATAGTCCATTCTTACAAATGGAGAACAGATCTAAACAGAGAATTATCAATACAGGAAAGTCAAATGGTCGAGAAAGACTTAAATGTTCAACAACCTTAGCCACCAGGGAAATGCAAACTCAGGGCTACTTTGAGATTCTATCTTACATCTGTGAGGATGGCTACAATCAATAACACAAGTGACAGCTTATGCTGGAGAGGATGTGGAATAAGAAGAACATTCATCCGTTGCTGGTGAGAGTACAAACTTGTGCAGCCACTATGGTAATCTGTGTGGCAGTTCCTCAGAAAGCAGGAGTCAATCTACCTCAAGATCCAGCTATGTCACTCCTGTGTATAACTCAAAGGGTGCTTCATCCTACCGCAAAGACATGCTCACTGTTTATCTATTCACAAAGGCCAGAGATTGGAAGCAACCTAGATGCCCATCAACAGACGAATGGATAAAGAAAACATGGTACATTTACAACAATTTATACAACGTTACTCAGCTGTTAAAAAAAATGACATCATGAAATTTCAGGCAAATGGATGGAATTAGAAAAAATCATCTTGAGTGAGTTAATCCAGACCCAGAAAGATAAATACAGGATATGTTCACTTACATGTGGATATTAGCTGTTAGAAAAATAATAACCAAGTTATAATCTATAAACCCAGAGAGATTAGGAATAGACAAAAGGACTAGGGAGACACATAGATATTCCTAGGAGGGGGGAATAGAATAGATTTTATGGGTAGACTAAAGCCTGTGGGGTAGGGGGAAGACAGGAATGGGAGGATCGGGTAGAGAGTGTGGAGAGAGATGGGCTTAGGGAGGGAATGTGTGCCAGGCACACATGTATATTGATATCTCTGTAAATTAATGCAGGTGTTGTTGAAAGCAGTGATAACCTAAAATAAGTATTTAAAAACTCAAAAAGAAAGAAAACAATGGGAATCCTAAAAAGTAAAATCTAGGAAAGTTTTTGAAGTGGATTAATGATTGGTACTACAGAATAAATATGATATGATTTGAAAACAGGATTATATATAAAGAAAGATTCATAGTTCTGAAGGGAGAGATGGGTCACAATATAGCAATGAAGGGAACTCAACATCTTAGCTTCAGCAATGAACAAACTCTTTAGAGAGAAAAATCAATAAACATCAGATTTGAAGTATGGATAAATTCTCATCCAAGATCAAATAATAAGGAAATAATAAATCTGAACAAACCAATAGTGAACAAGGAAATTGAGTTAGTAATAAAACGTGTCCCATCAAAGAAAAGTCTAAGACTTGATGGTTTCTCCATTTTAGCTCTACCCCCAAACATGAAGAATCCATATTTCCTTCCTCTTCAACTACTCCAAAGTTATACTTTTGAATTTTACACAAATGCGTTAAAAAATCCATACCAATTTTCTCTAGCCTTCCAAAAACTGAATGTCCAAACACATTGTATGTACTTCCATTATATACAAACAAGAAAAAATAATGATAGCAGAAAAGAAAGCTTCAGGACAATATCTTTAATGCATATAGGTACAAATTTCCTCAATAAAACAGTAGCAAATCGAATTCAACAACATATAAAAAGTTAATTCACTATGATCGAGTTAGGTTTTCCACAAGAAAACAAAGGTGATTCAGTATGACCAAATCAATAAATGTGGTCAAACACACCAAGGAAGTAAGGACAAAACACATGATCATCTCAAGAATGCAGGAAAAAAGGCATTTGATAAAGCTCTTCTTTCTACGGCAAAATCTCTCAACAAATTAAACATAGAATGTATTTTAATATAATAAAAGAAATAAATGGCAATCACATGAGTGCATCCTACTGGAAAAAAATTGAAGGCTTTTATCCTTCTGCCTGAAAAAGATTAAGGTTGTCAGTTTTCAGCACTTCTATTCAACATAGTACATCAAGAGTTAGCTAGAGCGAGGAGACAGAAAGGAGGGAGAGAAAGAGAAGAGGAGGAAGGAGTGAGAAGAGAGAAAATGAGGGAGGGAAGGAGGACTGAGGGGGGATGGGGAGGACCCTAATTGCAATGAAGAAGCTCAACTGTTCTCGTTCGCAAACAGCATGGTTTTTATACACATGAATTCTAAGGACACACACGCTCACATACATACACACAGGCTAGATCTAATAAATTCAACAAAGTACTGATAAAATAGACAAAGACAGACAAACAGAAAGTCTGGGAGTCGATCCACATACTTATAGTCTAGAATACGTGTGGATTAGTGCTCATCTCCTCCATGTATGTTGCTGGGGAAAATGGATGTCCATATACAAATGAACAGAAGTAGACCCTAACCTCTCCTTATATGTGAACATAAGCACAGGACAAGTCTAAAATGAATTAAAAACAATGTAAGACTTAGGACTCTGAAACTACTTGAAAAAAGCATGACAGTGGCTTGGGCAATAAAAATGTGCTAGATGTAACTTTAAAGGCAAAATTTGACCATTGAAGTTATCTTGAACTAGAAACCATGCATAAAACAGATCTAATAATCAACAGATTGAAGAGACAACATAAAGAATGATAAAAAAAATACCTATTCCCAAATGGAAGTTAAGCCTTCAAATCCATAGTTCCTGCATCTATAGATTCAACCAACTGTAGATCAAAAGTATCTGAAGAAACACACTACTGTGTGAACTATCTGTGCCGAACACACACTAGCTGTTTTCCTATTATTTCCTATATAGTATAATATAAGAACTATTTACAGAAGGGCTAAGCTACATGAGGTCTAAGAAGTCTAGAAAAGATTTAAAGCATATAAAAAGTGTGTGTGTGTGTGTGTGTGTGTGTGTGTGTGTGTGTGTGTGTGTATGTGTTATATCAAATACACTTTGTACAAGGAGTTTGAGTCTCTGCAGATGGTATCTTCATGGAGTCCTAATTTTCAATAGACACTAAGGAATGGGTTACTGTATGTGATGGTTTGAATGAGACCCCCCCCCCCATTGGCTCATATATTTAAATGCCTGCTCCACAACTGGTGGAACTGTTAGAGAAGGATTAAGAGGTATGCCCTTATTAGAGGAGGTATGTCGCTGGGGCGGGCTTTGAGGTATTCAAAAGTTCCCACCAGACCCAGTCTCACACTTGCTCTGTCTCCTGCCTTTGTTTTGGGATGAAGCTCTCAGATGCTGCTCCAGCCATGCCTGCCTATCTACCATCATGTTTCCCACCATGGTGGCCATGGCTAACCCTCTGAAAATGTAAGCAAGCCCCCCAATTAAATGCTTTTTTTATAAGTTGTGTTGGCCATGGGGTCTCATTACAGCAATAGAATAGTGACTAAGACACAGTATGGCTGTTAAAAGACACTTAAACGTCCCTCCAAAATTGTACCGAAATGAAATTTAATAGCTACTATGAAGTAGTAAGTGGTAGCAGGTACAACTTTTAAATTGATTAGATCACGTGTATTCTTCCTTCATTAAAGGTTAATGGATTATCATGAGAGTGGATCTGTTATAAAAACTCGTTTGATGATAACCACATGATTCCCTCCACCATTTCATGATGCGACAACAAGGCCCGTTACCAGATGCCGAGAAAATCATGGTGTCAGGCTTTGGGATTTTGCAGTTCCAGAACCACGACCTATGCAAACCTCTGTTCTTTATAAATCATCCCATCTTTGGTATTCAGTTATAGCAACACAAGGCAGACGCCTGATTTTAAGAAAACAAGTAGATCTAGGCATGTCTACAACCCCATGATCACATGGGAAGCTAAGGCAGGAAGGTGGCTATAAATAGAGGTCAGCTTGGGCCATGTGGCACATACCAGGCTGCCAAGCCAGCCAGAAAATCCTCGTCTGAAAGAAGGGGGAGATGAAGCAATAAAGGGAGGAGAGGAGAGAGGGAGAGCAAAGTCATTCATATATAGATATAGATAGATATAGATATAGATGATATAGATATAGATATAGATATAGATATAGATATAGATATAGATATAGATATAGATATAGATATAGATATAGATATAGAGAGATATAGAGAGATAGAGAGATAGAGAGATATGTAGATATCATTGTCCTGACCTTCTGAGCATCCACCAGAATCACCCACTGAACTCTGCCTACAGCAGCCTGGGGCTTTCTCTGACTCACCTCTCCAGACTTTCTTAAATACTCCCACGGATCCATTCCAAAGGCCTGAGGACCATACAGCCAGGTTTAGTCGCAGCCACAGCCTCATTTGTCTGGTACCAACTGTCTGCGTTAGTCAACTTTGCGTTGCTGTGACAGAGTACCTGGAAAGCGATTCTGCAACAGTCTCTTTAGCCCATGGTTTCAGTCCATTGTCCCTGGCTGCACTGAATCTGGGCAGGAAGCATGACAAAGCAGCATGGCATCCAGACCGTGTGGCAGAAGCCATTACCCCAGGGCAGAAGAGAAGTAGAGAAAGTGGGAAAGAATTAGAGGCTGGGGCAGCATACTACCCTCAAAGAATGACCTACCTCCCCTAGGTGGTCCCCAGCTCCTAAACCTTCCAGAAATTCCCAAAATAGCAGCACTACCTGAGGACCAAGCTTTCAAAATGGTAGGCTTTGTTTGGGGGACACTTCACATCTAAGCAATAAAAATATCCATTATGGGAAAAAAACACACACACAGAGGTTCCAGGAAATATTTTAGACAACAATCTCACTCTTGGACATAGATACAAAAGAAATGAAATCAGCATGATAAAGAGATATCAGGACCCCCGTGTTGATAGCATCATTGACAATAGCAAAGACATGGAATCAACCTATCAGTGCACAGATAAGACGATAAAGGAGATGTGGTACGTATGCACAAGTGATTACTGTGGCCGTAAAATAGAGACCGTCGTTCGTGACCGCACGGATGAAACTGGAGGATATTGCGTTAAGGGAATAGAGCCAGGCATGAAAACACACACTGCGTGGCCTTATCCGTATGTGGAAACTAGGACACTGTTCTGCCATGGAAGTAAAGAGTAGGATTACTGGCTTCCAGAATTCAGGGATATTGGAGGGTATACAGAAATGAGAAGATATTGGCCAAAGAATATATAATTGTGGATAGATAAAAATTCTACAAAAATGTCCAGAATTGGTTAATATATATATAGAGAGAGAAAGTAATCAATTGGCCTTGTGGGGTCTGGGCGTGGGAAGGGAGAATGACTTCTGTGCTTTTTTAGGTGATAAAATGTTGTATAATTGGAGCAATGGCTACACAACTCTGAAAAAACCAAACCTCACTGGATTGTACAGTTTAAAAGGGTAAACTGTATGATACAGGAATAGCTCAGTAAAGCTATTTTTTAAAAAAAGAAAATTAAGAAGTGGTGTACAATATAAATTTGGGTGGGTGCTCCATTATGTGTTGAGATCTGTGAATGTTGTTTACAGGGAATTAAGGCAGATGTGAAGTCAGAGAATTGGTGAAATCTGAGAGAATCTTCTTGTGTGTGTCATGGGAAGCTGAAACATACAGAGAAGAAATGGTGACAGGGAAGATATAAAGTACAAGAGTTAAGGACACAGGTCACAAAATGCACGATGACAGAGACATTCTCAAACATGCTCACCTATGCAGGAGGAGACTGCAGCGTGTACCTAGGGACCAAAAGAAATCCCTCCTCCATAAATCCCTCTCTGCCCTTAGATTGGAATGCTCTTATCAGCAAGATGCATCCTGGGATGGGTGGAGAAGGACCCAGATGGCAGCTAATTTTATTTCCCTCTTCCAGTTACAGTCTGTTGAGTCTTATCAAGAAGCTTCTATGGGAGAACAGTTGACTCAAGAGCACAGAGGGGAGCAAGAGTCCATAAAGTGGGAAATAGCTTCTTATCTTCCTGGTTCTGTGAATCAGATGCAATGTGAATGAACAAAAACTCAAAAGGAATAGCTTGTAAGTTGGCATGGCCTTAATTCTCACTGGAGAGAAGAGCATGAAGAAGATAAAGGAAGAGGAAAGTGGGACATCTAATAAAGGAAAAGACAGGATGAAGCAACAATAAAGAAGACATGATTATCGTTCGTACTTTAATAGAATTTCAAAGTAATGGACTCCAGTCCAGTATCTTTTATTCATAATTTTTAAATGATAAGAAGTGCATTTTATAAACATTACATATGAATAACTAGGTTATAATAATGTAAGTATTAAATAAGACCACACTATTTATAGACATTTGATCAATTTAATTTCTCTGTAATATAAAGAAGGCTCTATGAGACATCCTGATACACATAATTTCATAAGTATTCGTGAGCTTGTCTCTCATACATGCAAACTTGTTAACCTTGTATGTTTGTAAGCTAGATTCCCAGAAGTAGAACTGCTTTGTTAAAACAGGGAAGCCTGCTGTGTCATAGGTGAGACAACCACGCAGGGGCCAGCTGGAAGGCGGAGTCAGCCTGTGAAAGCACGGAGTCAGGCTGTCTCACAGGAACCACTGCCATCAGCAAATGCAGCAGCTGCAACCCAGCAAGGACAGTGCAGTGCACATTGCCTCCATTTTGAGTGCAAAGGTTGAGTCAGAATGAATCTGCACCTTATTTGAACATGTGAACATTGCTTTCTGTCCAGCGTGAGCCAAGAGGCATAGGCTGATTAATAACTTATTTGTGCAAGTAATAAAACATTGCTTAAGAACTAGTCAAAGTAATTAAGAGCACATGAGCACGTGGGCGTTTTAAAAAAGTATCGGAAAAACCAGGTTCATGAACTCACTGAGCACATTAGATGAATAGGACACAACGCCCTCACCTGGATCCCATGAGAGGGGGTGGGAGCACCAAACACTGCCATGGTGGTATAACCGTTGACCTGTTGTCTGATCACCTGGGACATGTGTGTCAAAGGACAGACAGGCAGAGAACCCCTGTTCCCCAGGGGCCTCAGCTCAGTAGTCCCCACTGCTGTACATGACCCATTTTAATTGCTGTCTGTCCATCCATCCATCCATCTGTGCACCTGGACCCGGTCCTGTGACTCACCTCAAGGGTCCTGTACTTCAGTGCCTCAGTGCCTACAAGCTCTTCAGTGGGGCTTGTTGGTGTCTTGTCTGAGCATCATCAATGACCCTATGTCTGTAGCAGCTTTCCAACTCTGCCTTGAGTGAGATTGTTTTGTTTTCTGTGTGGCCTCTTTAAATCCTTGGTAGCCACTCTGAAATAGCTATAGGCATATATAACTATGCGCAGTGCAGCGTGTGATCTGAGAGTAGGCATTAGGAATGAAGATTGGCATTACAGAACTTGCGGTTGTTGACAGCCATAGTCTCAAGACAAATCAGGACAACTTGATGAAATCGCATCGGGAGGAACTGATGTGGCCTGTCAATCTAACTCTATTGATTAACTTTTGACATTTCAGGAAGACACAGATGTGCCTGACTATGGTGTTGATGGCACACTCACAATAACTCTCCCACTTCACATGCTTTGGGTATTTTAGGCAATTGTGATTAGTCATCAACTTGAGAGTCTATGAATGACTGAACTGGCACCCGCTCTCGGCTTGCACACACACACACTAGCAACCTCTTAATTATAGTATTGGGACAAAACATGATGAGAACACATCTGAGCAATTCAAAAAGTAGCTCATTATAGAGAACATGTTAGGTTCATCTTAGCGAATCTTCAGGCTTTCTTGGTTCCAGCTGTCTGGAGGCCCTCCGTCACTTGCTAACCTGAGGCATTTCCCGGTGCTTATAGATCCAATTGTCCCCACTGCCTCAGGTCAGTCTGACACCTTGTGCAATCTCCAGCTTCCTAAACACGAGGAAGGCTCCTGCAAGGCTTGGTGTTCCCTCCATACAAATGCTGGAGGCACAGGATAACCCAGGCAGGCAGGGAAGTAGATCACATGTCAGAGATGAGCAGGAACCCAGTACTTACCTTTATTCCAGTGAGTGGTCCTTTCCAGGCATGGATTCTTAGTCTTTTAGGACATGCCCAAGGCAGGGCAGGCTGGCTTGCCTGGCCTCCCACTGCGTGGCTATGGCCCATTCAGGAGCTTCTTTCATTGTTTCCCTTACTTATATGGGATTAACTCTCAAATAGACCCTACACTTGGAGCCTGTTTTCTAGAGAGAATAGGCAAACCTATAGTTTGGAGACAGATATTTTAGATTCTTTTTTTTTCCTCACGCAAGCGTGTGAGCCATAGCAAGTGTATAGAAGTCAGAGGACAACCTGCAGGAACCTTGTTCTTTCACCATCAGGGCTCCTGGGATCAAACTCAGGCTGTCAGGCTTGACAGCAAGTTTTGGTCTTTATACACAGAGCCTTCTGGAACCTAAACTCTGCATTTGTACATATGACAAATGTGTTCACCTTTGCATACGAACATGTACTTTGAATCATCTAGTCAGTCATTTCAAACCTCTACTTTAATTCTTCATTTTCAACTGTTTAGTATTATGTTATCAGTAAACAGCAGCTTCATGTTTATGAGCCAGACAGGTATCAAAGAAAATGGACAGACAAGGTAAAATGGATGCTTTTGTCTATCCGAAGACTAAAGTAAGTTTGGATAAACAGCCATTTCCAAGTGGTTTGAAGCCAGGAACATGGTGGCCCACTTTGGATTGTCATCTGAAGTTTGGCGAGCTTGGGAGAATCTATGTGGTAGCTCACCCTCCATAATTTATGCTCTAGACTTACGTTTAATTTCAGCCACGTAAGTGCATGCTATTGATTTAAAATTTACTGACTGGTAGATGTGCAATAGAGAAGGGGCTATGGAGGGAACTGGAGGAAGTTTGTTTGCAAAATAAGATAAAAATTTTACCTTGTCTATCCAGTACTACATACTTAGTAACATCTGGATCACTGGCTGGTGCTGTTGGTGTGTGTGGGTTGTATAAGAAGTGTGACCGGAGATGCTGAGGATAAGAGTAAAGAACACCAGGAGCAGGGATGAGAGAGATGCCTTGCAGGAAATGAAAGCCTACATAAATGCATCAAAGTCAAGCTGGGAAGGTGGGGTTCAGAGGTGTTGGAGGGTGGACCAATGTCCCTGACTAGGCAAATATTTGTAAGTAAACAGATCTTCCAATGGCCAACCTGCTCCTCTGGCATAAGTGTTTCTGGGGAACCGGATGTAGGCATCCCCACCCTTGTTCAAGCATCTGGCACAGCCCAAGGCAAACCCAACATTGCTTTTAAACAGAAACACTCAAAAGTACACAGTTTGGCTTTCGACCCTAGTTACTCCTATACTGTAGACAAATGTGGCAGGGAGCCATTTTGGGTCAAGAGGTTAAAGGCCTGTAATAAATCACCTTTGACAACTGAGAAAACTGTGTCTCTATCCCATGCGTATATATAGTAGGGAGGACACGTCCACAGCCAGCACTCGCCGGAGGGAAGTCTCCACGATGGGACCATCGAAGAGTCCTGTCTTCCTCTTGATCCTCTACCTTCTGGAAGGGGCACTGAGCAGTTCCCTCATCCAGCTGAACAACAATGGCTATGAAGGCATCGTCATCGCCATTGACCACAACGTGCCAGAAGACGAAGCACTCATTCAACAGATAAAGGTACGTTCTAAGAGCCAATTGCCTATGCTTTGGCAATCCCCCAAATAATAGTAATTACCTCAACAAGCAAAATATTGTGATAAAGGGAACATGATTTGCCTTGATTCCAGTTGCTTGATTTGGCAAGATAGTTATATGTCCAAATCTCAGATTGTTCTTCTATAAAAAGGAAGCAGTAGCTCTTCACCCACTAGGATTTTTATGAGAAACAAGGTGAACACAACGCACATAGCTCCAAGTTAGATGTGTTGATGGCATTTAACAAGCGACATCTGTATTTACTAACTGTAAGTTGACACCGCAAATCGTTTTGTTTTGTACAAAGGCAAACTCAGCTGCACAGGTAATTCCTTTGTGGAATGCTACGACCTGTTGTAGAAGTTCATTTTTAGTTGTGTTTAAAACATTGATTTGTGCACTATTAGGTGAGAGTCTGCCTAGGTCTTGGCATTTGATATTGTCTGCAGGTGTTGGTTTCTGTGGCGGTAGGGGGAGGATGTTTGATTGCTTATGATTTGCACCTGAGAATTGCTGAATCAATAAAAACACCTGAGCTCAGACGCTCAGGGTTCCATTGTCCAGGATGGCGAAGGCTAGGATAGTGGTTCCCTTTGCTGAGTCTGGCAGGGTTTGTACCTATGAGAATGCCTTCTTGTCTCCCTTGCTGAGTCACCAAAGCAGCAAACTATTACAACAACCAGCACGTATTAGACTCTCTTTTTATTCTTCTCTTTGTAACTAACCTGTGATGCTAAATAGGAACTGGAGGCATCAGCTCTAACTTAAGAATAATCCTTCCAATGGGCAGAGACCCTGCAATTTTTCAACCTGGAAGCAAGAGGTCAGCTCAGTCTGCTGCAGGTCGGTGGATGAGGGGTCTCCTTGTTGTCTCTTCTATGAGAATACACAGGGGCTTGCCAACCCAGAAGAGCTGGAAGAGTCATTCAACTGTCCTCAGGTAGAGGGATGACAGGAGGTCTTCAACAACAGTAAAGGGCTAAAAATTAAGAGGAATGCACTTTCTAACAGACCACCCTGGAATGGATGAATGTCCTGTTCTGTAAAATGGGTTGATAACAAGTAGTTTTCTTACAGAGCTTTGTGAGGAGTGTATAAAAATACGCAATAGGAGCCAGGTGGTGGTAGCACACGTCTATGATCCCAGCACTCAGGAGGCAAAGCAGGCGGTTCTCTGTGAGCTTGAGGCCAGCCTGGTTTACAGAGTCAGTTCTAGGAAAGCCAGAGTTGTTACAACAGAGAAACCTTGTCTCAAAAAACAAAAAACAAGAAAAACACAAGAATAATTAAGACATCGTAGGAGCTCACTAAACTGTAGCTGTTGTCACTGATTTCCAGTTACATTTTTTCCTCTTTTTGGTTTATTTGTTTTTACTGCATTTTATCAGTAATTTTACTTTATTGTATTTTTAACTTTTTAAATTTTTGTTACTCTTTCATATATTAATTTTGTTAGTGAATTTCATTATTAAGCAATGTTGCTATCTTTAGTTTCTTCTTTAGCATTTTAAAATTTTCTTTGACAATTTCACACACACACACACACACACACACACACACATATTCTGATTAGTAGAATTCTGATTAGTAGCAACCCCCCACTCTCTCTTCTCTCCCATCCTCATCAATACCCTCTCACAGTCCCTTTCATAGACTCTGATTTTTAGTTTTGTTTAGTGGCTCTCTGTGTGACATTTGATGGGAATTATTTACAAGACCCTGGTGAGGTCACCAGTGAGCACACAGCACAAGGTAGTGATTGTTCTCTCTCTGAATCTATCTAGCAGACAGTTGAACAGTGAAGTTTAGGGCCTCCTGAACCCCAACTCCACAGATCAGCAACCTTTTTATTCCACCTGAGGGAAAGTTCCTGGAACCAAAGTCCAGAAGACTCTCCCAAAAATGCCTCACAAGCAAACTTGGAAAAGTGGAGTTTGGGTAAAGAACCATCTTTGTACCTGTATACCCCCCCGGGGGGGTGGGCTCAGCACAGAAGACAAGGAGGCATATTTCATACATGGAAACCCTGCTAAACCTCAGCAGAGGGATCCACCGTCCTGACCATCATCAATCGACAGTGGAACCGCAAGCGTCTGAGCTCAGGTGTTTTTATTCTTTCAGAACTCCTCAGGTGTTCTACTGATAGCACATGCAGATCATTAGCAATTAAACAACCCCCGCAGAAATCCAACACCTGCAAACAATACAAAACGCCCTAGATAGTCCCTCACCCAACCGTGCACAAAAAAATTATCTCATATATAAAAATAAGTTTCTGCAACACATCTTTGCCTGCCAGGGGTTCCTGAATATTACTGTAGCAGGGTGTAGGGGATGGAGGGATGATGCCACTTCCAAGGAGTTTTCACGCTCACTCAAATGGCTCAGACTAGCTTCAGCACAGGGAAGTTCATGCCTGGAGATTCCTGCTGATTACTAGTTGACCAGCAATCAGAAACCTCCAGTGAGATATTGATTGCCAGAGCAAAATGAAGTAGATCCTTGGAGAAAAGAGCAAGGAAGAAAATGGAAGAGAAACACGCTGGTTTGTTTCTGTCTCCGGCCAGTGTGTGTCAGGGATGTACCAGGAGAGCGTGGCCCTTATTTCTAATAACAGCAACTTGAAGTTTCATGAAGCTTTGAGCCTTCAGAGTGCTTGCCCTCACTCTCTCTTTGGTGAGTTTCCTCCTTTATTTCTCATCACAGTTATTGTTACCTTTCTAAAATGAGCACTGACTGAATGGTATGAGCTAAGGGGAATCTCACCATTTCCTTCTGGGCAACAAGGACACAGCTAAGTATAATGGTGCCCTAGTTGGAGCCAGCTCCTCCTGCTTGGGGTACAGAAGAGCTCAGGGACCCCCACGGGAATACAGTGGCCCTTCTTGGCTCTTCTTCAGTGATCGTCTTTTTGAGGGGAGATTCTCTACCCTTGTTTGGACAGAGACCCTAAGTCACCTTGGCTTCAGTAAGACAGTGTTCAAAGGTTCTCCCACAGCATGGCGAACACGGCTCCACACAGCTCCGTGCACCACTTCCGGCTCCTTTCCACACTGCCACAGATGAAATTCGGGAGTTCTCTCTCTCTCTCTCTCTCTCTCTCTCTCTCTGTATGTGTGTGTGTGTATATGTGTGTGTGTGTGTGTGTGTGTGTGTGTGTGTGTATGTGTGTGTGTGTACAAAGGCACACAAATAACAATGGGAGTATTTGTGGGTGTCTCTTCAGCGCACAGGGCCTAGGTACTACCAGGTTCAGCACTAGTGTACCAGTTTGTCATTCATCATAACAATTTGCTCAGTCAATCAGTCATTGATTCATTTATTTAACAAATATTTGCAAAGCGACAACCTTATGTCAGGTACCAGGAATCTAGCTGCCAGCTGTGTTCCATGCTTGTCCTTAAGGAAAGCTGGATCCCATCCAGTAAACAATGCCCCACACCCTTCTCCTCACAGACAGAGTTCACATGTCTGTGTGGATATGCTCTTGGAATGCAGAACAGATGTCACATGCTTCTATTAAAACATGTAGACAGGGCATTTATTTCTTGCTACTTGCATTCCTTCCTGGAAGGCATCAGATAGTCACATTTCATGAGTGGAATTACAATGGAGTATTCAAACACAGTCAGGTGTACATCCAATCATAACCATTTGGTGATTTTAATTTACATTTTCTTAACTTGAGAGAATGAGAGCATGTTAAATTCTCACAGTGATTATTAAAATCTGGGCTTTGGGGGATGGAAATACAAAGGTCATGCAAGCTTTCTAAGCTAGAAAGGGAGTCATTATTGCCACTATTTGAAATGGAGGAGGGGGTCAGGCTTGGAGAAGACAAATAATTTCCAGAGTGTATCCACTAGGAAGGGCAGGAGCAAGACTCAGGCCTGCATCATTAGCCAAGTACAGCTACACACCCCCACACCGTGATGGATCCCCCCACGTCCTCTCCAGCTGAGCAGTCTCCTCAGCAGTCTGCTCCAGCCAGGACTGAGCTCCTGTGGTGATCTCTGTTTTCCTTTTGCATTTTCCTTTTCCACTAGCATCTACATGTCATGATAGTTACCTTTAAAACAAGCCCCAAGCCTCGTCTCCCACTTCTTAACCTGCAGTCTGCGGTCACTGTCTCTCGCTTTGCACCTCTCACCTCCTGGGCTCCATTCACACAGTTCTGCCCTCTCCATTCTGCTGACACAGCTCCCTGTATCCACAAGGCAAGCTCCACTTCCCAGCCCTCATCCCCTTGCTTCTGATTTCCTCTCTGTGTGCTGACTGGCGTCCCCACCCATCTCAGAGCAGCAGAGATCTGTCTTTCCCTGTCAACGCCCATGGTCCTAGCTGTACCAATGTCTTCTTTCTACAGCATCGTTTGCATCTCTCTACTGCCTTGCCATAGTGCATCCGGGGAGCCTGCAGGGCTCTCACTACTGCTGCTCCTTTGTTTCTGAGAAATAAAGATGTGCAGATATCAAACGATGCTGTTTCCTTACATCTGACTTTTAATGCTATTCTAAAATGAAGGCTGCCGAAGCATTTAACATTAGATTTAACTCAATTGTTACAAGATTCAGCAGGTGTGGGGGCACATTCTCTCCACTGTTGTGTGCTGTGAGACCTGGAGAGTTATACCCCCAGTTCTCAGTTTCTCTCTCTAAACTTGACTATGGTCAAGGGATCAAATGCAATGAAGGCACTACACGACAGTGAACAGGTACTAGTGCTAAGAAAACATTCTTCTTCCCAGTGTCACACGTGTGAGGTCATCCGTGAGGTAGTCACTGTGACCTGCCCCATGCTGTAAGTGGTGAAATCAGAGATTAGAATCGGAAAGTATCCAACGTCCCACAGAGGTGGTGGAGTAAGGATTAGCATCTGCCTTCAGGAGTCCGTGTTGCTCAGCACTGCTCTGTGGTGTGATCGGCATTCAGAAGTATCAGTTGTTACTTATTAATGAAGTCACATCCCCTATCCATCGGGATCCATGGACAGGGGTGGGCTTTTGAAAGGAAAACCACATTTAAATGCTTGTGTTTAAATGACTCGTAACTTGATCCGGTTTCAGTGATATTGTCATCCCTGCTTTCTCTCTTTCCAGGACATGGTGACTCGGGCCTCCCCATACCTGTTTGAAGCTACAGGGAAAAGATTTTATTACAAAAATGTGGCCATTTTGATACCCGAAAGCTGGAAGGCAAAACCTCAGTATGAGAGGCCAAAACTTGAGACCTTCAAAAACGTGAGAACGTGTTCATTTTGACATCTAGTTTCTTCTGTGATCTGCTTTTGTTTTGTTTTCTGGCAAAATGGTGCAGAATGGCATAGAATCGTGTTAAAATCCCCCAGCTGCAAGGCCAGTTGGTTTCCTGAAATGGTATGATCGTCGTTTCTTGTATTTCAGGCTGACGTCCTGGTGTCAGCACCTAGCCCTCCAGAGAACGATGAGCCTTACACTGAGCATGTAGGAGCATGCGGAGAAAAGGGGATTAAAATTCACCTGACCCCTAACTTCTTAGCAGGAAAGAAGCTGGCTCAGTATGGACCACAAGGTATGGACTCAAGTAAAGCATCAAGAAAATTATTATAACATACCAATTGTATTTCAAAGTATAATAGCCATGGTATTCTCTTCCTGAGTAAGCCTACAACTAGAAATAAAGCTAATGAAACATGATTTTTCATTTAAAATGAGGCAGTCAGAGCCATGCATTTCTGAGCTATAATTTACCATTGACTTATGCACCTTCATAAGTGTATAATGTGCCACATGATTACAGTTAAATTGTTTGGCATGTAGCTAGCATTAGACTTCAATAGCTCTATAGTCTTCACAGGAAAAGAATTAAATCTCCTTCCTGCAGTTCATAAGATAGCCACCAGAGGCGACGGTACTCTCGGGCTCACCTGATTGGAGGTCCTGATTCAGCAGGATTTGATTGCTGATTCTGTAAGATACACAGGAGGCTCAGACTTTGCATTTAACAAGTTTCCAAGTAGTACTGCAGTGTGTACCACTCTCTGGGTAGCAGACAGAATCATCTTGCTGTCATCTCTCTGGTGTGTGTGTATGGTGTGTGTATTGGTGTTCGTGTGGAGTTGGGGGGGGTGTTGGACAGCAGTAATATCAGGACAACTGAGCAGAAGGATCATGAGTCAGGATCATGAGACCAGCCTGGGCTACACAGGGAGACACTTAAAAGAAAGGAATGACAAAACAAAAGGCTTCATCCTTACAAAATAAGCTCTATCGTGTCCACATAAGACACTTTGAAGGAAAGATTCAAAGTGCATGTATGTGCTTTATACCTATACACAAATGTGGTTAGTTATTGAATACTACAGTCGATAACTAATATCTCAAAAAGATCAGCATCCTTCAGAATCAGCTTGGTTTTCTTAACGTAGGCAAGGCAGAGGAAAAGGCAATCCCTGGTGTTGCGTGCCCCACCTCCGCATCTGTCACACACTCATTAGAAAAGTCTGAATCTGCCTCTTTGTTCGCCAATATCCCCTTCACTTCATAACAGGAACAGAAGACTCCTGACCTACTCACTAAGTGTGTGTTGAATTAACTTGTCTAACGGTGCTATTTCAGTAGTGAGCTTGCTCTAGCCATCACGGCTGGGTATAACACCATTCCTTTATAATGATTCTATACCATGAACCCAATTCTGCATCCTCAAAGCCTTTTGGTACCTTTGATGAACAGCCATTTCTTTCCATAACTTAAAAAAAAAATTGATGTAAACCCTTAGAGCAGAGCAGGAAATTGGAGTTCTGTTGGGGAAGTTTATTTTTACTTATGTTTGAAATTGTTTTATGCACTGTTGGGTGAGGGGTCATCCTAAGTCTAGGGTGTTCTGTATTGTTTGCAGGTGTTGGATCTCTGTGAGTGGTTGTTTATTTGCTAATGATCTGTATGTGCTATCAGTAAAATACTTGAGGTGTTCTGAAGAATAAAAACACCTGAGCTGAGAGCTTGGGGTTCCACTATGGAGTCTGGGGTTGGCCAGGATGATGGTTCCCTCTGTAGAGGTCTGGCAGGGCTTCCATATATGAAAATGCCTCTGGGTCTTCCATACTGAGCTTCCCAGTAGGTGTACAACTACAGAGTGCCTCAGTCTGCTCCTCTCACCCCTCTTACCTAGCTCCCCAACCTTAGCCTACCTAAGGTACAGAGAAGTCAGTCAGCCAAATATAACAGATGTGTAATGGGTAACTAATACTCTGTAGATATGGTGTGCTCAGATACAACAGGATAGAAATCATTGACTATCATCATAGAGACAGGCTACAATGACAGCGTGATGTGCCAAATGCCACAATATAAAGATAATGACCACGCAAACAGGAGCATCTGGTCTGGTCTGAGCTGTTAGGGATGGCAGTTAAGTGGATCAAGGCTCCATTTTTTTTTCCTTACTGTTTTGGAGACAGGATCTCAAAAACATTGCCAAGGCTGGCCTCGAACTGATGATCCTTCTGCTTCAGCCTCTTGTGTAGCTAGGGTTACAGGCAGTTGCCACCAGGCCTAGCTGGAAGCTTGGTTTTGAGAGAAGGGCAGTAATTGGCATTGCAGAGACAGTCAGAGATCCGAGCAAGAGAAAACATGTGTCGAAAGAACCAGTGATGAAGCAGAGCGAGCATGCTACGGCCTAGAGCAAGACGCACAGAATGTGAGCAGCAGGATGACGGCCGTGGCCAGCGCGAGGCTGGGGTTATGAGGCTCTCCCACACTGTGCTACGGAGTTGGACCTAACTCTTGGACGGCGAGGCATTTTCTCTCTCTGATCCTGCACGTTCTCCATAAGACCAAGCACCGCGTAAAGAGGCAGCTGCCTGGGCAATATGAGAATGACCGCCTGGCTCTCACCCATCATGCATAAACACACAATAAACCCAAATAAATACGTGTGTTCTCCAGAACAGCATGCTTGTCACATCGGGTCATGCTGAGGAAATCGAGCTTCTAATTTTATTCTTTGCAGAGCTCTCCAAAGAAAGATAAACACGTAGAATTTTCTTTCCAGTGTGAGATTACTTGAGCACATCATTGTCTTCAGCCGTTTGACCCCTTTTTCTCACAGAGAGGGTGTTTGTCCACGAGTGGGCTCATCTCCGATGGGGTGTGTTTGATGAGTACAACAATGACCAGAAATTCTACATATCCAAAGGAATGAGGCAAGCAGTCAGGTATGTGTGTATTGTGACTTCCCCTTACCAAAGCAATTTTAAAATGCAACCCTTGAATTACTTTAAAAATACCAATTTTCTATCTTATTTTCTATCTCTAAGTCGTTCTTTTTCATGTTTCTACAAAATGACCACTTTTGCTCGCAGGTGGTTCTGTTGACTGAGTTTCCCACTTCGTTAAATAGCGGCTGTGCACGGTCTGCCGGGTGCCTCTGCCTGAGCTTGCTGCACCACACGGACCGCATCCCAGAGTCACTCTGCTGACACGACCACATGTCGGCTTGACTTTTCAAACCTTAGCCAATGGGCACCGTTCCAAACCTGCAGTCTGTCTTTCCCATGTCTAAGCTCCGCCCTCACCATTAGATACTGTAGCTTCTTCTTCTTCCTTCCACAGCTGCGGAGCACATTAGCCAACAAGACTGCCATGCCCTCTGAAAAAGAAATTTTGTCATAACATATTAATAATATTCATTGCCCCTTCCTTCCAAACTTTTAAAGTATATGTAGGTCCAGAAGTAATCGAAAATTGATAGCTGTTCAGAAGTTACTCTCTTCATATATTACAGAATGTCTATGCAATCTAAAAATCCATGCCATGTTTAATGGAAAAGATGCTAGGGACTTCTCTCCAAGACAGTTGTCTCCATTTATCGAGGTAGTGGTATCCAATTTGTTGTTATAGTTTGGTCTTCCCCGGCACTTTCCGCCACAGCCCTATCCCAGCCCGGAGGCTGGCTGGGAAGCCGCTTGGTTCCCGCCCTGGCCAGGGGTGAGAGGTTCAAGCCGAAAGCCGTGGGAAAGCACCGGGGAGCCTCGAGGGACGTGGGTTCCTTGGACCACGTGGCGCCGCCTGACCCCGCTTGCAGAGAACAGACACGAGAAGGAGATGGCATCTGGTGGACCCGAACTCGTTTATTCAAGGGGCTCTTCCCAATAAATAACCTTTCCCCATAAGGGCGTGGCTTCTCCCCTCAAGTGGGAAAGCCTTAATTAGCATGGCAGGGGAGGGGCCCACCTGGCCAACCACCACAATATTCAAGGCTTTTTGCAGAGACAAAGGTGTATGATTCACCACGGGGCAGGCAGACATTTTGCCAATCTGTTTACTGAGTAGCAGCTTCCAGGGCTTCAAGAGTAAAGGAGTCTCCGAGTGTCCTGCTAGCCCCAGGGGGCGAGGACCGCTTGTGCTTCAACTTAACTCTGTGGCCCGGAGCCCTACACAATTCAGTAGCACACAAAACAGAGGTGGTTCAAAACAAGAAAGGTCACGAGAGAGAAAATGGCACTTTCCACAGATGAATGTTCCCCCTAGAAAACCCAAGATAGCGTAGCGTGTTTGTTATATAAGGGCGTGTATAAGGGTTTGAGGAGGAAAAGCATCATCCAGAAGGCCAACAGTCAGAACTCTCAGGTCAGAGACGGGCCCTTTGAGACGACCGCATTGCCTAGGCATGTAACCCGAATGTGTTTTCAGATGCTCAGAAGCGATTACCGGTGTAAATAAAGTTCAGTGGTGCCAAGGAGGCAGTTGTGTCGTTAAAGGAAACTGCAGGATCGACCAAGGAACGGGACTGTATAAAAACGATTGTGTGTTCATACCGGATAAGCAGCAGAGCGAGAAGGCGTCCATAATGTTTGCTCAGAGTATTGACTCCGTAAGTGCTCTGTCGCCCCATCCCCCGGAGCTTGTGTGGATTCAGTGGGGTTGGTTTGGGTTGGGTTTCACCCAGGTTGTGCAAGGGAAGACCCAGTTTTAGAGATACACCCAATTGTAGGGGAAACCTGCAGTTGACTCTCCTCGGAGTAAGCGAGGTTGCAGAAAGCAAATAGAACTCTCGCCCATGTGTCACATTGGGCCAAATCTGGAGGAAGTAAAATGTAATGTGAGGTGATCTGCTGGATTTATAGCCCAAATGCACAGTCGGGTGGCAGAGGGGTGTTGCCGAAGCTTGTGCATTACACTCTGAGACCACAGAGGACTGGAGGGACTTTCTCTAGGAGGACAGAAGATGAGGAAAGCATTTGGGAGGGGAATGAAGGCAGGTGATAGAGGAGGAACTCTCTGGCAAAAGAGCATGAGCAAAGAGATAGGGGTGAAGAAGTCTGACGAGCCTGGGGCCAACAGGATAGAGTAGAAGAGATCGCAGACTTGGACCATACAGCCAGAAGGAAGGCGAGGACTGAAGCAAGGATCTACGTCCTGTGGACAGCCGTTAGCCACGAGAAGCTGGAAGGCTTGTAGGGTGTGAGAATCATGAACCACACAGAGGGTCTTGTAGGGCTAAGGAGATGGCTAGGTTGGGAAATTACCAGCAGATCAGGCTCAGAGGACCTGAGTTTGGCTCCCCAGAACCCATGTATAAAGCTAAGATGCCAGCGCAGGGAGATGGAGATAGGGGGGGTCTCTGAAGTGCACTGGCCAGTGACTTCTTCAGATAGATGGATTTCAGCTTCACTGGGAAATCCTGTCTCAGAAGCTGAAGGTGAAGAGTGATTGAAGAGAGATACCTGACATTGACCTCAGGCCTCGACAGAGACACACTTGCTTGTGCACCCTCACACAGATCTGTACACAGAACACACGTAGGACACCACATACAACGTAAATATAAAATGTCGTACATATCTGAGTGACAGCCAAGATCTTCCAAACAGCTATGGCGTGAACAAGTTGGAGAAACAGCAAACTGGAAATGTCAGATAAATCACCACAGCAGTGTGAAGGAAGGTTTGAGGGTTTGGATGACAGAGCCTTCCTTTAAAAGGGGAAAAGGAGGGTATCAACTGTACGTAGAAAGCAATGTCTAGATCGTGGTTGCTCATAGAGGCAGGAGAGCAGAAACCGCCCGATTTCTTGAACCGGGGTCTTAGTGCTGACATCAAGTTAGGAAATGGGTAAGGAAGATGAAGAAGCACCAGAGCAAAGTGATGACATCGCTGTGAAGACACAGACTCTGAGGAAACAGACTTCCGGACTGGGATGATGCACGTTGGCAGTCGAGAGCAGTGTGTTGGTTAATGGGGCTCAGAAAGGAAAGATATGGAGTCTGGTTGTGTGAGGACGGAAAGACAAGATGGGGTACAACAAGATGAATCCTGAAGAAGATGGTGTGAAGGAGGGTGACATCTTGGGGACACCCTGAAGAGTAAAGGAAGCCACCTTAGAGCATTCAGGTCGCTCACAGAGAACAGCGCTAAAGGACACTGAGGCTGAAGACAGGACTGTGACTTGATTCTCTCCAGTAGTGCCGTGCACCATTGTGAGACTGAACGGTATAAGCTGGCAGAGCAGCCTGGTGGAGTGGGGATGGCATGGGGGTTATTTTGCTAGATATTTTAACAAGTAAATTACTGTTATATGCATCGCTTTATTGGCAATTCCAGGTGGTTGAATTCTGTACAGAAAAAAATCACAATAAAGAGGCTCCAAACGCCCAAAACCAACGATGCAATCTTCGAAGCACGTGGGAAGTTATCCAGGAATCTGAGGACTTTAAGCAGACCACACCCATGACGACTCAGATACCGGCACCCACCTTCTCATTGCTGCAGATTGGACAAAGGATTGTGTGTTTAGTTCTTGATAAGTCTGGGAGCATGATGGTATGTTCGCTGAGCCTTCGTCGTTGGGATGTGGGTGACAGGTATCTGTATGATACCCACAGGACCACAGTTTGGACTTGGTAGAGAATAAACACAACAGGAGGGTCAAAAAACAGCCACAAATTTGTCATCAGAAATGCTCTTCTTGGACTGGAGAGTTAGCTCAGCTGATAAGATGCTTTACAAGCACAAGAACATGCGTTCAAGCCCAAAATTCACTTGTGATCCCAGTACTGTGTAGGTGGAGTCAGGCAAATCCCTGTGGCTCCTTGAGCTGCAAGCCTAACATACTTGGTGAACTCCAGGTAGTGAGAAGCACACACACACACACACACACACACACACACACACACAATGGTAATATAACCACAATCCATAGCCTCAATATTGTCTTCTTTGTCAAATTAAACTAATGTCAACTGGTGAGCAAAGATTTTATTAATTATATAAGCTTAATATTATTTATTTTTCACTAACATGCGTAGGTCTAGAGTCCCATATAAGCCTTATTTAGACCCTCCACTAATTCACTGTATTCCGGGGACTGCCTAATATAGTTTTTTGCCTTTTACTCTTTATTCAAAAACTCTAAAGCTTTACCCAAAGTGGATGCCAGATATAAATGAAAAATATTTCCCAGAAAAGGTTATGATTTAAGTATACACTAGTCACTTACTTTGGGGCAGCCACCTCCAAATACCCTTTATCCCGGTCTGTTGATAGTCTGTTCACTGAAGGGTCAACCTGATGCTTTTATTTGCTTGCCCTTTCAGAATGACAACCGCCTTAACCGAATGAATCAGGCAGCCAAGTTTTTCCTGCTGCAGACTGTGGAACAGGGATCCTGGGTCGGGGTGGTGATGTTCGACAGTGTCGCTTACGTACAAAGTGAGCTCAAACAGATAAACAGTGGTGCTGACAGAGACGCACTGGCCAAAGCCCTACCCACAGTCTCTGCAGGAGGGACGTCCATATGCTCCGGGCTTCGATCGGCGTTTACGGTGAGACACATTCCAGTGTTGTAGACAGAAAGTGTTTGTGATTTTTGCTTCTACGAATTTTTCATTTCCAACACCCCCATACATTTCTGGTGTCTAATTGAATTAGACGACCAAGTACAAATCAGTGGTCAAAGGATGCAAAGACACAGGCCCCAGACCCAGTGCTGATTCCCGCCTTTGCGCGTCTGTGCGCTTCAACACCTGGGCATTTGTGGCTTTTCTGCATGCGTGCCTGCACTCGAAACATTCCTCATGTGCATTCCCCATGCCAGGTACCATGCTAGACCCGAAGAATACCATGGAGGTGAGCACGCACCATAAGCAATTCTATCACAAAGTTTATAATCTCACTGGGGGAGACACATGAACCATGTAGTGATAAACACGAGTCTATGCCCACGAACTGTAAAGAATGCCAGAAGGCAAAGAAGTATGTGTGTGTGGGGGGGTGTGAAAGAGCATCTTCCATGGGGAAAAAGGACCCGTGAATGTGACAAAACCCTGGAGACAACTGAGCACTCTCTGGGCACAGAGGCTCTCCCGCTGGTTGGGGTTAGCACACGTTGTTGTATATTGGGACTTTTCCGTTTTCACAAATGCCGACAAGCGGCTGGAGTTTCCAGCTCACGCGGTTTGATGTGGACACACTTTGGCAATTCTCTCAATGTTGTCTGCCTCTCTAGCCCTTTTATTCCACTGTGAAGGCCAATTCTCTAAAACGTATTTGTATTGCATAGAGCAGCAAAACTCGTTGCTCTTCCGTACCTGGTGCCCGGGTCCTGTATGTACTTCAGTTCTCTTGCTTCTACTGCTTACCAAGCTTTGCCTGACAGCAAACAAGAGAACACTGACACTGAAGGTATTGGGGTGCAATACTGAACTCTTCCACTCAAAACTCTGGGGAGGTCACTCACGCTAGCTAGGATGGTGGTGCCCAGAGACATTCTGGTTCTGCATTTCCATTCATATGGGCAAGCCAGAGTGTGAGGCCTGCACCTGAAGCTTACAATAAATGAAACTGCATGGTGGAGTTCGGGTAATGAGGCTGAGAGACCTGGATCCTCCATCATCCACCAGATCCCTGCTGGTCCCTGCTGCGGGAACCTGCTCATCTCTGTCCTGAGCTCCATGCAGTGGTATGCCTGTCACTCTACTCTTTAGGCTTGCTTGTCCAAGCCCCATGGTCCCCCCAGATGATCGAGCTCCGCCCTGGCCGTCATTTTTACCACAATGCCGCGCCTCCTCCATCGGCTCTGCTAGGTTACACATTCTCAGCCTCTGTGGCAGGATGGCCTGTTCTTACCTGATGACTCGGTTCAGTTGCCTTTTGTCTCCCTGTAAAAAACATGGAAACTTCAGCCTATACTCCATGACATGTGGCGTTTGTGAGATGTGAGACAAGAGGGTCCACAGCTCTTCCTTCCTAGGCCCTGAAGCACTTTGGTCAGACCAAGACTATGACCTCAGCTCTCGGACTCCTAGACACCGGCTCTCCGCCATGTCCAGAGTCACAGTTCACTCAGTCCCTTCTAGTATCAAGATCGTGGGATAGCCTCCTGTCAGCACTCAGAGAATGCAGCGGCGGGAAGTCTCCTGCCCCAGCACCTTCCCATCCAGCCTTCTGGCCACACAATCCCATTCTGAGTTCAGAAGCGTGGGGTCTGCAGGGCATAATCTTGACTGTCTGCCCTGATGTGAGTCTCTCCCCATCATTTCAGTGACGTGTAATGTCTTTAATGGCTCACATATACCTTCATTTAATTTTCTTTTGTCATAGTCTTGTCTACCGTTGGCAGAGAAGTTCTCTATACCTCGTTAAAAAGCACTTTGTAGATAGGGGTGGGGATAGGGGTGGGAGGATCGAGAGGTCAGGGTCGTCCTTGTCTACTTAGGAAGTTTGATGCCTGTGTTGGCTACATGATGAGACCTCGCCTCAAAAAAAAGAAGAGCAAATTGTATGTTTGTTTGAGTGTGTGTGTGTGTGTGTGTGTGTGTGTGTGAACCCTAGGTTTATCAGAGATAGTTGAGATCTGGATGCCATTAAACAATAAGAAATCAGAGGTTAATGGGAACGAAGTGTTTGCTTTAATCCAAAGGGATATTGAAAGGGAACTCTCCCTGTGATCTGTGTAATAACAATGTGCAGTCGGGACACCCACACACAGTTGATATCGTCGGATAGTAAAAAGCTAAAGCCTTAATCTCCTCTGCACCCACTATCCCGCAACCATTCTGATGGTTTCTAAAAGCATCTTGGAACCTCTAGAAGCGTCTCAGTGAGATGCCAGCTGCATGTCTCTAGGACCACCCTGTCCTGCACCGTATCCCTTCTGGGACAGACTAGCAACGAGAAATGATCTTTGTCACGCTCCATGATGCTGCAGAACCACAGCAGTGTCACTGCAAGACAGAAGCTACCCCAGCATCCCCAGACATGTGCTCCATCCCTCTGCGACTGCTCCCTCTTATCCCACATACATGCAGTCGCCACAAACACCCTGGCCACCCCGAGTATGATAATTCCTGCTCTTTATCGTGTCCTTAGGTGATTAAGAAGAAATATCCAACTGATGGATCTGAAATCGTGCTGCTGACCGACGGGGAAGACAGTACCATCAGCACTTGCTTCGACGAGGTGAAGCAGAGTGGAGCCATCATCCACACAGTGGCCCTGGGACCGGCTGCCGCTAAAGAGCTTGAGCAGCTGTCCAAAATGACGGGTAAGAGAAGACACCTACCATTGTTTCTACCAATGGACATGGGTTTCCAGCAGCCTTAGGACAGGAGGGGTAGGATGAGGAAAGATGGGGTAATCTCGGCCACATAGCTACTCTTTTCCCAAGTGACCATTAGAGCTAAGTCCACCCACTCTCTTTGAGGTCTTGGTTCCAGGGCCAGGTCAGACTACAGAAAGTGTAACTGTGCTATGCTCTTGTGACAACTCAGGGAGCCCTTCCTGGATGAGTACTTAACTCTACCTGAGAAAGACAGAAGGGAGAGGAGGGAAGAGGTGAAGAGCCTGGTGAACAATGCAGAAGGCGACTTCAATCATGCAGGGTGCTTGGGCAGTTGTCCACAAAAATGT
This sequence comes from Cricetomys ansorgei, assembly GCA_026225945.1. Classification (NCBI taxonomy): domain Eukaryota; kingdom Metazoa; phylum Chordata; class Mammalia; order Rodentia; family Nesomyidae; genus Cricetomys; species Cricetomys ansorgei. The sequence goes on from JAMJFZ010000558.1 coordinate 5,138,114, forward strand.
GTTGTGTGTCTAAATCCCACACACAAGCAGATGTTCCAATGGTCTCATTTGACCCTGGCTTCTTTGGCAGAATAGGTGAACGTTTTCTTTTGTTTAGGGATAGTATTAGAAATATAAATTATGCCAGGTGGTGGTGGCACATGTTTTTAATCCCAGCACTCGGGAGGCAGAGGCAGGCAGATCTCTGTGAGTTCAAGGCCAGCCTGGTCTACAGAGTGAGTTCCAGGACAGCCAGAGTTACAACAGAGGAACCCTGTCTCGAAAAAACAAAGAAAATTTTTAAAGAAACATAAATTATTACTGTGGGAGCCTTATAGACCTGCACATGTTCTCCAGAAGCAGGGCCTAAGTTGGAGGGTTCTGGTACATGTGATCCTGGAAGGGGAGCTGCCAAAAGAAAAGAAATGGAGAACAGACAGAGCAGCAGCTGGAGCAAAGAATGGAATCAGATTCACACTCCAGCCTCACTCCAGCCAACTGGCCTCCAGACTAGGAGCACAGCACAAACTTGGTCCTCCCTTGAGAAAGAGGACTCCCCTTTGTATTTCTGGATCCATTCATCAATGGGCATTTAGTTTTAGAGCAGAGCAGAGGTAGAATCATGTCATTTTTCTGTGTGAGATGGACCTTTAGGGTAAAGCAAGCCTCTGGAAAATGTGGCAGCCGAGTGATTAGTAGCCAACACTGAGAGCAAGGCAAGGCAGACTTTCACTCACCTGGAAGAGGACACAGTGGGTATCGGCACGAGAGAAACACTGTCCCTAACTTTGGGCGCTATTTAATAACTTAAACATGGCTACCCAAGATGGCTCAGTGGGTAAAGGTGCTTGCTGCCAAGCTTGCAACCTGAGCTCAGGCCCTGGAACCCACGCTGTGGAAGGATGGTCAGCTACCACAGGTCATCCTCTGACCTTCACACACACACTGACACGTGCACACACAAATAAGTATACATAAAAAATAGTTAAGAGTGACTTCCTATCTACTTCTTCAGTTATGCTTCTTCTCAATACCCAAGTTACCAGGCCTGGTATATTAATCTTCCTTTGACTACACATCCCAATTTTCTGTAAAATTCCCTTTGTCCACTGTTATTTCTTGATATTGTCACACATGTATCTTTCTTGATTTGAGATACAACTTCAAAATCCTATTTTTTAGAATTGCATTTAAGTAATAGTGAACTATCAGGGTGGGCTATGATTTTACAGACATTCATAGGGAAGACCATGACCTTTAAAATGTAGACGTTCCTGGGGATTTGTGCAGATAGTTGAAGTAGTTTCATGGTGGGTGTTGCTGAAGCTATTCATTACTGGGACAGAAAAATCAGTAGCAATGGGGCATGGTCACTTCAACCTGAAAATCCAGTGCTTGGGAGGCAGAGGCGGGAAGGTCAGGCGTAAAGGCCATCCATGGATAAATAGTGAGCTTGAAGCTGGCTTGAGTTACTAGAGACCGCGTCTCAAATATATGTGTGTTATATGTGTGTGTGCATATGTGTGTGTGCATATACATATAGGAGCATCAACTTGTGAGTCAGTGTGTGCATATATTTGATATTGATCTGTGTGTACTTTAATGGAAGTGGGATGTTTGTTTTATGTCTTAACCACAGCTAAAATGTTGCAAATTCTTTCCTCCTGGAAAATGACTTCTGATAATGTGATTGCATTTTAGGAGGTCTGCAGACATACGCCTCCGACCAGGCTCAGAACAACGGGCTCGTTGACGCTTTCGCAGCCCTGTCATCCAGAAATGTCCCCGCCTCCCAGCGCTCCATCCAGGTTGGAGCTCTTGCGACTCGGTTTCTTGTGTTTACTTATAGTCACAAACCAGACAGCTAGGGGCTTTGAGTTCTACATTCCTTTATGTGTGAATTAAAATTTGGAGTCTCCAGCTTGACACCAAAACATTATTCTCCAAATGCAAGCTTACTTATTTAAACGAGGCAATTGACATTTACTTACTTTGTAAGAAAACTAAATGACTTAGAGAAACCAGCAACATAAACTATAATACGTCTAATGATTTCTTGTAAGCATCTACTAGCAAGCCTTCATTGTAACATGACTGGCTCACGTTGTCTTCAGAACAGATCATCTACACATTTTCTAGAGCAAGTGTTCACACTTTTTTCACTGCCCCAAGTCCCTAAGATTTACCATGGTTTTCCTATAGCAGAGAGAGCATTTTGCACTGCAGAAACCCATGGAGTCTATTCAGACTCATAAATCTTGATTCTGGGTCTACCATCACTGATGTAGAGTGAAGAACCTTACCTCTAGGAGTATAGAGCAGGAAACCCCTCTGGGCTTGTCTGGTTCTAAAATGTCAAGAGACTCAAATTATCTTTCAAAAATCTTAGAGCTATTTTTTGAGAAGGACAAATGGATTTCAAAGTGTGCTCTTAGAATAATTGCAGAAACCACACGCGAAATTTTCAACTAGAGAGAATGAGCAGCCAGCACAGCACGAGTCTCAGACTTTCACAATGGACGCTGGAATCGTCGAGGAGCGATAGTGTCTCACCAAAGCCTACGTGGACGATTTCAGAGCAGCAGGGCTTGGGGCCAGCTGCTGCTCTGTGCTTCCAATCTAGGGGGGCAGCAGTGGCTCCTATGTCGGCTGTCCTGCGGGAAATTTAAAATTAAACCCAAGGGCCTTGTTTTGCAAAGAAAGGAATGTGTCCTAGAAAGGTAACTGAGCTGTTGAGACTCCCAGGCATATCTAGGCTGTTTTTTGTTTTGTTTTGTTTTGTTTAATTTAAGAAAACCTTTTATTTAAGAGGACTAACAGGGAGGGAAAGGGAAGGGTGAGCAGGACTCATTGGTTAACTGACCATGAGAACAAGAATCCTTTTCAGCCAGTCATTCACTATCTGACCGAGGAACCAGAAACATGGGCTCCATGACCAGGCCATTACCTCTGCCATTATCAACTTAGAGACAATAGATTACCACTGAGGAGACATTCTCAAAGTCACATTTTCTACACAGGCTGTGTTTCTCCTCCCCCACTTCAGTCCCCACTTAGTGTTGATCCTAGTCCATGCTGAACAGCAAGCGCCTGGCTCAGTGGTTGATTTTATCTTCACAAGGACTGCTGTGATGCTTATTTTAGTAATCTGTAATCCTGCATCATTTGTATCATTTATCCCATGAGTAAGAAACGAGCACAGTCCTCCTCTAGATTTAGAGTAGTAAGAGATGGAATGTTTACACTAGTGGGGCCCAATGTGATGGTCATCAAAGGACAGCTGTGGGGAGAGTTGCATCCACATTCACAGGAAGGGGTGATTCATTCATCCTACGAGAGACAGACATCAGTGAAAGCTTCATGGAGAAAGTGACGTTTGTACTGGATTCTGGAGGATCAGTAAGACTCAGACAAGCAAAGGGGGTGCAGTGATGTCTAGGAGCAGAGAGCATGAAGTCGGAGACTCGTGAATCCTTAGAGGGAGGTGATCTTTTAAGGTGGAGAAAGAAATATTGTGGAAACTTGAAGCTGGGACAGTAACTTATAACTGAATACCAAATGACTCTAAATACCAAACAACGGACTCAGGAATCCCAGAAGGCCCTTTTGTTGGCTCCTGCCAGTTAGGACAGGATGGTAAGACCGTTAGATGTGTGCTGCATTGCCTGGAAGTAAAGCGTTGGTCTCCTCCACAGCTGGAGAGCAGGGGAGCAACCTTCCAGAGCCAGCAGTGGATGAACGGCTCCGTGATTGTGGACAGCACCGTGGGAAATGACACTCTGTTCCTTGTCACGTGGACAACACAGGCTCCCCAAATTCTTCTCCGGGATCCCAGCGGAAAGGAACAAGGTGGTTTCGTAGTAGACACAGTCACCAAGATGGCCTATCTCCAAGTCCCTGGCACTGCCAAGGTATGGAATCAGCTTCCTTGCAGACAACACAAAATTTTTACAGAGAATTGTAGACAATTAAAAGAGATTGAGTATTGACCTCAGGAGAAAACAATGAAAATTGTTCATTCATTGAAACATCAGTTGGCCATTTCAGTTAAGAGAGAGGAAACAGGTAATTTTATGTCCCCAAATGAAAGGGAAACTGTTGAACTACTTAGCAACAATACCAAACCATCTTTGATGCTTTAGGATGCTGAAAACTAATTCCTATCCCTCAAGTAATCCATGCCTTGAAAACCTCAAGCACTGATCATGGAAGACACAGCTTTGGGGGCTCATTGTCCATAACCATGCTTGTCTTGACAATGGGAGCCATGTCCAAACAGTCAAGTCTGCCTTGATGGACAGAGTGTCAAAGACACCATCGTCTTAGACATGCTCGTCACAGGCTTTGGAAACAGGTATTTGCAGTAAGTGACACTGAAGTTAGGTCTTTGTCACTCACTGAAAATGACTGCATCTGTTTTGGTCAGGTTGGCATTTGGAAATACAGCCTGCAAGCAAGCTCACAGACTCTCACTTTGACCGTCACCTCCCGTGCAGCAAGCGCTACCCTGCCTCCAATTACAGTGACCCCCAGACTAAACAAGAACACGGGGAAATTCCCCAGCCCTGTAACAGTGTATGCCACTATTAACCAAGGAGCCTCGCCAATTCTCAGGGCCAGTGTCACAGCCTTGATTGAATCTGTGAACGGAAAAACTGAAACCCTGGAGTTACTGGATAATGGAGCAGGTAACCACAAAAAAACCAGAGATTGGGCCTTCTACTCTACTCTTCTACTCTTCTACCAGCATGGTCTCTTGAGGACAGTTGGCAGCAGGGAACCTGGCACTGGAGGCTGGTTAAAAGAGTTCTCTGCATCCTCATAATTGTCATATTCCAAAACACTGGGAAACATGAGGAAAGGTCTAGCCTTAGCTTCTGTAAAGTCAACGCACGTTAGTGGTTTGAATTAAATGGGGTTAGAAACTACATAGAACTGTTAGCCTTCCAAACTAAGGAAAGTAATAACAGCAATTTTGTATCAAATCCACTGCCGCCCCAGTATGTATGCGCATAGAGAATGTGTGTGTGTGTGTGTGTGTGTGTGTGTGTGTGTACATATAATCATTTTATGTTAACCACACACTTTTTAGGAATTACTATTCCTTCATTACTGAAGAAGTATTGTCACACTTTAAACAACAGAGATGAATTCCAGCACAATTCTAGGTGATTCCTATATCTGTGTTGACTTTAGATTAAACCTACTACCCAAGTGAAAATTTCTGCCCATTTTTCTTGCATTTAAGAAATCTATAAGGAAGAAATACAGTTCTATATTTCTTTTTAGAAGATGTCTGTTTACTATGATAGAAGTATCGTTATTAGGATAATTTTTGAAAATGGATTTCCTACCCAAACATCCCCTGGGGACAAATTATGAATTTTTCTTCCCCAATCATGTGCATAATAGAGCAATCTGATTTGACTGGACAGATAATTAGTGAGTTGGTAGCTCATGCTATCAGTCACGATAGAGACATGAACTGATCTCTGGTTTCAAATGGAGAGGCAAGTTCAGGGTGAGAAGATTTACACATAAGTATGTACACCTGTGCACATACAGTGTGAAGAAACATCAGGCCCTTTTCTATACATAATCGAGCCTCGTGATCCCCTATAGATAATGTTCAGTTTCTCTTGTTTGTAAGATGTTAACCCACGTATGGATTGGAAATTCAGGTGTCCAGTTTCCTTTAAGGTATTCATGAAAACCTTCATCTCCTCCTCAAGGTGCTGATGCCACCAAGAACGACGGCGTCTACTCAAGGTTTTTTACAGCTTATGATACAAATGGTAGATACAGCATAAAAATACGGGCTCTGGGAGGAATCACTGCAGACAGTCAGAAAGTGGCGCTCCGGAAGAATCCGGCCATGTACATCGACGGCTGGATTGAAAATGGTGAGTGATCTCGAGACGTCCATCATTTAAAGACTGGCGTCGAGAAGAACCATCAAGCTTGGGAGGCAGCGTACTCTCGTGACTCTCGGTTTCTCAGCCTCGCCACAGCTGGAGCGGCACTGGGGCCTGGGTGATCCTTTCTGTTGAGCGCACTCTTGTGTAGGATTCTGTGTCACCACTGAACTCCATTCGCTAGACACGAGTAACAGCCTCACCCCCAAGTTACTACGTTCAAAAACGTCCTGCTCATCCTCCATTGCCCTGTAAAGACATGCCCCCCCCCACATGTGGGCTCAGGCGACTGGCCTCTAAGACTGTCTATTTTGCAGTGGAAGAAAGTGAAGCATATAGAGATCTATTTTATTTTATAGATGACATGATTTGAACCAAACTGGTTAATCATGTCATCTACAAAATAAAATAGATCTACAGGTCTTTAAGAAATAATACAGTCCGCACGCTTCCCCTGGACCAAAGTAGAATTGAAAGTAACAGACTCTAAAGGGTTCCAGGACTTGCCTTCCGAATTTAAAAAAAAAAAAAAAAATTTAAGAAGTGGGGTTTATAGGAAAGTAAATTCTGAATAACGTCATATTATGATAGAAATATCTTTATTGAAGAAGGGTTTTTAGAGCTTGATTGAGCACACTACCATAGTTTTTGAAACAGAATTAGTGTTGTATAAGAATGTGAAGCAAATTCTGTAATTCCTACATAAGAAAATTCCCAAGCATCCATTGAGAAATTCGGCAGGGTGTAGGCGGCACACATCTGTAATCTTAGCACTCCAGAGACGGAGGCAGGAGGATCATGAGTTTGAGACCAACCTGGGCTACATAATATTTGAAGGCTCCACCTTCAAATAATAGAGAGCATTGGGATTACTTCAGAAGCATAAAGTTTTGGGACTCTTAACACAAAGTATTTCATGAGAAATTGTGATCAAGTAACAAAGATAAAATGTGAAATTTCCCAAATTAACCAATCAAGGAAAATTTCAAAAACCAAGATTAACTATCACGTAAATGGGGGAAAATATGGCGCTCACAGTATTATCCAAGTAAGAAGAGACTTCTTGAGGCATTTAAACTGACATTGGAGAAACAAGAAATGAGGGGCCCGCGAGACGGCTCAGCGGGTAAAGGAGCTTGCTGTCTCGAGTTCCATTCCTGGGAGCCACCAGGTCGGAGGAAAGAACTCACCACTGCAAGTCATCCTCTGACCTCCATGTGCCCCCTTTCATAAAAATACTAAAAAGTACGGTTTTTTTTTTAATTAGAGAAAAATATAATTCCAGTACCAATTTTATTAAAAGAAATTCCAGGGTTTCTTTTTTTCCTCCCTTCCTCCCTTCCTTCCTTTTCTGCTATGATCAGGGATCATCTGTGAGATAAAGGAGTGTGGGCCTCCCTTTGCTCACATTTTTCTTCTTATGCCCCTGATTTGGGGTCTTGTCACCAAACCTTAAAGTGAATTTTGTTGGTGGAAGGAGAGAAGGAGAAAGGAAGAGTGGGAAGAAAGATCCAGTAAGAAAAGGAAATCTATCCTTTTAGTGGTGTTGCTTCTCATATTTTGAACAATTTTTAATACAGGTGAAATTAAGTTGAATCCACCCCGTCCTGAGACTAGTAATGTTCAAGACAAGCAGCTGTGCTTCAGCAGAACGTCTTCGGGGGGATCCTTCATGGCGTCTGATGTCCCCGCGGCTCCCATTTCTGACCTCTTTCCGCCTTGCAAAATCACTGACCTGAAGGCCAGCATCCAGGGGCTCAGCCTCGTGAATCTGACCTGGACCGCTCCCGGGGACGATTACGATCACGGAAGAGGTGAGGCTGACGGGGTGCGGGCCCTGTAAAGGAGGTGACCACCCGAGCAGAGACACAGAAGAGGTCAGAAGTTATGCTGGGAAGCAGGAGGAGACAGAGGCAGGGCATCTCAAACTGCTTCTGAAATTAAAAGTAAAGATTCTAAAAATCTAAGAAGCTGACCTACTTAAGGAATAAGATACTTTACCTAGGAAAAGAAAACCCTGGGATTTTGTCCGTTCTAGTTTTTGTCTTTGTCTTTGTTTTTCTGTCAAATGAGGTTTTGTATGTTTCTAGAAAAGGACCATGAATAGAGAGTAAATATCTTTGAAAGAAATCTTCCATCCTACCGGACTTCAGCTCTCAAAGTATCAATATAAAAATAAGGTCTTGGGTGGAGCCTGAAGTTCTCTTTCTAGAATGTGCTTACAAAACGTGTGACCTAGTGAACTAGAATCTGTGTTTTAAGATCCTCTGAGCACGTCAATATTTAAGAAACACTAGCAACAAAAACCCCTGTCCAAATAATGAATTAACAAGCAGCCAGTACCCTCTTCTCTCAGCTAAGCCCTGTGCTCAGACTCTAACCAAGGCTGTAAATTATCGCTGAACCAACTTTATAGTCACCACTTTGTGGGGAGGAACAAGTGCACACAGTAGGTAACAACCCTTGTAAATATGGTTTACTGGTTCCGTTATGAGATGATGATGCAATTCCTAACCAGCTTGCAAAGCCTAAGATTTGATAATTGCGAGTCACAACCTTTTTCTATTTTTAACTTCAGCTTCCAAGTACATCATCCGAATAAGCCCAAGCATTGTTGATCTCAGAGACAAGTTCGACACCTCAGTCCAAGTGAATACTACTGATCTCGTCCCCAAGGAGGCCAACTCTGAGGAAATCTTTGAGTTTGAACTGGAAGACAACAGTTTTGGAAATGGCACAGATCTCTTCATTGCTATCCAGGCTGTGGATAAGTCCAACCTGAAATCAGAAATATCCAACATTGCACAGGTATCTCTGTTCATCCCCACTCAAGAGCCACCCACGCCCGAAGAAACAACTCCTCCTTGTCCTGATATTAGTATCAACAGTACCGTTCCTGGCATCCACGTGTTGAAAATAGTGTGGAAGTGGGTGGGGGAACTGCAGGTGGCGCTAGGCTTGCACTGAGTCTTCAAGAGAAAAATAAATCGTCCCTTCCACTGAAGAATTTTCTAAAATGTATTTTAGACTTCCAGTAGGGGGCGATATAGTAATATGGGAAGCTGAAAAACTGTGTATGTGTGCATTAAAAATTATCCATTCAAATCCAAAAGTTTAATCATTGCTCAGTTTCTGAAGGGTAATTGTGTATGTGTGGAAGAGCTAAGTGCCGCTGGTAGGTGGGAGTAGGTTTTAATTTGCCCTAAGGAACTTTGCCAGCTAAAAACAACATTCAATTGTAGTTAGTTAATCTACTAACTACTAAAGTCTCAGAAATGCCTAACCAAATTGTTTAAATACATAAGGTCTGGCTCCTTATTTAGGGCCTTTGGAATAACATCACCAAAAATGTGTGCTCTCACCTCTAGGTGGAGAAACGCATGCTACGTACATAAAACTACAAGAGTCAGTGATGCTAAAAGCCACGGGGGTAGGAAACACGGAGGAGAAGGTAGATTCGAGCCAAGCAACACATAAAGCAATGCAGAAATAAAAATATGTTTCATAATTTTTTTACAAATATTCTATTAACAGCTGTCTTAATTACTTTTCTATTCCTGTGAAGAGACACCATGACCAAGGCAGCCTACAAAAGGAAGCATTTAATTGGGGGTTTGCTCACAGTTTCAGAGGATGAGTCCGTGATCAGTATCATGGGGAGTATGGCAGCAGGAAGGGGAGACTGGCCCTGCTGTGCGCTTTTGAAACCTCAAATCTCACCCCTGGTAAAAGGCTTCTTCCAACCAGCTCGCACCTCATCCCTCTCAAAACAGTTCCACCTGCAAGGGAACAAGCGTTCGTAAATGTGAGCCTATGGAGGGCGTTCTTATTCAAACCACCACAATGTCGGTGATCTTACAGGGGCCACTCAAACCACCAAACAGCTTATACACACAAGCTTATTTAGCGGTACTTGGTTACATCCATGGATGTTGTTTGGCTGCTAATAAAGTAGGCCATTGTTTCTACCTGCATCCAAAATGTATTTCTTTACTTTCAGACCTTCCTTATTACAAAGCCGAATTTAGGACAATTAAAAACACAGTCATAGTGCAAAGCAGAGAAAGGAGAGTAATTCAATGTATGCACATTGGGAAGAGAATCAGAAGTCCAGGGCCCACCCCCAATTCCATATTGAAGGTGCTAACATGGGGTTTGGTTTAAATAGGAGGTATGCATAGCTAAGCAATCTGGATCAAGGTGAGACCCTGTGCATCAGAGACCCATGATTGTCACTCCTGCAAAGTGCTCTGCAAGTTGTCAGAACTGGATTCCAGAAGACAAGTCCTTCCTTTGGCTGGAACCATAACCCCAGCCTTTTCCTCTTCTCAATGCAAAACTCTGAGGAAATTCCAATTCTTTGGGGATTGTCTTAGTTTGGGTGACGATTGTTGCAATGAAGCACCATGGCCAAATGCCAACTGCCAAGGAAAGGATTTATTCAGCTTATGCTTCCACATCACTGTTCATCATTGAAGGAAGTCAAGGCAGGAACTCAAGCAGGGCAGGAACCTGGAGGCAGGAACTGATGCAGAAGCCATGGGGGTGGGGGGGAGGCGCTGGATACTGATTTGCTTTTCATGGCTTGTTAGCCTGCTTTCTTATAGAACCCAGGACCACCAGCCCAGGATGGGTCCACTTGCAATGGGCTGGGCCCTCCCCCCATCAATTACTAATTAAGAAAATGCCATTCAGGCTTGCCTACAGCCTGATCTTATGGAGCCATTTTCTCAGTTGAAGTTTCCTTCTCACCAATGACTATAGCTTGTGTCAAGTTGGCATAAAACTAGCCAGCACAGAAATCAATGTCATAGTCTGATGGCCAAAGAGAAGAAGAAAGCACATGTATCTCTTTAAATATCTTTATTCATGCCAGGACAGTTACACTAGGTATTAAAACCATCCCTTGAGGGTACTTGCAGGCACTTTGTAAAAACCAATAAACAGAAGGTCAGGAGACAGTTCTCTTGAACAAAGTGCAAATGGACACTAAGCCACATGCTCAGTGCCACCTCATGTTCCCCTGAACAAAGGAGTCTGAAGTTCCAACTTAGCTCTGCAGAACATGTCTGCAATACGTTTCGCCTGGGAAATTTCTAAGAGGTTCACTCATTGCAAAAATTTACCTTTTTTTCCCTACATATAATAATGCAGATCTGTCTCGCAACAAGTTGCCCAGTGATTCAGAGTTCATAAGAATGGTTTTCTTTTTTGCCTGGCTCTCTCTATCCTATCCGTATGCTGACTCTCACACCCTTCCTCCTCAGAGGTCACCTGTCTACGAAGATCCTCATGATTCCATCGTACATCCCACTGAGTTCACCCGGGTGGAAAATTAAACTCCCACTGAGTTTAAACTCCCATTATAAGGAGCACTGCATTTTTCCAAGTAATAGGATTTTCTAATAAGAAGTTCCACCTGGGCTTTCTCCTCTAGGGCCATGGTCTTATCTCACTTCCCCTCTGTACTCTCTCTCTCTCTCTCTGCCCTCTTCATTGACCTCAACTTACATCAAAAGAAACTGCCCCTCCCCCGTAAGTACCAGGTACCAGGAGAGGATGGACAAGACACTCACCATGCCCTTTTGTAAAGCTTCTGAACTAAGCAATTATACCTATAATCTGTTTTAATGCTTTCATTTTACGCCTTTGATATATGCTATCTCACCCTTTCTCCTCACTGTCATTATCCACCTTACCTAAGATAAACGCGTGAGTGACAACCTTCCCAACCTGCTAAAATCACACTGAGTGGTATGGTATTCATACAGTGGTTTAATAAATACCTTAGACAAAACTATTTTGATTTCACCCTGCTTCCACTAAACCAGCTCCCCTATGAAATATTAGATTCCAGCATCCTATTATAGCCGCCCCCAGGCCCTCTGAATTGTTTCCTCTACCCACTAAGCGGGCTTTGTGATCTCATGGTGACCCTTGGGGTTGGCTCTCGTTACCCAGTTCACTCTCACCATCTCTAGGCAGCCCCTGCGTGCCTGTGCATGGTGTGTCCTTCCTAACAAGTCCTTCATCTCCCGCCTACACCTGCCCTGAAGACACCTAGGTTTCCATCGAGCCCACTGTCTGAGGCTTTGCGGCAGGAGAATAGAGGCATGGGGAGAGAAGCGTCAGGTTAATCGATGAAAGAAGCTCAAAGCCAGGAGGAAGAAAGGCTGGAAATGTCTCCTCACCGCGGCTACTTGTACAAAAGAGAGCATGTGTGAGAGGAATGGCCGGATCTCCCAGACACCGCAGGTGCTGTGTAAATGACATACAGAGGAACAGAACTCATGTGATAGGGGCTTTGCAGCAACTGTCTCCTCAGCTCGCCCACGTCCACCCTTTCTATCACAGCCTGTTTGCCCTGGTCCACTTCACTGTTCCGGGACATAAGACTCTGGAAATCTCAACAAGTACACCCCAGAGTCCAATCCACACCTCTTAAAGGACAGCAGACAGCAAGGAGATATGATCAAGTTATTTCTTGTCTCTCCCTTCCTTCTTTATACTTTCTTTTACCTTTTCCCTAGATCACATAGAAATTTCTATTAGGCAAATGTCCTAGGGTGGCCTGATCCTAGCCCCGGGGGGAAGCAGATTAAACCTTGTCTCTCCTCTCTTTCCCTGTGGTGACTTGTGGACCAAGGTGTGCCTTATGTCCCCGTCTCCTCCCCCCCACCAACCCCCCCAAACTACAGGATGTTAGTCAGCCTTACGCAGAGGCAAACCAGCATGCACATTGGTCAGCGGCTGCCTGGGACTTTCACCTTCAAGCTGGAAGGCCTATGAAGACACACAGTGCCTCCAGTGGAGCCTGAGAGGCACAAGGCCAGGATCCTCCAGGGATTCCTCCTTTGAGAGTACATGGACTAATCTAATGTACTTGGCCTGTAGACAGCCATGATGGCCGTGCCTAAATAAGGATGAACATGGTGGTGTGAAGAAGCCAATGATGACCAGATGGCTGCCCAGTGGTCCCAAATGGCACTAAAGCCTTTCTATATCACTGCCAGCGTGAGAACAGCAGACTGAGAATTCACCCCTGCCCTGGAAAGAAGGGGCGCAGTTGCCAACCCTGCCGCTCGCAGGAACCTAATGCCCTCTGGTGTCACACGCTGATCCCACCAGACATCTTCAAGCTGATGTCTGCTATACAAAACAAACTCCTCGTGGAGACAAAAACCTGAACTCTGGGAACACACTATCTCTGTGAGCCCAGAGGTTAAAGAGTGAGATGCAAGCTGCAGTAAAGCAAGGCATGATGGGAAACAAACCAAATGCTGTCCAGAGGTTAAATGCCCGAGACCACGTTTGCGGCACAAATGGCGCTTGTCGAGCTGGGGCAATGGCTTCTTTACCCTCTCAGTACATATGGGTAACTTGTTCCCGACTTTTCTGCCACTATGCCTTATAAACTGTGGCTCCATCATATACCCTCACCACTCTCAGATCCTCCCAGTCCATTTACTGCTTACAATGCTGTCCGAAGAGTCTGGAGAGAATTCCCTAGGTGACAGGAAAGGAAGTCCCTTGTGTATGATGAGATCCAAAGGAAAAAAACCCTCAAGTTTGCACTTGTAACCTGAATTTATAGCAATTTATTTAACCTGATTTATAGCAATAAATAGTCAAAGCTGTTCATACAAACAAGTCACTCCTCTCCATCTAAGGCCTTGAGAGGAAGGCGTTAATTTCACTGAGGTATAAATGATAACCTCAGAGATGCTTGTAGCAAGGGCTAGCATCCCAGGATTGAGGATTGGTCCTGAGAGAGGGAGACAACCCTACCGATAGGTTCAAACTCCAGGAGTTAGTCCAGGAGAACTAGGAACTCAACCCAGTATTCCTGATGGTACCAGTAGAATATCTGAGGAATTCTGAATCAATGAAACACCTGCGCGCAGGTGCTCGGAGTTCCACTTTGAGTACAACACTGGCCATGACGGTGGCTCCCTCTGCTGAGGTCTGGCAGAGTTCCCACCTATGAGAACACCTCCTTGCCTTCCTTACTGCACTCTGCAGCAGCACACTACTACACTCCCGTGCTTCCTCTCAGGCTCACAGTGGACGCCTGGATGGCAATTGTGGACATGAGAGTTCTAATCCTTAGAGATCAAATTTCCTTAGAGACTCAGAGGAGATGAGAAGTCTGCTCACCTCCACTGCAGAGACCTTCGTTTTATTTCTACACTTGGGATTGTCCCTTAGACTCCAAACTATGATACAGCCTCAAGAACTGAAATAATATAGATTTCAATAATCTAAAAGAAAAAGGTTAATATTTACTAAAATACCATTTAACTCTGGCACCAGCTGTGTGATGCAGACACACAGGATGGAAGCTTAAAGTACAATCTCATCCTCCAGTGGACCCACTTATCAAGGCAAATGGTCTACAATGAGTTATGTACTGCCTGTCTACCAAGACTGGGGGCAGGGCTATGCAAAATAAAAAACAAAAGAAAAAATCTTTCATATCTTAGGTGGTCCCTGTTTGTGTCCAAACCCTGCTTTCAAAGCAGAAAACACAGGGCAATGGGACTAAGGTACCGTATCTTCTGCCGCCTGCAGAGCTCCGCCCCCCATCCCTCTATTCTTCCGGGTTCCCAGGAGTAAAGGGCCCATCTCTACAAGTCACCCACAGTGAACCTCATTATCAATCACCCACTCCTCTGCCTACAGCATTCCCCTTACGGAAAATGCCTAGATGGGGCCGACTGGAGCACACACCCCCTTTTCCTCAGACCTTCAACAATGCAGTGGAAGCTAGGAAGCTTCTCTGGGGGCCCATCGCAATTTACCTTTCATGAAAAGACCTATATTTAACCCTGATAATTTGCCACACCCCCAAGAAACAGCAGATGATCTGGGGGGTAGCCAAAAGGCATGCAGATGAACAATTTAGTCAAAGTCCCAGAGACCTTCTGCTCAGTGCTGAGGGGTCTCCAAGTTTCAGAAGCCACTGACTGGGATTATAGCAACCTAGTAGTGAACCATGGATGTACAAAGGTGGTAGAAAACCTCATTACAGGGATAAAACTTACACTTAAAACATGTTGACCGTGACAGTATCAGAGAGGTTACTCAAAGAAGGAAGGACAATCTTGCCTTATCTTCAGACAGGCTTGAGACATTCAATTGCGTGTCCAGTGCGTTACATAATTGCCCACGTTGTACCATAAACCCTGTGTCAGCTGCCAAAGGCACACAAAGAGTAAACAGGCCAAGGATGCCTCAGCCTTGGAGCAGCTTATAGATAGTAACTTACACAGAGACAAGCAGCAAAGTGTGACCAAAATGTGTTCCATGCATGTATGAGTTCGTCAAAAAAATTCAAAAACAAGCAAGCAGTAGTTAAGGCACAATGTGTAGACATTACAGAGAAAGCATGCATGAGTGGTGCCTGAAACACTCTAGCATCTGCCGGAAGGAACGATGTTTCCACTTTCATGATGCATGGCTACAAGTAGAAAACCAAAAGAGAAAACCATGAATCAGAAAAGATACAAAATAACCCATTTCACCAAATACTGATGTTTCTTAGAATTAGCCATGCTGGGTAAACTGGAGTGCTAACTGCTTTCTGGAATAGCTTTGGGGATCTGACTTTTGTTTTGCTGTTTTCTTGGAGTGTTTTTTTATTCTGTTTGTTGGTTGTTTTGTTGCTTGGATGGTGCCTTTATTTTTTTTTTAATGTTTACTTGTTTGGTTTGCTTGTTTGTTTGGTTGGTTGGTTGGAGATGGTCTAACTCTATAACCCAGCCTAGCCTCAAGCCTGTGGCTGATCCTCCAACCTCCATCTCCAGAGTGTTGAGATTTCAGCCTGTGCCACTGCCCTCAGCTAGGGATAGGATTCTCAGTCACCTTAAATTAATCTGGAGATCTCAGAGTCAGCAGAAGCAATGAAGGGGAGAAAGAAACAGGAAGAAACTCTCTTTAAAATCATATATTAATAAACTGCCTGACTTGTGGTCCCAAAATAATTCTGAATGGTTTCAGACCTTAGAGAATCTCCCCAGGGAATGAGGCTTCTAAACAAGTTGACAGTTCAGGGAGCCTTAGAGCAAAGCTTCACATAAATGGTCCAACAGAACAAGTGTTGAAGAGGCAGATAGTATAGACAGGAAACTCATTCATTAGAACAAGTGAGCAATGTGCAGTTACTCTACCGAGTAAAATCCAATGAAGCCAGTGCTCCAGAGAAACTCATAAATGGTTGTTCCTGTGTCAGCTGTCACTAAAGATGAAACTGTCACCATATTTCCAAAGCAATTCCAGGTCTATGAGGACAGAAAGAAGCCATTATAATTATTATAATCAGCACAGGTTGTTAAAATGTCCCATTCTCTACCTCGTCAAATACACCTACAGAGTGACCTGGAAGGCCAGGTTCAGATTTAAAAGTCTCTCGATGTCATGCCTGTACACAGCAGCTCAGGACAGGATGGGCCGCAGCGTTTGCTCTCCTTTTCCTATCCTTCTCCAGGCCACAGTCCTCATCTCTGGGGGCGGGAGAGGGGTGCTTCATGGGGGAGGCTGCTTTGTGTTTTGTTTTTGACACAGCATCTCACTTGAACCCATGGAAATCACCCTGCCTCAGCCTCTTACAGCATGAACCGCCATGCCCAGCTTCAATAACCGGTCTGAGTACAGATTTTAATGCTGCTTTTTACATTGTTATCCATCTATACCCTGTCTTTTGATAGTATCCCCCATCATTACTCCCTTCCTACTCCCTCTGCTGCTCTCCACACCATTGTCCACCAGCTTTTTGTCCTCCGGATTTCTCATTATTTTAACCCCCTGATGTCAAGTAACGCCGCTCATATGACACGGGTGTGAGGCCACAGCGTGTTCCCTCAGGAGGTCAGAGTCATTTAATTTGTGTGTGTGTGCAATGTGTATTCTATAGCTCATACATGTATGTGTACTTTAGCCAGGACAATAAAAATATTCTATAGAAATGGCTTGAATGTTTTTATTCCCTTCCGTGTGCTAGATTTATGACTGTCTCCGGGGGTTTCAGTATACTGTTGTCGGGAGCGCATGGCAGAACCAAGCAGACCACATCGTGGTGGCCAGGAAGCAGAACAGAGACAGAAGGGGTAAAATGTTCCCTTCAAGATGCCACCCCTCCCACCACAATAATCTAATCACATTTTGAACCAACTGATTAGATCAGAGTCCTTATGGATCTGGTCATCTCTGGAAGTAGCTTCTTAGGCACACCCTTGGGAGTGCCTAACTAATCTCCCAGGCATCCCCAAATCCAGTGACATTGACAATCAAGATTAACATCACCCTTTTTATGAGCATGTTCTACCAACATTCTCTACCTTTGGCCTACTGAAAAATAAGGATGGGAAAGAGAAGCATGAATCATTCTGTCTGCCCTTCAATATGCTAATCTTCAGGAGGTAGTTGACTGGTATATAGAAGGAACACAAATACAAAGAAAGGTGCAAGCCTTCCATTGTTTTGTTTCATAAAATGTCATTTCATTCTTACTGTGTTTGGAGTTCTAGTCTGAACTGAAGCTTACTGTCCCTGACTATAAAGGCATCTACTGACTTGGCTTCTGGTTCTAGATACCACATGTTTGTCTTTGAGTTTCTCTCAACTGTCACACGTTTGGGTCCATGTGAATTCTGTGTAAATGAGCATTGTGAACCTACATGTAGATGACACAAGAGAGAACAACACACAGAGTCACACACATACACTTCCACATGCATACACACACACATGCTCATGTACACACACACACACACACACACACACACACACACACTATCCTCTCTTTCTAAGTACATTCTCCATGTTCCTATCAGACACAAATTAAGAGGTAAAACTTCTAAGAATTTTAAAATACCTACAACAGAGCTTTTAAACAACACAGGACCCTTGTGAGGACAGGACCCCAAGTGACAGCACCAGTCTGATGCCCAGGGAGCAAGCCCTAGGAAAGCACAGCCAGGGAAGGGCAGGCCGAGAGCCCTGTAGGAAAGAGTCCCTTTTCAAGACTGCGTCCAGGAGCAACGAGGACTTAGAACAGCAGTTCTCAACCTGTGGGTTGCGACCCCTTTGGAACTTGAATAATCCTTTCACAGGGGTTGCATATCAGATATTATTTATATTATAATTCATAACAGTAGCAAAATTACAGTTATGAAGTAGTAATGAAAATAATTGTATGGTTGGGGGGTCACCACAGCATGAGGAACTGTATTAAAGGGTCTCAGCATTAGGAAGGTTGGGAAGCACTGATTTAGAATCAAACGCTGCTTGCAGCCTCATCTGGGAAGTGACTAAGATACATCCACCTTGAAGTTAGCCTGACTCTGGAGACCAGCCACTTAAATCAGTTTACTCTCCGGCCCTCCTGGAAACCGAAAGCCGACAGTGGACCAACAGTGGAGACGCCTCGGATTTCTGGGTGTCTCTTCCTTTCAGCCAAGCAGCATTTTCAGTTCCTTCATTGAGAAGCTGCTCCGGAAACAGTTACAATCACAAGGATGCTACTCATGAGATACGCATGAGCTGGAGGAAGAGGGGAACAGTGTTACTTTCTTTAGTAGTAACAATTATTTGAAAAATAGTGATATTTATTATCACTTAGAATCCAAGCAGTTCTCAGCCTGCCTAATGCTGCAAATCTTTAATACAGTTCTTCATGTGCTGGTGACCCTCAACCATAAAATTATTTTGTTGCTACTATATAACTATAAGTTTGCCACTGTTATGAATTGTAATGTAATATCTGACATGCAGATGGTCTTAGGCGACCCTGTGAAAGAAATGTTAGACCCCCAAAGAGTTCACAACCCACAGGCTGAGAACTGCTGGCTCAGATGGACTAATCAGAATAGCTAGTCTGTGCCGGACACTGCACCAAGGTTTCTGCTAGGATATCACATTTTACTTCACAGAAACTCTGTGAGGTTCCTGGTATCGTTGCCCACATTTGGCAAATCAGGACATCAAAGCCAAGAGTGAGTCTGCAAATTGACTGAAGACGTACAGCTCATCAGCATGGTGAGCAGAGCCTGGGCGGTTCTACTTCCTTAAGCGGATCTGTCTATATTTGGATCTTATTATTAGATATTATAGATATTACAATCTCTATGATTAGAAGTCCTACTACTGACCCAGACAAGATCATTGAGAGCTATTTTTAGAATAATAGTAGATGAAATGTTAAAAATCTTTGAACTTATCTGACATCAACAAAAATTGTAGGTTATAGCTGGGCAGTGGTGATGCATGCCTTTAATTCCAGCTCTCAGAGGCCAGAGGCAGGCAGATCTCTGAGTCTGAGACCAGGCTGGTCTACAGAGTGGGTTCCAGGACAGCCACGGCTACACAGAGAAACCCTGTCTTGAACCAAAAATTTCAGGTTACAGCCGATATTTGTTATGTTTTACTTTCTAGGAAAGATTTTTTGAATCTATAAATAATAACTATGTAAATATATAAAAATGTATACAATAATAAATATAAAAATGAACATTATCTACATATAAATATATAAATAATGTCACACTGTTGTTATAGATACAATTTTTATAAGACAGCCCAGTTTCTACTTGGGTCACTTGAAGGTACAGGTAACATTTTATCTTAATGTTTCCATAAACAAGAAACATTTCATGGACTTTCATTTGACAAAACATTTTACATTTACCTGAAAACACTATGTGCTTTTTTTTTTCATAAGTCTACTTTAAGAACAACGAGGCACTGGAAAATAAGCCAAAACCTGTAGCAGTACACTACAATCTTTTAACCCTCAATTTAGGGAAGGAGAAAGGAAAGATAGAAATCTTCACCGCTTTTACAAGCTGCCTTAATACAGAAAGAGAGAAAGGTAGAAATCTTTACAGCCTCTTTTTAGGCTGTCCTAAGCGCGAATCTCTCCAATCTTTGTTCTCTTAGGAATCCTCACACTAACTAACAACATCAATCCAACCAACCAATCACCACTAACACTCACCCTGACTCTCAGGGCCTCAGACCTTTTATGCCCTAAGCCAAAAGTTCCCATAAACCCATGTGGCATGCAATCCCAAAGACAAGCTACAGGTGCCAGAATGACTGCACCCAACCTGATTATAGCCACCTGCATCAAGCGTTCCAAATTCCAACTCGTAAACAACTATATCATAGGTAGGAACACAAACCTCTAGTAACTAGTTAGTTAAACCAAAAAAGCTTTTCTTAACATAAAAATTCCAAGTGTTCCTCTAAAAAATCTCCCACTGACTCACAAAAAGAAGCTGTTCCCTCCATAACTGTTGACTTTAGCATTACGTGTCAGTCAAATTACTAACGATGTTCACAGTTCATCGCTTGCTTACCTGTTTGTTGTGCTTTCTGTTTCGATGCTAGGTAACGTGCTGATGGACCTCGCTAGCTAACATAGTTGCTAGGTAACGTAGTTGTCTAGGTAGTTTGCTCCCTCCTTTGTTTTACTAATGGATTGGATCAGAGCTACATGGAAACACATGGACTAAACGTGTGCCTGGTGGTGAATCAGTGGCCCTGATAATAAGCACTAAGTAGCAAAGGCAACCAGGAATAACAAATAAGAGATCCAAACACTGGAACTGGTTCATTAATAATCTCCTCTGAGAAAGGACAAAACTTCTGGCCTAAATTTCTGTTGAATGTGGACAATTGCAACGATTGGTCATAGCAACAGCATCAAAATTTATGTTAGTAAACTAAACAATGATTCTTTACTTTCCCACAAAGCTATCTTTAAAAGTTTTACTAGGAAGTGCAATGAGGGGTATGTTTCTGTCTGCTATCTCATGGACTACAAGTCAGCAACCATCTTTCTACAAAGCAGCTGATCACATTAAAGACCATAAAGACTTTTAGCCTTGGACACACCCCAAAAAAATGCATAACGTACTATTCATAACAAAGAAATTATCCGTGTAATAGAAAAACCAAAACAAACTGAGAAAGACAAGACTCCTATGATAAAGCAATATATCATTCATAGAAAGAGTCCATTAACACGGTATCAATTAAAACTTTAGGCTAAATTAAACTTCACTTATCTGGAAAACTTGATGACATTTTCACATAAGTCAGGTGACTCCTGATTTGTGGCAGACAGTGGAGCAGTCACGTACTCACACAAAGAGTCACAGGGACTAACAGATCCTCTAATTGCCTATGCTAACGGTCCTCTCATGCTGGTCTGTGTAGCATCTGGATGCTTGAGGACCAGGATGTTCTCATCTGAGAGCATCTCGATCTTCAGAAAGCAATCCCTAGATCACTTCAGAAATCGGTCTAGATTGAAAAGGTTGCCAGCAAAACTGACCATGTATTGATTTCTGCTTAGTCTACAGTGTACGTGCTGAGTTCGGAGGGAGTAAACTTCCTGAAGGAGACATTTTGATCTGCCCAGCTCATCTTCAGACAGAGGTGCCCCTTGCTACTGTACTTGTGCCACAGTTCAAATGAGTAGCTGATGCTCCAGAACATTCCAATCGTGTATCCAGGAAATGAAAGGGAAATGCTTCAATATAGGCCAGATGAGCTATGCTCCTTTAAATCAGTGTACAGCTCGCCAGTCATTTACCAATTTCACCACGCTCAATGGGATCTCATTCTTTAGACTGCCCTCCGCAATACAATTCTTCCTTCTTTCCCATGCTTTTTATGAGGTGCCCTGTAAACCATACATCCAATGACACAGACCATAAGAAGAGCATGAAGTAGGACTCAGTAAATGACATAGACGGACTTTCTCTTGGTGTTAGCAAAATCTAAAGTGGCACAAAGGGTTAAATAGTTGCAAGAGGTTTTGACAGGGCAGAAAAACAGGGAAAGACATCACAAATCAGCTTTCTGGTAATTTGTTGATACTCTAATGTCCAGCTTTCCAAAACTTGAATACAATTTGGTCTTAAAGTTTGAAGGGGAAAAGTATGTGTGCCTCTGTCTCTGTGTATCTCTACAAAATCTCACTTGCCCCAGTGAAAAAGCCTGTTTCATATTCCAGAAAAACCTTTCAATCAAGACTCCATTTTTCTTTACATGGAAATGAACTCTGTAAAACAAGCAAACAAACAAACAAACTTCCATATTTAAAACTAACCTAATTATGTCTCGTGTGTTTGTGTGTGTGTGTGTGTGTGTGTGTGTGTGTGTGTGTGTGTGTGTACCAGAAGAGAAGATTTTCAAATACAGGAAACCTGTATTAACTTGAGATACATGTGAATGCTTCTCTTTATTTTTTCCAGAAAAAGCTTTGACGTCACCGTGTAGATGCCTTGGTACAGAGGACCCAATGACTCACATTTGACTGATTGGCTGGCACAGATCACTCTGATACTGAAGGGATATTGATCCCTCTAAAGACCACTATGGAAGTTATCACAGTCAATGTCCAACAGGCAAAGCAGAACCATACGGGAAGCACACCAAGAGTCAGGCAGATGCTCACCACTGGTGTGGACAGTTTCTAGGAGCCAGGACTAATTCTCTGGCATGTGAAATAAAGTAAATTTGCTATAAAAATTATAAAGGAAGTTAAAATGCCTATGTCTTTGCATTCTGTGAGTTCAAGGCCACCCTGGTCTATATAGGGAGTTCCAGGGTAGCCAAGAATACATAAAGAGACTCTGTTTCAGTAAAACCAATAAATAAATAAACAAACCATAATATTTTTTTGAAAATTCCTCTAAAAGAAAATTCCAGAAGTTGACATACTTTGTTCCAAGTACTTAAGATGTCCTTGTAAACGTTTCTTGAAATACCTCCTCCTGTCACTTGACATCAGTGCTGAACTTTCCAGCCTCAGAAGAAATGCCTGTTGCTGGTTAATACTTTCCAACCTTCTCAAACTTCAGCATGAATGCAAATCATGTGGAGAGCTATTTAAAAATACAGATCTGGTTCAGTGAATTTGAAGGCCCGGGACTCATTTTGAATGAGACTCTAGTGATGCCTAGGGCCTCGTCTTGAGGAGTAAAGAGCGACATCCCCTGTGGCTTTGATTACCTGACTTGTCCTTCAGGGATCATTCACCAGAGTGGACATCTGAGTCACGCAGATGAGTGTCTTCCCTTGTTACAGGCAATTCTTTCATTCAGGGTGGGTGACTCAGGGGAGGCTGATCAGTGCTCTTCTCCTGGACACATGTGATTCATTCATTGAGGATGGATGACTCAGAGAAAGCCAGCTTGCTCTCTTCTGGGAACTTTCTGAGCTAAGCTCAGGGAAGAAGATCTGTGTCTCGGGCAGCAAAGTGTGTGATGTGAGGTTCTGAATTGGTCTCTGTGCATTTGTTCTGTTGAAAGGTGAGGCCAATAGGGCGGAAAGTTGACCTTATTCATTTCTCTAGTTCCCATAGTTACCCTGAACCTGACCCTTGCCTTTGCAGTGCCATATAATGTGTTTATAACAGACATTATATGTATAAATTCAGTTGGTTTTCTGCCATATGCAACCAAAAGAATGCTACATAGATATTACTCAGACAATATAATTATAATTGAGAAAGCAACTTATCTTCCATTTTTAAAAGCTAAATAAACCATTCACTGTAACTTTGTATAGAAAGCCTACTTCCTAAATTTTGGTCTGCGTCTTAATTACTTTTCATAACTGAGTGTTTCGTCACTGGTTTCTTGGTCACATGCATTTGAAACATCGTGACAGTACATGTGTGTCGTAAAGAGTAGTCTTCTCCTCGTGGTGGGCAGGAAACAGTGAACCAAAAGGGAATTAAGGGTTAGGAAAAATCTCCAAGGGGCACACCAGTGACCTAGCTCCTCCAACCAGTCCTCACCTCTTAAAGATCCCAGAACTTCATGAAGCAGTTCACACATGAGCCTCTGGGGGTCATTACATACCTAAACCGTAACAGTTTGAGCATCGTGTGGTCTAGCATCTAGGATATAATATCTATTTATGAATTCATTTATGCTAGAGGCTCATTCGATATGGTCCTTCCCTACTAATGGCTGATAGTTCAGTAAGGGAGACCAACAAATAAGTGATATCGGGTAACATAATGTGATGAATTACAGGAATACAAAGGAAGAAACAATTTGTGAGAAAGAGCATCTCATCAAAATCTCTAAGAAAGGGGAGAAGGAGATTCTAGTCAAACAGGAAAAGGAAACAAGCAAAAAGAATGCTCCGTTTGGTAAAGCATGAGCCATTCACCCCCAAAACATAAAGACAGACAAGTCAGAGGTAAGGAGACTGTAGAACAGAAGATAAGCTATGAATCCAGGAAAGCTCGGAGTCACCTGCCGAGATCTTAGACTTCAACCCTTGGCAATGCGCACAGATTGTAAAGCGTACCAATAAGACAAGGCCGTCTCTGCATTAGAACAGAGGTGCTGCCAACATAACGGGAGGAATCTGTAGAGAGACTCGGTTCTATCAGGACAGGCTGCAGTCTTCAAGCTAGAGAGCTATTGTGCAAAGACATAACACAGCACAATGAAAATGTTCATGGACAATTGATTTTGTCATTCTCGTTGACAATTGTAAATGTATCGTCTTTCTTACAATTTGTTTGATGCATGATTTTATAATCCTTTTGTTTTTTTTTTCAATTTCCAGGCTTTTCTTGTATTTATTATCCATTTAATTATTTTTACAGTTGTCAAGTTCTAAGGTATACGTTCCTCTTACCTGCTTTACCTCTAACAGAAATGCATTATGAGTCTCTTGTCTATGTCTAGAATTTAAGTTACTCATCCACAGAGTTCTATCACAGATTTTTGTTGTTGTTCACTGGTTGTTTAGACAAGAAATTTTACTTAATTACTCACTGACATCTGTTTACTTCCTGTATCTTGCTTAGCTTCCTGATAGATAATTTTCCTCATAAAGTATATCTACTGTGCATTAGGTGGCCTGAAAACTAGTATTTCTGGCATTATCCATACTTCCTGTCCGATTTAAGTAATCAGTAAAGAGAGACTTAAAATATAACTCCTGAGCTTTTTGAGTTTAGGCTTACTGTTGAGAAACTTGGGCTGGATGTGTGATCAGAGACAGGGAGCCACTCACGAGCTCTTGAGAAGAGCATTTAAGAAAGGAACATAGAGCCGGGCAGTGGTGGCACACACCTTTAATCCCAGCACTCGGGAGGCAGAGGCAGTGGATCTCTGTAAGTTCAAGGCCAGCCTGGTCTACAGAGTGAGTTCCAGGACAGCCAGAGTCACAACAGAGAAACCCTATCTTGAAAAACCAAAAAAGAAGAAAAAAAAAAAAAAGAAAGAAAGAAAGGAACATACAAAAAGACACTGTGTGCTAAACTGAAAAGAACAGCCAGGCCATTGCCAATGCAGAGAGACTGTGTCCTGAAACAACAAAGGCTCGGTTTCACAAAACAGGAAATGGCCAAAAATATCAAGGATCAAGAAGAGGTCAAGTAAGGCAAGCACATCAAATTGTTCATGGCGTGAAGCAGCAAATCCAGGTTCTGGGTTTCCTTTTGAGGGTAAGGAGTCCTTTTAATGTGGGAAATGTGTTCCATTTTGAGACGCTGGTATCGGAGTAAAGAAAGGAGTAGAAAAGCATGTTTGTCGTGGTTTCGGGTCATGACCCATGATCTCCGTAGTTCTTGGGCCTTTGTAGCAAGGCAGAACATTGTGGTATCAAAGATCAGAGACAAAGAGAATAAGGGATCTCAGCGCCGATGTCCTCTTTCAAGGGTATGGACCCAATAACCTAACTTCTTCCGCTAGGACTACCTTCTAAAGATTCTTCCATCTCTCAGTTGGACCAAAAGTTGACAATAAAGCCTGTAGCATTTGGATTTGGGGGAGACAGTTGAAGACCTAAACTACAATGTGCTATATGTTGGCGTTTTACGCTGCGTGGTATTGTGTTGCAATCATTTGTTTCTGTGTCTGTTTTTCACATTAATCTACGACCTCACTAAACTAAAGACAGTATCATGTTACATCTATGACCGTGTTGCGTTTATAATCAACAGGGGCTCCGTAAATAGTTGAACTATTGGGAACTTCATTTTTCTGGAGTTCCTTGCCTAATAACCAACCTACCTAACAACAACACCCCAAAATCTGTCTTCCCCTCGTTCCCAAACTGAGATTACAAGTGCATGTCATTGTAGGTTGCTTTTTCCTTTTTCTTTTTCCTTTCAGTTGTTCTGGGTATTGAACTCAGATCATTGAAGGCAAGCTTTTCACCAACTGATCCGAGACTCTACCCCTTGTCTTGTCTTTGAGGGACAGCTATTCTAAAAGGTGTGAAGAAGCACCTCATTGTGAAGTTTTTAATTTTTCCTTTTTAGAAACTCTGAATTCTTTCCAAACCTCATGTTTGTTATAAAAGACAAACATGGCAGTCGGCCCACAAAGGAAGCATATTCACTTCCGTGAGGTTTTCTATAATGAAAGGGTCTTGAGGACATGGTGGGGCCTTGAAGTGGAAGGGAAAGCATTAGACAGAAAGTACAATTCATGGAGCTAGCTAAACACGATGGAGCTTTGGGGGGAAGGAGAAAGTTCCCTCTAAAGCCCGAGGAAGGAGCTCCATTAAGAGTGAGAGAGAAAGAGACACAGAGAGAGAGAGAGAGAGACAGAGAGAGACAGAGACAGAGAGACAGAGAGAGACAGAGACAGAGTTTTCCATGAGAAGCATGGCTGGCAGAGGTCAGAAAAGCCTCTTCAGAGAGCAGCGTTCACCTCCAAATCTCCAAGCACTCTCCCTAAGGAGTCCCAGACCAACCCCAGAACAAAATGTCGGACTTCCTATAGTCTTTCAGGAATAGTGGGACGTTTCACATCACGTGATTTCATTCAGCACAGCGTACATGACTAGGGGTATGGAGAGGTGGCCAACCACCATAAATTGAAAGCTGCCGAGTCAGCACAGAGTGCTTATTAACTCTGCCTGACTGACGGCTATGGGGTGAGATGCCTGCTCGGGCTCTGGGTGCAGGCTCGTCGGTGCAGGCCAGTGGTTTTACATGACTCTTATTGCTCTTGATTCCTGAACCAAGATTTCCTTTAAGTTTCCGGAATGAAGGACACTTTACCCAGAATGACCTTTGCATTCATGCACACTACTGTGGAGTGACTGAAATACTTGTCACCTCCTGTCTCACAAACAAAAGCACAGTGTTTTTCCTGTTAACCCTAAAGTAGCCTTTGTCATCTCTTTGACTCTTTACGCATTAGACTCAGTTAAACTTTATTATTTATGAATACGCTCAATGATGATTTTCAATTGTGCTTTGAAGCACGTGTTAAAAAAAAAATGGTTGGGTGGGGAGGCTAAAGGTGCTTAGATACACAAACAACCCAACCATGATTAGTAAATAGTCGGGCTACTATTTCACTAAAAGCACAGCATAGCATTTCCTCACAGGTGGCAAGGATCAGCCGGGAGAATGAGAAATATCTGGGCTTAATAAAACACAAACACACAAGCTGGCTGTATCAACAATCAAACTCATGACTACTAAAGAATGCAAAGAAGATAAGCGAAGCATGAAGGAGTATTTGTGCGCCAAGCCTATTTCACCTCTTCGGAGGGGTCACTGGCAATCAGGAACTTGCTTGCAAATGAAACTAACGAAGTCAAGGCATGACAATTCTGCCAGTATGGAAAACACCAGCAACTCTTAGACTGTAATGTGCTCACGGAATCTTGTTAAAATGCAGACAGCGATCCATCAGGTCTGGGCTAAGGTCTATGATTCTGCATTTCTAAGAAGCTCTCAGGTGATGCCTTTCCAGCTGACCACAGACTACACCTGCAAGCATAAAATGCACAATCTGCAGGCCTATCAAGTCTGAGGAAATTTGAAATATTTTGAAGATTTGGTAAAAGTTCTACCAAAAGAATTAGCACTGTTGGTGGCCACCACATTCTTCTGTTAAACCGTTCAGATGTGAGGCCTGAGGCATAGCAGCCATGTTTGATTTTGAGTGAAAAGTCACCAACCTAAGAAACGTAGAAGAACCAGCCCCTCGTGCTGTCATTAACCCACTGTACCAGTCCTGGACTGCTTGAAATGAAAATAAACCTACATTCGACTGAACCACTGTTAATCAGACTTCCTAATGGAAACCATTCAGATTGAAGTCACAGTCTCTGTAGAACAAGGGTCCATAGCCACAGATCCTTGGAAAGGCAGCTTTAGATTCACAACAAAATTGAGACAAGCATTTAGAGAGTCCCGTGGTCCCACTGCCTCCACCCCCACCGGGAGAACCTTCCACCAGAAAGGTACACATGGTACCGTGGCTGAGCGGCAAAGCCCATCATTATCACCCAGGGACCACGGTTTGCACCTGCGCTTGCTTTTGGTGCAGTGCGTGCTACGGGTTTTGCAAATGCATAATGGCGTTACAGTGTCTACAGAAAATTTATCACTGTTATAAATATCCCCTCTGTTCACCGTTGCAGCCCCACCCTACCCAAACCCTGGATGCAACTCATTTTCTCCCTGTCTCCAAATTTTGCTTCTTTGAGAGCATCCATTGGGATTGTGCAGTGTGTATACCTTCTGTGGCCGTCATTCACGCCTTGGGGATTCTGTTTTTCAGTCTTGTTCTCGTTGGTTTTCTGTTTTCACAGCTGCACTGATATCCTTCAGTCTACCGAGAAGATCCTGAAAGGCAGGTTTTATTTACATCATTGTTTGAGCAAAGTAGAAGCCCAAAAGTGAGGCAACCCAGGCCTCAAAAGACAGATGTTATATATTTTTCTTGTATATGTAGATGGTAACTCTTAAGCTTTCAAAATGGGTGCTACAGCCTGAATAACCACCGTGGTATGGTGCCTAGAAAGAAAGCCGTGGAGGAGGAGAGAGTCTCCCACGGAGGGGAAATAGTGTACAGTGTTATGTAGAGATAAAGGGGACCCTAAAATAGGAGGACTAAATATAGAGGCGATGTAAGAGAAGAGTAAAGGGGTGAATATGGGGAGGGACCATGAAAGGCCACGTGAAAAACCATACGGAAACCTATTACTGTGGAAGCTTCCTAAGCCATCCATACATGAACAGAATCTTAACAAAATCACAGACTAACAGGGGAGAGGATACTGCATTTCCTGTCACTAGGTAAGACCTCCAGGGCCTGAACGGTGTGTTAAGTTATTGACCGAAGGAGCCCCATGGAAACCCCAAACATCACAGGCAATTGTCAAGGCTATTGGTTGCCATTTGTAGCCTGATGGGAAGGCCCTAGTACTGAAGACAACACAGAGAAGTCAAGCTGGTGCCTGACAAGAAGCTTCACCTTTACTGACCGGTAGACATGGTACTGGAAGGTTCAAATTAAATTAAAATGTTTAATTTTAAAAAGAACAGGACAGAAGGATGGTCATTAACTAGATATTATTGATATGCTTGTTTTAGCAGGGTCATTAGTCTTACAGAGACCAAAATAAAGTGTGGGGTGGGGGCAGGGAGCCAGAGGTGCAGGATGACCTGGAGGAAAACTCTTTCCAGGAAATTTTCTTCCAGACACAGCAGAATTGATGCACAAATGAGCTCACAGAGACGGCAAAAACATGTCCACGTCCTGCACACGTGCAAACCAGATAGATCTCAGCAGGGAGGAGGGAGAGTGCACACAGAGTCCCAAGAAGCTGATTGCAACTGTGCAGGAGTGGGGTGGGGGAGTAGGCATGGGTTCCACCAGCAACCAAAAAGCCATCTGAAATTTGAGATTGATACCAGCTGACAAAGGGAAAATCAGTTTTCTCCAATGAAGTATCACTGAGTATCAACCACACTCCAGGGCAGGCACCATGCCCAGGAGTTGGCCAACACAAAACAAACTCAATGGTGTTTTTGTGGACACTTTAATTTTGTTTTGGAATTTTTGTCTTCTTGGTCTTTTGCTTGTTTGTTTTGATTTTTATTTTTTGTTTTTGTAGCAGGTTTTGTGTTTCTTGTGTTTTTGCTTTTGATTGTTTTGAGAGACAGAGACGGGGGAAAGAAAGAAAGAAAGAAAGAAAGAAAGAAAGAAAGAAAGAAAGAAAGAAAGAAAGAAAGAAAGAAAGAAAGAAAGAAAGAAAGAAAGAAAGAAAGAAAGAAAGAAAGGAAGGAAGGAAGGAAGGAAGGAAGGAAGGAAGGAAGGAAGGAAGAAAGAAAAAAAAAAGAAAGAAAGAAAAAGAAAGAAAAGAAGACATAAAGCTGGGTGGGTAAGGGAAAGGATCTAGGAGAAGTTGGGGAGGGTAAAAAGCACAATCAAATGTGTATGGAAGTTTTCTTTCAATAAATAAAGTTCTGGCCCGACAAGAAGGCTGCACCCTGTTGTGTCTGGCTCTGACACTCCCCCATCTCCTCACACTGATTCCTGACTTTTAGTGCGCTTTGTGACTTTGTTTCCTCAAGGCCAGGCATGATGCACCACGTAAAAGGAACTGAAGTACATTTAGAAAGTGGGTAAAGTATGTGCGCAGGGAAAAAGCATGCTGTAATCCTGTGAGCCAGCGTCTCCAGCCTGTGAACGCCAGAAATGGCCTCGGAGTCCTCCCCCTCCTTCACAGGACAGGAGGATGGCTGGAGAGCTAGCTTGAGTAATCCCTTTCTCCGCATAGGAGCCTAAATGTGAGGGAGTTGGACACTACTTTCTCCTGGGTCCTACTCCCAGCAGGGTAAGGTTTACTAGCTTCTCCTAAGGACAGACCTTGTTAGAAATGGAATATTCTGCTGTTATTTCAAAAATGGCTCCATTTTCCCTCTTCCTGATGGAAGAATGCAGGGTTTGTTTCTAGGATTTTCTTTGAGAATTTGGTTAGGCTAAACTGGGTGCCCCAGGACTGGGTTACCACGAGCCCACACTGAGCCTCCAAGGCTTCACCAATACAGCTCAGGTCTTCCTGAGTTGGCACTGTTCCATGCCCAGTGGCGAAAGACAAACCAATGCTCATTGAAAACTATGTCAGCAGGTACTCAGGCTCCTGTCTCTAACTCACTTTTGTCTTACAGCTCTCAGGAGCAGATTCTATCATCCACACCCTATTGTCCAGGAAATGGAAGCCCAGAGAAGGTGAGTCAAACAACCACGCTCACCCACTTACTGACAAAGATGAGGGTTGAACTTAGAGCAACCTGTACTCTGGGATCAGTGGGAAACCACTCTTCTTTAAGGAGAATCACCATTGACATCTGCATGTTCTCATCTCCGTTAGGAAACAGTTGAAAATGTGACCTCTCAGTGGTAGACGCCCTCATTTAACAAAACTGTGAACATCTGTGAACATACACAATCACTGCTGAGGAAGAAAACACTCTTTTTTAAAAAGACATGCTTTATGCATAGTAATATAAGTTGCATATTGAATAATACTATTATGGGATGCTTTGATATAAAAGTGAGAAGGTTGCGAAACCTCTCTCACCCCAAAACAAATGTATTTTATTTTATTTATTTGTTTGTTTTTGTTTGTTTGTTTTTTTGAGACAGGGTTTCTCTGTTGTAACTCTGGCTGTTGTGGAACTCACTCTGTAGACCAGGCTGATCTAGAACACACAAAGATCCACCTGCCTCTGCCTCTCAAGCTCTGGGATTAAAGGTGTGTGCCACCAGCAACAAGCACAAATGTATTCTTTTAAATCACTTTTTCTAGGTGAGTCAATATAACAAATATATAGTGACGAATCTCGTCTAATCCCTATGGTAGTGTGGATAGTGTAGGTAGAAAGCAAGGCAACTGTTGCAGTTGCTCCTCAAAAGAGTAGCACGTGCTGGATTCTTCTGGGATGCAAGCATGAGTCTAGCTACTTCGTTATATGAAACGCTGAATTCACACATACACCACAGGAAAAAATCTGTGACACAGCTGAAACTAGAAAAAAATGGGTTTTTTTTATCATCTTTCATAACTCATGCACCCTTTTGATGAAATGTAGGAAAACATTCTAATTGTGAAATAATTCTGCAGCATTTCAAAGACTAGAGTAACTCCGCTCACTCTGATTACAGTCACTGCCAATGTGCCCACCAGAGTAAGTACTTTGGGATCTAGATCTTTAGTAGAACTTTAACCAGGAGTAGAGATAAAGGCTATTTCTTCATCCTTGAAATTCTGGTATCTTATAGAACAGAACAGAAAGGAACAGAACAGATCAGAACAGGATAGGGTAATAGAATAATCTATGTCTTGTCCACTCTTCATGACCCACCCGAAATGTCATCACCCCCCAGTGCTATCCCCAGCCCTGACTCACCCAAGAATTAGCTGGGTGTGTTTCCTTGCTTCATCCTCCTTGCTCATTCGCTTTTATTAAGCTACTCATTCACCTAGATGATAGGTCTTCACAGGTCAGTCCTCCTTGCTAACCTGCAGGTCTCTTGTGGAAAAGGACATTCTAACCCTGAGCTTATCACAACGCGTATGCTCCATAAATACTTAAGAGATTAATCTAAGACTACGTGACTGAGCCATTTTTTTCCTCAAGAGGTATTCCTCAGACCGAAATTTTGCTTCTCATTAAATTTCAGAAAAATCTTGAAGAAAATGAAAGTATAAAATACGTGATACTTTTGTTTGCACTGGGACTTTTATCGTTGGCTTTTAATCCCTTCTTCAGACAGAGGGTTTGACCAGCTGTGATCTGGACTTCTGCCAGAGAAGATGCTGCACCCCCAGGAACGCAACGGGAAAGTTTTGAGATGACCTAGGGTCAGATCAGAGCATCTGCTTGGTTCTCAATCCCACTGGGTGTGTGACTGAGCAGCATGTGACTAAGGCTTGGCTAGTGTGTGGAGCACGTCACATACTCCGGGGCATACAATAAGGTCTCAATGAGTATCATTTGATAAATTAAAGTGTGACGTCCCATCTTAGTCTGGTGTCACCAGAAGGAATCTGAGACAGAGATTTATGTAAAACAATTCCCTAAGGAAGTTATCAGAGGGAAGAAATGGCAAGTGGGTAAGAGAGACAAAAGAGCCAAAGGGAAGTGCCAAGCAGGAACGTGATGGCAGGCAGGGTCCCACACAGGTCGCATCAGGTTGACACAGGGATCTGTGTTACACTGTGGAGTCGTTTCAGCCAGAGACAAGGGCACTCATGTTCCACACTGTACAAGTGCAAAGACCAGCTCTGCAGACACGAGCTGTTTTCTGGGTTTTTTGAATGAAGGTGTTCATTAACACAAGGTCCGTTCTCCATAGAAGAATCTAAGGCTTAGTCCCTAAAGACTTGCAGGTATGGGCAGGGAGAAGAGGCTAAAAACTGGAAAGTCAAAGAGATTTGAATAGAGTTGGGAAGAATACCACATCCCAAGATACGACTAACAAGGCACAATATACTCAACCCGGTGTAGAAACAGGCAAATGTGGATTCAAATCCTATTTCCTCCCCTTTTCTGGATAACCAGACTTGGATAGTGCTCTTAACAACCTTGAGCCTGTTTCACCGTTTGGGAAGGTACATAATGGTACATACTTCAAAGAGTAACTGGAGAGTAAATGACTTCATGTAAACTAACTCTCAGAATAACTGTTACACTCAGGTGAGCCCAGTAAATATTTATTCTCTCTAATCCTTAGAAGATGACCAAGGTACACAGAGAATAAATACATTTTACAGACCTGTGCAGGGAACAGTAAAACTCTTCAGATAAACCTTATGAAAGGCAATTTTGTTCTAAGGATAGGTCTAAAAGCCTTTTCACTCTTCCAGTTACATGAAAAAACATTTAAGAGTCAGATATTACGATATTTCCATGGCAGGCCCTGAATTTATACCTTCTGTGAAGAAATGGGTGCCCTGTGCTCATGGGACAGCAGCTAGGGAGACTCAGGAGAAGTGAAGGGTTGACCAACAATGGGTGAAATGAGGTCCCCTTGGGTTAAAAGTCGGGGTCTCTAGTCTGTTTTGCCATTAAGGCAGCTGTCAATCCTTAGATCTCAATGTCCTCGAGTACAAACCAATTGTAGTTGTACAAGATGATATCTAGGGAACTTTCTAGAACTGTGTTTCTACTGGGTGGCTCTCCAGAGCCTTTCTTGAATCCCAACTCGTGACAACCTTCTATGGTGGGGGGGGGGAAGAAAGAATAAAAAAATCTTCCTGTCATACAAAGTATAGACAAACACAGAGATGGAAATGGACAGGCTAATTGTTCTGGGAAGGCTTTACAACAAAGTAGAACCTACATCAGAAGTAGACGAGGAAGCTGATTAGAAAATCGAGTGTGTACAACAAGGCTGGTGAGGTGGCTTAGTGGTTTAGCACACTGGCTGCTCTTGCAAAGGTTACGGGTTCAGTGCCCAGGACTCACAGGGCAGTTCATAGCTGCCTGCAATTCCAGTTCCAGGAAATCCAACACCATGTTCTGACCGCTGTAGGAACCAGGAAAAACATTTTGTACACATAAAATTAAAATAAATAAGTCTTTTTAAAAGTGTATTTGAGGGAATAATGATGACAAAAATAACTTTTCATAAAATATGGATAAACTATTTCAACAGGAGAAGAAATTTTCTTATTGGCAATATCAGGGAATAAGATTAGAAGTGGTGGAGTTAGAACCAGTTTGCAATGAGTTCTCAATAGTCAGTACCGGATGTACTGAGCCAAAGTAAAGATAAGCTTTTGGAGAACTTGAGAAAGGAAAAGCGATACTGCAATAAGGTAACACAGGGATGTGTAAGACAAACGGGCCAGAAGTGTGCACCCTGCTCAATTACACACATGAAAAAGACGGGGGAGGGGCGTGCCATTTAGCTAATACTGTAGAAAACAGTTGGGCAGAGCACAGTGCTCTAACCGAGAGAGGAAATGGAACCCCCACCACCACCACCACCTGTCCTCATCCAGACTCGTAAGAAAAAGCAGGTCTCCCCATGCTCGTTTCAAACTACAGAGCTCTGGAAATAGATTCGCCTCACCTTGGTAGGGCTGAGTGCGTGGGTTTGAGTGAAGGATCAGGAAAGAACATTCGAAATCCCCAGGATTCCAGGAATTTGAAATCCAACCAAGAGAGAGGAGGAGAGAACAAAGGAGGGGGGACGATCTGGACATCAAATAAAAGGATGGGCCGAGCAAATGCAGCCCTTCCCGTCGACGCTTGCATTGATTTGGAAGTAGACATAGGACCCAGCCAGAAGAGCAGAGCATCGCTGGGTCTATACGTGGTGACGTTACACCATTGTCAGAACAGTGTCAGAAAACCGTAGTTGGAAAAGCAACACTTATCTGACCGGGTGCAAACAGGATGACACTTTACTCAACAGAACCCTGATGGTAGGGAAGACCGCACCTCTGCCTCTAGAAGAAAGTCAGGATCCCTGACCCAGCACTTAGCACCGAGGAACGCAGATCAGGGTACCCCCATTGTGGACAGAGAAGATCCAAAGAGGAAGAGGAAGCTAGCCCTCACACAAGAAAGCTCAAACTACTTACGGCTCAAATTATGTGTTAGTAATGATTATGTTATGATAACTGAAGTCAGGTACCTCCTTCAAAGAAAATCCTTCCAGGAAATAAAAATGAAATTAGGGAAACCTAAGGTGTAATTCAAATTTCCTTTTGACAAAGAAGGAAATTGTTCTCTTAATGTATAATGAGGCCTTTATCTTTACAACTCCACAGCGGAAATTCCCTCTTTCAACATAGTAATCAATAGCTCTGACATCCTCAAGAATTCCATGTTAACAACAACAAAAAGACCAAAATGAAACAGACACACACACACACACACACACATGCACACATGCACACACACACATACACTATGGAATCTGTTTTGGGTTTGATTTTTCTGTTTTGTTCTTAGAAAGAAAGGTTGGGGAGAACATAAAGTCGGGTTGGGGAGGAGGTAGAGACAATCTGGGAGGGACTGGGGGAAGGGAAAGAATATGATCACACTATATTATATGAAAAAAATTTAAATAAAAAAGAACTAGATACTGTTCACCAGTAGTACCCACGAAGAACCTGGAATGCAATGGTAAATAAACTCTAAAGATAATACCACATTGTATATCCCTGGCACATGTACTTCTCTTATAAGGAAGATACAAGGAAAATTTTCATGATAAATTAGACATGGGAAAGTACAAATCCAATTTTTAAGGTTCTTCAAAGAAAAAAATTCACTGATCCGATAAAATGTCTGCGATACAAAGCGAGTAAAAAGGAGAACTTTTAACACGGTATGATAAGCTGTCTAGCTAAATTGGCAGAGCGTCAAGCTGCCTTCCAAATATCCATGCCTGCTCATGGACAAAGGCGACTCTCAGCCTTAATCAGAGAAGCCTCTCTGTGGTGAATGGAGAAAATTCAGAGACTCGTGGCTGCCTAAAGTGCTGAGAATACATGACGTGGAGGGCTCAGTCCTAAATAAGATTTTAGTGGATACACACTGTCCTCTCAAAGGGTCAGGGAAGCCATCACAAGAGGGGACTGGAGGAAGGAAGGCATTGGGAGGTGGGGCAAATGGTTGAGAAATACTACCTTCAGAGTGTGCATAGCCATGGCAACCATGATCTAACAGCAGATCCACATGGGCTGCACAGAATAGGCCTGTCAGCTGTCAATCAGGGATCAGGGAGGGGCGCGAGGGGCCCTGCACTTCCCAGCTGAACGGAGGGCTGTCCATGAAGTCTCAGGGAGGGGCAGTCACTGTCTTCAGCTGTGTGCCACTGATGAGCCCACTAGCCTGCAGCAGACGGTTCCAAAGCCATGGTCACGTAGACAGTCCTGATTCAGTGAAGCAGATCACAAAAGAAAACAAAGGCATGCATGTGACCAAGGGACTGGGAGGGGGGTTGGCAGGAGTGGATGTGGTGAGGGTAAACAGGTTGTATTATGTACAGGCACGAAACTTCCAAAGAACAAATTCAGTTCATCAAAACTGTATGTTGTTTACCCATCCTCAACAGCAGCCAGCAAAGTGTGAGGCGGAAAAACAAGTTCTTTTCCTTTGTAACTAGGAACGGTTTTTTTTTCTTTGTTTACTCTAAAAATTTGATTTCCTCAAATCTTCATAAATGTATCAAACTCACTAAAGTCTTCGAGTTTTAAGTACATCTTACCTAACTTTTTATTTACACCATTGTTGCTTAGATCACGGAGAGCCTTAGTAATAATTACATTACTAAGGAGGAAGAGCTTTCGCACTCCTGTTCACTTTATTACGGTTTTATTTTCTGACCCTATTTTATAGAAAGTACAAAGTCTATATATTTAGGAAATTAACCAAAATTGGGAAGCAATATACTGTGTCAAGGACAAAGTATGCTATGTATTTTATAATACTTCTGACCATTTTAATTCAATAAAGCTATTACATAAACTGGCTGTGGTTCCCATACATGAACATTGACCTTTACATACTCAGCATATCTTAGTCAGCCAACAGGTGACTTTTAGGAATATATATAGACCTGGCAAGAGATCCAGAGAAAGAAAAGCCTCCGATCGACAAGGCAGGAGCAATGGGGTTCTCCAGGGGTTTTGTTTTCTTCCTGCTGCTGTACCTGCTTCAGGGGTCGCACACTTCCTTGGTGAGGGTGAGAGACAATGGTTATGAAGATGTTATTATTGCTATTGACCCTGCTGTGCCAGAAAATGAAACAATAATTGATCAAATAAAGGTAAGAAAAAATAGGGTTTCTTCTGTTTGATTTACAAAGAACAAAAAGGTTAATATAGTAACAGTAATGGTTACTATGGAAATCTCTGAATGCTTCATGAAGTTTGAAAACAGTGTGGACAGTTTGGGAAGGTTCAGAGGGAGATGAGGACTAAAATGTTCTGGATGAAGACTCTACAGGGCTCCAGATGAGGCTCTACCTTCTAGCCATAAGGTCAAAGACAAAGCAGAGAGAGCCCCCCTTGATCTTCAGTTCCCTTATCTGTAATTTAGAAGTTGGACTCACTTGTTCTGTTATTTATTTATTGTGTGTGTGCACACATGTGCTTATGATATCCTGGATGAAAGAGTAGCAGATTAGAAGAAAAAAGAATTATAGGGTATGTATTCTTTTTCCGAACCACCACTAATACCAAAATGAGAGAGCCCTCAAGCGTGATGTCAGTCGGTTGCTGTGGACTGTACTAAGTCAGGAAAGGGTGACAGCGCAGGATGCGGCTGTAATAGGCGAGAGGACAAGTAACTGTCTCCTGTGGGGCACTCAGAGAAGCCCCTGCTCCTGATGTGACATCTGAGCAGACACCGAGATGAGTAAGAGAAGAGATGAGAGCTTCGTGAGGGTGGTGGCAGCTTATGTGATCAAGGGGAACATCAACAAATGAGGAGGAAGGGTAGCTTAAACTTGAGCTGGGGGAAGGTCACCTGCAGTGGCAGAGCCCAGAGCGCTAGAAAACACATTTTACTTTCCCTCTGAATGATATGAGGGTCCACGAAAGAGATCTTAGCGGAGGTTACGTACACTTCAGTGCCTGTTCTAGGACCACTCTGACTACCTAAAACTCGGGAAGGCTTGCGCTTAACACATTCACTGCATAAATGTTATAAGGTAGGGGTGCGGAAGGACCTGGACTGTAGCTGGTCAACAGGAGTGTTGATTCGGAGGAGAAGGTGGTAGTCGTCAGTAAAGTGTGTGGTTCTGAACGTATTTTGAAAGTACCAAAGACAACATTTTTGTTGATTTAAATGTGTGTGGGAAAGGAAAGGGAAGGAGGAAATGCTAAGAGACAAGGAGAACTTCACAACTTTGGCTTAAATACTTGGGTAGCCCTTTCCTAGCCTGTGAAGGAAAACTGTAAGAAAGAAAGATCTGGTATCTGGGGGAGAAGGAGTCAGCTTAGGGTAGTTTACATTGAGGAGCTATTTAGACATCCTTGTAGAAGAGACAGGAATCTGAATTCCCAGTGAAAACTGGAATGTGTACTTAGATTAAAAATGAGAGGTGATCATTGTGTGACTGATATGAGCCCACCCGGAGGCTGCAAAAAGAGCCAGATCACTAAGCCTAGGGCTCTGGATGGTCCTAGTTAATCCCAACTCTGACATTCCACGTAAACGTTGGCGTTGCAGCTACACGGGTCATTTAGCATGTCTCCGGGAGCATCTACAACTTCTACTACTTCTTTCCTCCCTACGGGGGTCCTAATGCTCACTATTGAGTGCTCCGCTGGACATGACCTGGACTGTCCTCTGGTGATTTCCACTGACTACCACTTGTCATTCATTTTCGGTGGACTTTATGGCAACCCCAGAGGTGTTTGTTTCCTGGTATCTTTTGAATTCCAAAAGATAAAGATTGGTTTTTTTTTTTTTTTTTTTTCCTATAGAATATGAAGAGGTGACTCTGAATGATAGATTCTTAGCATTTAGGGTTAAACGACCTGATTCAAAGTTTTTTGAATTCATAAATAGGTGTTTGATAGGACTATTTTTAGAGGCAAAAAAAAGAATTTCTTGCGTAGTCTTTTGTTGAACATTACAAGTAGAAATTCAATCCTTTGCCAACGTGTCTACAGTTTAGTATTTCTTGATTCGTGGCCTTTTACAAAAACCTATATCATCAGGCTATTTTGTAAACTGCCATCATCTACCTTATACACAATAATTTATGCAAAACTCTTATAATTCGTGTCTTGATAGTCTCCATTTTCAAATTTGTGTTCGTGTTTCTTCTGGGTTTGAAACATGACCACTTTTACAAACATTGTATTTCACCTTTTTATCTAAACCAGTATAAGAATTCTGGAGAGGGGTTTAGAAGGAATAGCATAGGATTTCAGCTTAGGAACATCTGATGAGACATTGTCAGGCACCTGGGGGTAGTCCTGGAGATGCTAGTCACCTACAGGTCCCTGACATCTCTCTGTGACCCAAGAACACACTATATAAGATGACCAGTTGAGCCGTGGAGGCTCTAAAAGTTAGAGTCCAAAGTAAAGGCAGTCCCTTGGAGTTATATAATACAACCTACAGAGCTGCACACAGCAAGCCTATTGGCTCTGTCCATAACTCATCTGAATTATCCAACACTTCTATCTCATATGTACAGAGAGCCCTCTCTTCCAGCTGGTCATGAGAGCCTAAATATCCCTCATCAAGGAGAGAGAGAGGCATCCAGGGAAAAGAAGTCTTTTCTCCTTCTTCTGTGGGTGCTGAACAACTCCCAACCTGCTTTAGAGTTCCTCAAAGCCTTTTTCTTCCTGCACCGAACCTTCGTTACTCTGGACTCTGACCACCTGACTAATCATATGATTACTCAATGAGTTCGCTAACTCTCTGTGATCTGTGTGAGTAAGACTCTTAGAGTGGAGCAGGAGGAGAGGCGGGGGCCTTGAGGAGCTCTTCTGCTGTGGCTCATGTTAAAGCTGGAGGCGTCAGAAGCGTCTGTCCTGATAGACACAGCAGTGGAGACTCAGATGGCTTCCTGGGAAGAGGGGAATTTTACTTTGCTTATTTTCCTTTAATAGTATATTTTTTTATATATTATATAATAATACGTTACATATAATATATTATTAAATATATAAATATATAATATATTTAATTCTTTAAATATATTTTATTTTAAAGATTATATTTTACTTGAATATGATATATTACAATAATACATATAAAATATTATATATAATATAAATTATATATAAATCCTTTTTTTTACTTACCTCTAGAAGCCCTGGTTGTAAGGAACAGGTCACCTGAAGCTTTTCACCCGTTGCTTCCCTTTATTCTTTCATTAGGTACTAAGCTCTATAGAGAGATAAAGTCTATTATAAATCATAGTAATTTTTGGACTCAAGATACTGGGGATAATTAGGTCTTATCAGATTAGTAGTAGAGCAACAGTTCTGTGATCAAATTTTTACCTGTGCTATGGAATTTTCCATTAGACTGTACACCAAGTACCCACTTCTTCTATGAGAATGGAAAGAAAAAAAAAACCCATCCCGATAATGACCCCTGTGGGATAGTCTCCTTAGCTTGCCTCTGCTAAAGCTGTTTTTGACTCAAGTTTCTTGAAATCAGGAATGACATCTGACAGTCTTAGAATACTTCCTAGCTCATTCCAGTTTCATCCCCATTAAAGAGAAAGGTAAGTGAGCTTCAGAGCATTCCCTAAGTCAGCCAGAAAGTGTCAACACAAATATTAGAACCAAAAAAGTGACTCTAAAGTCCAAGTGTATATTCATGTGACTCAATTACTGTAATCACCAAGTTCAGGCAGCTAGCCTGCTGTTGAGGTAAGGAGATAGAGGAGTTGGAAGCCTTTCCAAGTTCATGCTGAAGCAAGTTTTGGGTTGGCAGGGTCAGGTTAGATGCGTGGACAAAAGCCACTGATGAATGCTCTTGATAAATGGCTGCCTTTGTCCTAATAGCTTAGAGAGAAATGTCTGAACTGAGCACCTGTTGCATGACACCATTCTCACTGGTCATTTCTACATATTCTTTTTCCTTTTGATAATAGGAAATGGTGACTTCAGCATCTACTTACCTGTTTGATGCCACAGAGAAAAGACTGTTTTTCAAAAATGTATCTATATTAATTCCTGAGAGTTGGAATCCCAAGCGTGAATACAAGATGCCTAAACAGGAGAGCTACAAACACGTAAGTTCGATCTTTTCTCTAACAAAAAAAGTATGTGGTCTGGTGCTTGCTAGTTTTGCCACAGACTGGTTGATTCGGAGTCTTTCTAACTATTGTCTTTTCTGTTCTTCAAGTTTTAATGACCTTTTTAAACATTCTCAGGCAGACGTTAAAGTTGCACCTCCCCTCCAGCCTGGCAGAGATGAGCCGTACACCCGGCAGTTCACAGACTGTGAAGCAAAAGCAGAATACATCCATTTGACCCCTGACTTCGTGCTGGGGAAAAAAGAAGATGAATATGGACATTCAGGTGGGGAATTTGGTTAAAACATTGCATTCTTGCAACCAGCAACTCCATATTCAGATTAAATAACAGACCGAACAGAAGGCCTTCTGTCCAAATCTTGGTCCTCTTCTTACTAGCTGG
Source organism: Cricetomys ansorgei (assembly GCA_026225945.1). Lineage (NCBI taxonomy): Eukaryota > Metazoa > Chordata > Mammalia > Rodentia > Nesomyidae > Cricetomys > Cricetomys ansorgei. The sequence goes on from JAMJFZ010000558.1 coordinate 5,179,936, forward strand.
GTGACAGTAAGCAAGTCACCTACTTGTTAGGCTGTTAGTATTTCAAAATCATAAACCATCATAATATGTGAGACCCCTGGATTCCCGAAAACTGAAACCCAAACTCTAGCCTACTGGGACAGTAGCATAAACTCCATAAATGTTTCATAGATACAACATACTGTGGAATAAAAATAAAATAGCATACTGCAAAGCAATGTGATATCATTTTATAGAAAAGCCCTTTTATAAACAAAATATAAACATTAAGAGTTATGGAAAAACTACATGTAATATACTTAAGAGAAGATCTTGGATTTTTAAAAATTATTTCACGTGTGTGTGTGTGTGTGTGTGTGTGTGTGCGCACATGCGTGTGTGCTGCCATTGTTCTATGGGGGTCAGAGGGCAACTTATGAGAGTTCTCTCTCCCTACTACATGGGTTCTGAGGACTGAAGTCAGGTTGCCAGGCTTAGTTCCAAGCTTGATTTGCCTGCTGAGCCATTTCACTGGCCTAGAAATTTCTGAGATATAAAATTTGCCACTTGAATTATGATCGTGTGTTTGAAAATTTTCTTACAGGAAGACTGTTTGTCCACGAATGGGCCCATCTTCGCTGGGGAGTGTTTGATGAATACAACGAAGCCCAGCCGTTCTATGAGGCTTCGTCAAAGAAAATTGAAGCAACAAGGTATGATTCCACAGTGACCCTGAAAGACCTGAAGCTTTTACTGGCCTGTGTCCTTTCTAGAAACAAGCATTAATTTTCCCCAATGCATAACAGATGCTACACCACAAACCCCATTTATGCTTATTTTAGACCGTTATCTTGAAAGACGATGACTATCTGTGCAAAACATACATAGCTTCAAGGCCAAGCGTTTGCTTGGCAATTTGACAGATTTCCACATCTCTCCTGTATGTGCCAGAACTCACTTGGACTAGGTGGATGTTGAGACAACAGGAGTATTCACTGGCGTGACTGACCGAACAGTGGTTAATTACTGTTAAATGTAGGCTGGGTAAGAAATCAGGCAACTGCTAAGCCAATTCAGAACTTCTTTGCGATGTATAACGGGCATTTTAAAATAACAGTGTAACATCATGCTTAATAGCAGGCAATTTTCTTGATTCTGAAATTAAGAGATCGGAACAGTTGGGAGAAACTAATTTAAAACTTGGCGTCAGCTGCCTCATCTGTGTTGCAACTGCTACAGTTCTGGGTACTTGTCACTAGGGAGAGAGTGAAGGGAAGGGTACAGAGGGGCACACGGCCCATCACCAAGGTTTTAAAGGCACTGCATGCATTCCACTCTTGTTATACTTCTGCTAATTTCCGCCGTTGAATATCATCACACCTGGTCATACAAGTAGCCTCATTATGCTCAAGTTTGGAACAACTGAGTCACGGGCATGTTTACGTGTTCCCCTAACTGACTAGATAAAATCTAGCATGCACTCGCTGAGTTGGAACTGCAAGCCGATGAGATGTGGCTAAGGCGTGGTGAATCTGTTAGGATCCACGTCACCCGTGCCCATCCCATGCGGTAACACACGTCTAAAAGGCTTCCGCCGTTCCTTACCCCATTGGCCTCCTCGGCAGTCCCTCACTCTGATTCCAGTCACATTTTCCTCTGCATTAAAAGATGCAGTGGATAATCAACGCACATGGAGTTACGTGGTGCCCTACTCTTTAGAGGACGTCTTCTTAGAAACAAAGGCTACACTGAACACGGAGCTCGCCAGCTTGGTTCACAAGTTCCCTCACCCAGGCGCCTGCAGCGCGATTAGTGCGGCCAGGCCAGCGCAGGGAGGAGGGATGTCAGGAAGAGACCCACAGCTCTGACTCCAGCCTAGAGCTGCACTGTGTATATCTGGAGGTCCCCGTTAAGTTTTTCCATTATGATTTCATGGAAAAAACAGATGATAACTTTGATTGGCCCTCTTCACCTTTGCTGTCAGCGTATGAAAGTCATGCACGTTATACATACAAGAAATGTCATGCCCCAAAGCTCATGTCGACAGGGCCACTTTTTCCAGTGAATGACTCAGTGGTCTCTAAGATTCACTTGTGCATTTTCAGGTGCTCCAGAGGTATCACGGGTGTGAACAGAGTCCACACATGCCAAGGAGGCAGCTGTGTAACCAGAAGGTGCAGAACTAATTCCACCACAAAATTATATGAAAAGAACTGTCAATTCTTCCCTGATAAAGTTCAGTCGGAAAAGACATCCATAATGTACATGCAAAGTATCATCTCGGTGAGTATGCTGGTCACTGTGTCCAGAATCTATAATGGAAGGATTTGTCTGATTTCACTCCTTTTAAAATTATGATGGTTAGAGATGAAATAAAGCACTACACATTGCTGGACAGGCACCCTACCAGCTGAGACATACCTGATCTTAAATATGACTTGATGATTAAATATGTCAGTGTAGAGTTCTTTGAACATTGGCTGACACACACGGTAAGTACTCGACTAGTATTATATATTATTAACATTATTGTCTATTAATAACCAGATAATTATGTTTACTGTTCTCAGGATAATAACTCTACTTCAGTGTTGATTGTATTTCACATGAAAAATGCATATTTGCTAAATACATTTTTTTCTCCTTTCATTTAAAAAAAATATATGTTTTTAATTGAAGTTGAATCCTTCCTGTAAATCTCCTTCAAACCACTCCCAAACCTCCTGCTCTCAAGATAATAGCCTCTTTTTCCTTGGTTACCCTTGTTATATACATACATATGTGCGTATGCATGTATGTTTGGGTACAAATGTATTTAAATACAACCTGCTGAGCCTGTTTTTGTTGGTGCTGTGTATGGTTGAGGGAGGACCATTCTGCATTGGACAACCAAGAAGGGAGCTCATCCAAGAGAGAGGCTAATTCTCCTCCCAGGAATCATTCGTTGCCTGTGGTACTTTGCTAGGGGTAGGACCGACCCCTTGAAAGTCTCCATCTTTCTCGTTAACACGTCCATTGATGTTGCCAATGTTAGGATCTTGTTTATGCAGTCATTTCTAGTAGAGACTGTTTTCACAGAAGACCTTCTGGTATTCTGGGTCTCACAATCTTTCTGCCCCTTCTTCATGATGTTCCCTAAGTCATAGATACGGGAACTCTAATGCAGATATATCCTTTAGGGCTAGGCTCCACAGGATCTGTTGATTTCTGCATTGTGTCCAGTTGTGGTTTTCTGTGATGATTTCCATTTGCTGTAAAGAGAGCCTTCTTTGATGAGAGGTAGCAGCCACACTTAAACGTGGATATAAGGAGGAAGGACAAGGCACAGATAACATCAAGGTTGTTTGATTACACCTCAAAAATTTATATATATATATATATATATATATATATATATATATATATATATGGCGGGGTTAAGACACTTGGGCTGACAGTGCCTCTACACAAGAACAAGACTAACAAAAACTCCAGTACCATCCAGGAAAAACCTTTCAAATGGTTGGTCAGGGTAGTTCAAGTGACTCAGTATAGATTATTGATGTAGCCCTTGGTTACCTTTCAGGGATTGAGAATTGGCCCCTATTGCTGAATATACCACACATTTAGGACACAGGACTTAGATGACTTGAGCTGGATCTGACTGGAAAGCCTTTTCTTTGTGGTCTTGCCTAAATTGTTCCAGAAATTATTATGCAAGCTACCAAAGGAAGTTTTGTAGAAGTTTATTTTTAGTTATGTATAAAATAACTGTTCTGTGCACTGTTGGGTGAGAAGCTGCCTAGGTCTTGGTGTTTCGTATTGTCTGCAGGTTTTGGATTTCTGTGAGGGATGTTTGATTGGCCATGATCTGCACGTGCTATCAGTAGAACACCTTAAGAGTCCTGAATCAATAAAGCACCTAAACTCAGATGCTCAGAGTTCCACTGTCGAGGATTGCACTTGCCATGACAGTGGTTCCCTCTGCTGAGGTCTGGCAGAGTTTACACATATGTATATACCTCCATATCTTCCTTCCCGAGCCACCACAACATCAGCATAACAACTACAGGAGGGAAGCAGCTAAACAGTTCTCCCACTGAAACACCTATGAGCCATGACAATGACCAGCATGGCAAGATATACATAAAGGTGCAATTTGTGGTACTCACTGGTACTGTCAAGTTAGCCAGTTTTCCAGGATAGAGAAGCCATGGACCTTAGCAAAAAAAGCGGCCACTGCCCCTCTGCTAGACCAGCATGATTTCCTCTGCATTCTAACACTAAACATATTTTCTCTTTGTTTTTCAGATCATTTTTTAAACGCATAGCACAGTAATTTTCTTCATTTTTACTGCCCACTTAGGTGACTGATTTCTGTAGAGAAGAAAACCATAATCGAGAAGCTCCAACTCTACATAATCAAAAATGCAATTACAGAAGCACGTGGGAAATAATCATAAAATCTGAGGATTTTAATAACAGCACGCCCATGGAGACACTACCCTCTCCACCCGTCTTCTCGTTGCTGAGGATCAGGAAAAGAATTCTGTGCCTTGTTCTTGATGTGTCTGGGAGTATGGGTGTAAGTTCATGGGCCCCTTTTTTTCTTTCTTTCTTTCTTTCTTTCTTTCTTTCTTTCTTTCTTTCTTTCTTGCTTTCTTACTTTCTTTCTTTTATTTGGGGGGTGTAGAAATAGGAGTAATTGAATAGTGGAAAACAAAAAAACAAAACATCCAAACCCTACTTGTTACCTGTATTTTTCTAAATTGAATGATGTCATAAAGTACCATTATGTCTTGAGGACATGACTTGAAAGATATTAGGGGAAAAAATTGTACTTAAAGAAAGCTATCTAAGAACAACTAACCTAAGGATATCCATTTTGTTCCAGAAAATTTGCAGCTGAATGAGGAGAACTCTGATACCCTTTAGTCAGAACAAGAGGTTAAAATAAAATTGTTTTTAGCTGTGGATCCACATCAAGTGCTTAAGAGAAATGCGAGTGAGGTATATTAGTGGATGCTTAAAGCTCCACTCTGATAGATCAGCAGAATGCCTAACAATACGTCATCTTATTCCTCAGCTGCTCAAGTGATCTCCTCACACATAAACAGAAAGCATCACCATGAAGAACAAATGGCTCCATGCACTCATTCCTTCCATTATCGCACAGTGAATGGTAGGCATTGTGCTAGACTCTGAAAACGGAGTTGAATGTCCTTGAGAAGTTCATAGTTCCTTTAGACTGAGCTGTAGACGTGTGTTCCTTTATCCCTAGCATTTGGGAGACTAGGCAAGTTCAAAGCCAGTTGGGTTACAAAGTGAGACCCTGTCTCACAAAACAAACCAGAAGAGCGGATTTTTTTATAGTCTAGTAATGTTTTTTCCCTCTCTTCATTACCTACCTAGGTCATTCCTGTCCTCTATGATTTAGGAGACACACTCATGCTCACCAGGAAGAATTCTGGCTTATGGGGTACTCTATGGGTGCTAGCCATTTTGTCAACGCTCAACACTGCCCTTTGCATAGCTCTACATCTGTATAATTAATACCTCCTGTGCCTCTCCTGGCCAGATGGAGAATTCCACTGGGAAGGGGAAACTCTTCCGATGCATCTTTGTATTCCTGGCCTGAAGAGAGTCCATCACGTATGTGTGACCAATAGACAGCCTCCAAAATGAATATGGACCACAAAGAAGCAGGTCATAGATGATATGATAGAGCACCCAGAATGATGCACAGTGCGGGTGGGACAGACACACCAAAGCTGGAAACTAAAGCTTCAGCAAATGGCGTGGTTATTGAAAAGGCAAAGAGTGAAGAAGTGAACCACAGTAAGAAGAGATTTCACAGAGGGCAGAGCACTCAAAACTAGTACACACGTGGTCAGAGAAAAGTCATTGAGGAGAGAAGTGACTGACGGTTCAGAGCTGAATTGCCTACCCAAGACAGGGTACTGGTACAGCCATGTTTAAGGGCAAAGGGGCTGGAGGGATGGCTGAGCAGGTGAAAGCATTTGCCACACTAACCTAACAATCTGACTTCCATTTTCAGAACTAAGTCCTCAAAATTATCTTCTGACCCCCACATAGACACGCATGCATGCATGCGCGCACACACACACACACACTAAATACATATATGTGTGTGTATATATATATAATATACATTTTGTGTGTGTGTGTGTGTGTGTGTGTTAAACGTATAATAATAAACCAAGGTAGAAGAGATGGCTCAATGGATAAAGGCACTTGTGGCTAAGCCTGGTGACTTGAGTCCAAACTCTGGAATTCGAATGGTGGAAGGCAAGAACTGACTCCCTGGAGTTCTAATCTAACCTCTCCATGTGTGCATTTGTGCTGTGACATAAGCATCCTTGCACACTCAAATACTCGCCCCAAAATAAATGTAATAAAAAACCACAGACAAGCAGGCAAGGCAAAATTGTAGATATACAGGAGGTTTTGTTGGGATTTGGTTCAAGAAGCTCACAAGCAAGTTTGGGTGTGAGTTGCTATGAGGGTCTAGAGAAAAATCAATGTGTGAAGTGGACGTCCTGGGCAGTCATCTAGTTAAGAGAGACATGATTGCTGGTGGGTTAGAAGAAAGCCAATGGCAGTTAGCCCGTGGTAGAGAAGCAGAGGGTAGAAGCAGGAGGGAGCGGGGTAAACCGGCCTTCTCAGATATACCGTAACTCAAGTAATTCAAGACAAGTTCACCGTTTAGGGAAACTACTGCTTACTGGACTGGTCAGCTTCAGCTCCCGTCGGAGACCAAGAGAGTCTGGTTGGGTTTTTGAACGCTGGGTTATGAGTTCCTCTTAAGACAACAAGCGTGATTGTGGTGTAAATTATGTCACTAAAGTGGGAGTCATTGTCTCCGTTTCAATGCAAGCTGCACCTTACACTCGAGCACTTAGCAACTGGGAGTTTCCTCGACTAGAAAAGTGTGAGCCCCTTCATATGTGTCCTGTATTACATACAACCACACTTTGTTTTTTACCAGTTGAAAAATCATAATTGCTTTCTTCAATAGTAAAAATTAATAGTTGTAGACAATCCTTGCCAATAAACTCCACGTACTCCTTTAATGAGATCTGCCCTCATGATCCAGCTGAAAATCACTCAGTGTTTTCCTTATCCTTTTTTTCCTCAGTATTATGATCGCCTCAATCGAATGAATCAAGCAGCAAAATACTTTCTACTGCAGATAATTGAAAGTGGATCCCAGGTAGGGATGGTACACTTTAATAGCCTGGCCACAGTTAAAAGTCAACTGATCCAAATAAACAATGACACCGAGAGAAACCTGCTTTTGAAAAACTTACCTACAGCGGCCAACGGGGGGACTTCCATCTGCTCTGGAATCCAAGCTGCATTTCAGGTGAAAATCCCCTTGCAAATGCACTTTGTTTTTTGTTTTGCCTTTAGGGCATTTTAATGTGAAGTTCTACTGCTCATACTTGCCACCTGATTTTGACATAATTAATCTTAAAAGGTTCAGAACAAAACACACGGTTGAGGGGGTTGGGGGGAAACCTTGGCATATGTAATCTTAACACTTAGAAGGTAGAGGCACAAGGATCAGAATTTCAAGGTCACCTTTGACTAGACCATCTGAGGCCAGCATGGGATACATGAGACCCTGTCTAAATAAATAGGTAAATAAATACTTAGATGATAGATAGATGATAGATAGATAGATAGATATAGATAGACAGACAGACAGACAGATACATAGATAGATAATCTCTAATTTCAACATGCTCAGAACATGAACTACCTTTTATTTAAGTACTGAAGGGTTTTGTAACATTAAATCCATGGCATTTTAATGCTGATGTGGATGTTTAATGCTTCTGTGCATCTAGCCGTATGTCCAAATGATTTTGTACACTGCAGGCTTGTCATAGCACAGCAAGGGAAGAAAATGCAGACCGTATGTTGAGCATCTGCCCGCCTGGGTTGTCCCAGGTCAGATGTCACTGTCATTTAGTCTGTGTGAGATTTTCCTAAACCTTGATCCGTCCCTCCTTTCATTTGAACAAATATCCCCTGTGTCTGGGGGACATAAAAATATGTTTATGTTCATCAAGGATTAAGGAGTGTAAACACTATGATTCTAAAACGGAAATTATCTCTTCTATCCTACACTCTTTCTATACACTTCTTTTCTAATTTCCCATCAGGATAGCTGACATAGCGTGATAACAGTACTCCGGATTATGATTGCAGGTATTTAGAAACAAAGGTCTAGAAACGGATGGGGCTGAGATCGTGCTGTTGACTGATGGTGAGGACAGTACCGCAGGCAGCTGTATTCCCGAGGTGCAACAGAGCGGCTCCGTCGTCCATTTCATCGCCTTGGGACCCTCTGCTGATGAAGCTGTAATAAAAATGAGCAATCTAACAGGTGAAACATGATCACTGCCTTACAGACTCTCGATCACTGTGTATAAATGTAGACCCGACCCTTGGCCACGACCTCTGAGCTCCGTTCCTCAGCAGCCATGCCAGGAATTGGAGAGCAGAGTCCAACGGACCCAAACCTCATCACACTCATTGTCCAGTTGGCTGGAAAAGGAACATAAAACTGTCAATCCAAACACATAGAACAGAATCTAATGCGTGGGCCCCCAAAATGCAGTAGACTAGAAGGGAAAGGAGGTATAAGAAACCGTTGGCTTCTGACTTGAGCCTTGAACAGGTTTTTTTCCAGTAAAAGGCGATGAGAAGACATGAAGTTTCCCGATAAACATTAGCTACGGTAACTGCTATTTTGATATACAGATGTGATGGAAACTGATTACATGCTGCTGGTGCCTTCTTAAACGTAGTACAGAATACAGAGATAGTAATAACGAGAGTGTCGATTATCATACTAATTTGGCTTTCATGGTACTGAGTATATATACTTGCTTTTTCACGGAGGGCTAGACAAACTGCTACCATTTCCAAACACTTTTATGGCCATTTGTCCTATTTATTTCTGTCACAAATACTCCAGTGGGTAATCGTGCTTTCTTAGCCTGTTCTCACTGCTTACCCCTCCGTCTCCGCAGCTCCAGTTAGCGTCAAGATCTCTCAGTACACCCACTCCTTCGCCTTTCCAATGTCCTGCTTATCATCTACTGTTCCTAAAAAAAATAACTAAATAATATAAATAAGAGCTGACGAGTCCCTTAAGGGCTGTATAAAATCTGTGAACTGAGGTGCGTAGAGTTGTGGTACCTTCCACTGCCTATATCACCATACAATACACTCATCCAGCTGAGGTTTCTACACTGAGTCCTGAGGTTTTAAATTAAATTAGCGCCTCAGAGATAACCTTAATGGCCTTCTGACAGTCTCTACTTCATCCATAGGAAGACACTGACTTTATTTGAACTGTTACATTTTTAATCATGAAAATGTGGTAAGTGTTCCTGTTCTACAAAACAACGTGGCTTATTCATTCACGTTGCAGGAGGAAACCATTTGTATGCTTCAGATAATGCCCAGAACAACGGTCTTATTGACGCTTTTGCGGCTCTTGCTTCAGAAAATGCTGATGTCTCCCAGAAGTCACTTCAGGTCAGCGCTTTTCCATCCCTAGGGGTTTGGAGGTTGCTTTTGCCACCACCAAGAAAAAGTATAAGGGCAGAATACATGAAAACATCCAGGGGGGAAAAAAGGCATTTATGAGTTAGAGGTGTTCAAAACATGTGTGGAAAGAGTAGAAGTAAAACCCTGTTTTATCTCACTTGAGATATCTGTGGTAAGTTCTTAAGTAGAGACCAAAAAAAAGCACAGATTTTTAAAGTGGGTCTGTATTCGTGTGCATCGTGGGGAATGACGGAGGTGAATAGTGGCCAGTCACAGGCACGGTTCAGCCATCTGCGTTGAGCTTAGGGGTGGCATCTGGAATACAAAGGAAAGAGCTGCTCCCCACATTTATTCCTCCAAATGCCATCGGAAGACCAAAGTGACCTTGTTTTCCTAGACTCTGCTGATGGAAGACAAAAGTGGGAGTGGCCCTATTCGTACTCAGATTACTTCATATCCAGTGAAAGACTTTCCAGCTTAACTGGGACTAGGATTGCAGATGACAGAGGGATGCTTTAAAGAATTCCTGGCTCCAACCAGAGCCGAAGCTGTTTGGGGCTGAGGTCTGGGATGGAGTAGAAACGGAATATTCTATTGTTCCTAAAATGGCACCCCTAAGAAGCACCCACATTGATAACGCTGGGTACCCTAGGACTCCGGTGTTAGGTGGAAATAAACCAAGCACAGAAAGATGAGTGTGCGAGGTCTCAGGTACACGTGAATTACAAAATTGTTGAATTCACAAAGAAAAGAATAAAAGCACGACTAGCAGCTGGTAAAATACGAGGGTCAGAGAGATGTTAGGAGGTGGATACAAACTTTCAGTTAGGTAAGAAATAAGTTCAAGAGATATATTGCATAAACATAGTGACTATAATTAATAGCACGAGTATTGTATTTGGGGCAATAGATTAGAATGTGGATTTAAATATTCTCTATAAAAATAAAAAGATGAATAGTGAGGAAATGCTTCTATTCGTTAGCTTAATTTAGGCCATTTATAAACATACAATTCTGTGACTTTTAAAGGTAATTTAATGTGTTGGCTCTTCTCAGCTAAGAACTATCAACAAAGATGACTAACTCCTTTTCAGCACATCTCAGAGAAGACCCTATCTCTTGTTCCCTCTCTTCTCGGGGTCCTCTCCTTCACAATCAGTTTTCCCTCCTCTGAACAGATGCAAGGTCCACTGCTTCACTCTCAATCCTGTGTGAGAAATTGCTTTAAAACTCCTCGTTATCACACAGCCCAAGAGTGCGTGTCTCAGTTGGTGTCTTCCTGGGAACTGACCCTAGAGTCTCCAACACGCTATAGCAGTGCCCTACTGCTGAGCTATACCAGAGCTGATCACCTGGCTGTGTTTTACTTTGGAAGCATTTCCTCTGCTCAATTCAAATACCATAATCACCTCAAGTATTATCTTTGGGATCATTGACAAGGTGGATAAAGTGCGTGTCACATACACGCAAGCCCTATTCTAATCATCTGTGGCTTTTAGCATCTTTTAATAGCAAAAGTATTTTCCCAGAAAAAAAGTGAGAAGATATAGTAGCGTCACAGTATCAACTTTTAAGCTGATGCTTCCACTTTAAATCTTCTGCTGTTCCCTGCCCTTCTCTTCAGACCCTATATTACCAAACTTGCAGCTGTCACATCACAGTAATCCTTCAGGAAGATGACAAATGTGTTGGTAGGAAGAGACAGGAACTTTGCTAGGGGGGTTTGAAGCCACTCTGCAGTACTAGGAAGGCTGCGCCAACCAGGACTACACATCTGTATAACAAAACCCTGTACACACAAGAAAAAGGTGAGAGCTCTGAGGAGTTCAGTATGAATAAGATCAAATACAAAAAAGTCACCTTCAGGAGAAAAGAGAACAAAAGTATTTTCCCCTGTAGTCATTGCTTCCTGTTCTTGTTTGTTTGTTTGTTTTGCCTTTAAACAGCTTGAAAGTAAGGGAGTCTTACTGAACACTACCCTCTGGCTGAATGACACCGTGGCGATTGACAGCACCGTGGGAAAGGACACGTTCTTTCTTGTCACCTGGCAGAAACAAGCTCCCAGCATTTTCCTGCGTGATCCCAAGGGAACCCAGTTCACAGATTTCACACTGGACATAGCTTCCAAGATGGCTTATCTCAGTATCCCAGGAACAGCTCAGGTAAGCGGCCGGCTTTTGGGTTTCCTCTGGAAAATTATTTTTTCCAAAGAAGCTCCGAAGTCACCATACATGTGAGTGCCATTAATTTTACCATCTTCAAAATGAAAGTAAAATGTATGCACTTTCTTCCTTTGTGGTGATCCTAAAAACTATGATGTCTGGGTAAAGGTAAAGAGAATGTATGGATCGACGGGAAAGAGAAGGTGCCTGAGGACACTGAGGAGGAAACACGCAGAGTCTGTGAGATTTAGTGTGCCATCTTTTCTCACTGTTCCTCCCAGAGTCATAGAACCTACAACTCGGAGGCCAAAGCCCAGGAGACTTATCAGAACATTATTTTCCAATCAAGGTATCACAAAATGTAAATACCATGCACAACGCGAGCTGGGCTCCCTGCCTGGACTGCTTCACCCTGCAGCCTTTTAAACCATAAAACTCAAAAATTGATTTGCTCTATTTTTCTCTTGTATGATCTATTTCAAAAGCACATCATGGAAAAACGATGTAGTTGGACTCTAAATGCTTGCTGCCTGTCTCCATTGAAAATTTTAGGTGGGCATTTGGGCTTATGACCTTGGAGCCAAAGCAGACCAAGAAATCCTGACGATTACGGTGACCTCTCAGGCGGCAAATTCTTCTGTGCCTCCAATCACTGTAAACGCTAAGATGAACAAAGACAGCAGCAGCTTCCCCAGCCCAATGATTGTTTATGCGGAAGTTCTACAAGGTTACACACCCATCATTGGAGCCAACGTGATAGCCATCATAGAATCCAAGACCGGAAAAACCGAACAGTTGCAGCTCCTGGATAATGGTGCAGGTAATTTGACAGACTTTGGTGAATATGCCTGCATTTTTATAGTTGAAAATGTGTCATGGGGTGCCTGGGGCAGTGGGTGCCTGAAGAGCTGAGATAGAGTCTAAAGGGATAGCAAGACCTGCAGCAAACTCAATCAGGTAAACCCTACGAGGTGCTCAGCAGGCGTCTTGCACACGGTAAGCACTCAGTAAACGCTGACTGTTGCCAAAATTGTATTTGTAGTCTAGATAGGCAATGCCTGTCTCCAGCTAAGACAGGCTCATTAAGATGATTAAGAACATAAGCAAGAATTCTAGGTACATGCTTCTTAGAGGAGCATCATCAAGAAAGCGTGGTCATGGGAGGTGACGCACAAATCATCAGGTGGGAGGGGGTAGCAGGACCCGGGCTCCTGAGAGCGGGAGGGAGAGAGGCCAGAGTGATTCCCCACGGCTGAAACAGAATACAGCTGCAGTCCTGAGAGCTGGGACCCAGAAGCTGGAGGAACCACCGAGAGGAGGACTCAACACTGCAGCTCAGATGCCAGGCGGGACCGGCAGGAAGCTAGGATGTGTAGTGTCTGTTCTCTGCCCTCTGGTCTGTAGAGTAAAACCCTTTCGCCGCACGCTGTGTTGTTCTGTGAACCTTATGTTGAAGTCAGTGAAAAAAAAAAATCTGATCCACGTTTGAATCTGGAAATTACCAGACACACAGAATAAGCTAACTTGAAATATCTTCACTGGAAGAAGAAAAAGAGAAGACATCAGTTAGCAATAGCTGAGGCAGGCATCCTCACACCCCTGTGCCCCGGGAGTCATCCGGAGGACTGGGTAAAACTAGGACTGCTGAGGCACTTCCCTAGGGAGTCTGGGAAATTTGCATATCAAAAAATCCCCAGATTTGTAGAGTGACACAGATACTGCTGATGCTAGGACCTTCCTTTCTCATCTTTTGATTAGAATGGGAAATACATCTTGCAACTTATCAGGTGACTCCAATGCTGGTAATATCAAGAGTGTAGGATACATTCAGGATACAGCATCCTGAGCTCCTCCAAGCATTTATTCCAATACTAGTCTGCTGGACTAGAGAGATAATTGATCAGGAGAGCAAAACTTGTATTAAAAAGGAAGGAAGGAAGGAAGGAAGGAAGGAAGGAAGGAAGGAAGGAAGGAAGGAAGGAAGGAAGGAAGGAAGGAAGGAAGGAAAAGGAAAGGAAGGGAAGGAAAAGGAAAGGAAAGGAAAGGAAGGAAGGAAGGAGAGAGTGTTGACTATGCAGCAAAATAAGGAAATGTAGTTGTCTGTGATAAATGATGATAATTAAATCTTACATAAACATACATTTACCATGTAGGGACCTCACTTATATAAACAGAAGATAACACAATAATATTAATTATGCAGACTGAAAGTCAACCAATTGGCAGAGAAATGGTAAGAAGAGACTTACAACCTTGGCATAAGTTGGTAGGACACAGAAAAAAATAAGGTGTTAAAGCATTTATTATACATGTGTAATTATCAAGGGGGACAAATGTGTTGTATGAATGCAGATGTGTGCATACCAAAGTGAGCCGAGGGGATATGGTTCAATGATGTATTATTTTGGCATAATGTGATGGAAATATACTACGTTCAAGTGCAAAATAGTGAGCACAGGTAGAGAATATTCCTATAGAAGACAATACATGCATCAGAAAGCACACCAATTCCTTGAAAGCATTGCAATTTATTTCTTTATTTCTTTAACAAGGGGCTGATGCTTTCAAGGATGATGGTGTCTACTCCAGGTATTTCACAGCTTATTCAGACAACGGCAGATATAGCTTAAAAGTACTGGCTGATGGAGGAACAAACTCTGCCAGGAGAAGCTTACAACATCCGTTGAGCAGAGCTGCATACATACCAGGATGGGTAGTGAACGGTGAGTGGCTCCTGTAGCCGAAATCCAGTGAATAATATCCGTGATTTGATACGATGGAGGCTCCCAGCATTTTACAATTCAAAATATTACTTGCCCCATTTATAAAGTGAGGTCTTCATATCATTGACTCCACACTAACGCAGTCTAAGCCTGGCATCCAGGAGGTACTGACTAGAATTATGTTAGTGTGGAACACCCTTACGCTATCGACAATGATGTATCAAACTCTCAGTTCAAGACAGAGGGAGCAACCCACTAGGCCATGAGCACAAGTGCCAGCCCCTCAGGTTACATGTGCTTCCTAGCTCCTTATCTCTTGACTTTGGGGGACTTTTTAAGCAATGCAATAAATCAAGGGTATTATTTCTTAGCACTTTCCGCGTGGAGAGCAGGACACTCTCTGAGTGTCAAGGATAGACCGATGTCCCCAGATATGTTTCCTAGTCGGAAATAATGTGAGAAATAAAATAATACTTTTTTTTAAGGCATATATTAGTGAGGGCTGGTGAAACACACCTGTAATCCCAGCACTTAGGGAACAGAAGCAGGAGGATTTCAAAGCTATCCTTGGCTATACAAGTGCGTTCGAGGCCAGCGCAGGCTCCGTACCACCCTGTGTGGTCTTAGATTTTGTTTCATATTGTTTTTCTTTGTTGGTACACACAATAAATTACATAACATCCTTATTCAGTGTGGTTTTCATTTCAAAGCAAGTTGTTAACCGATTTGATTTGATAACATCCTAGTAAGGATTCTGGAGGAAGAATTTTCCCACTAATTGAATGCTTGTGATTGCACCACATACTGAAAACACAACTGTATGAAAGCAAAGAGAAAGAAAAAAAGAAAGACAAGTAGAGTCAGGAAGCTGGTTGACTGAGTCCTGAAAACACAAATACAGCTCTGTCTGATTTAAACTAGAGAATTTCAAATACAGGAGAAATCCAAGGGAACCCACCAAGACCTGAAATGACTGAGGCTACCCAGCCAGTCCTGGAGAATTTCAGCCGAACAGCATCTGGAGGTGCATTTGTGGTATCCAATGTTCCAGCCAGTCCGTTGCCTGACGTGTACCCACCAAGTCAAATCACAGACCTTCAAGCCACACTTGATGGGGAAGAGATCACTCTAACGTGGACAGCACCAGGAGATGATTTTGATGTTGGGAGAGGTAAGAACAAAGAATCTTGTGGGTGTGGCTTAAGTGGAAGATGTCTAATGTGATACAAGAGTGACGAATCAGTTGGAGGAGAAATCAGCCAAGTAGTAATTTTATGATCTGACATTTTATAATTTATCAAACAGATCTTGCTTTTCATGCAAAGACAGTAGCCTTTGGCGGCAGTGTTTAACAGTTAGAACTTGGCTTTTGAAAAATGGATAAGAATTTTGAAAGCGTAAACATTTTTGAGAATAACTAGAAAGAAATTAAATATGGTTTGTTGCAGTAACTAATCCACATGCAACATTTTTTTCTTAGTTCAACAGTATATCATACGAATAAGTGAAGATGTCATTGACCTGAGAGACAACTTCGATGGGGCTCTTCAAGTTAACACAACTCACCTGGTACCCAAGGAAGCCAACTCCATGGAAACCTTTGCCTTTAAACCAGAGAATATCTCAGAAGAAAATGCAACCTATGTATTCATTGCCATTCAAAGTGTAGACAAAAGCAATTTGACTTCAAAACTGTCCAACATTGCACAAGCAGCACTATTCATCCCCCAGGCAGAGACTGGTCCTGATGATCCTGGTAGAAGCCCAAATTCTGGAGTTAGTATTTCTACGATTGTGGGGGCCGTGGTGGGCTCTGTTGTACTTGTGTGTATTATTGGAAGTCTCACTATTTGTATCTTAAAGAAAAGAAGGTCCTCAACAAAACCTGTTACAGCATTTTGAAAAACAACATAAGTAAAAGAATACTCTTGAATTTTTAAATACATCCCATGTGATCACAAACCGATAAAAGTAATTTAAAGGGAGTCTAAAAGAATATTTTAAGCAACTCATTCATGAAAAACTACCAATATTAACATTTATAATTTTATTCATTTATCATGAATAAATAAAATCTGTTTTTATATAGATGTCTAGTTGTACTTTTTTTCTGTATTCTTTTCTGCCAAAGTTTTCTGAAATGATACTTCACATTTCCTGGAGAAGCTAAAATTGCCTATTTAAGTGGCCAAGATACAATATAAAAGAGCAATATTTAGAGGGAAAAAAATGAATGTGGTCTTGATGTCATCACTGTGAGTTAATGGTATTACAGCACCTCAAAAGCTCCAGCTGTACACTATCATTAGTGATAGTGACAGTCGTGCTTACTGTAATGCATGAATACAGAAAATTCTCTTTTAATTTTTTACTTTGTGTGTGTGTGTATGTGTTGGGGTCCAGTTTACCCAGGCTATGAGATGCTTTAGCTTGACAAGGTTCCTGAAGCGATTCACTGTCGGGAACTGGAACTCCCTAACTGCCTCGCCCCTTTTTTGTCTTCACTGTACGGTGGCATATGTTCTCTCATCAATAATAAGATCTGTATAAGCCAATAGTAATAGCAAAATCAATCCCTGAGCTGGCTACTGTGGGCTGGGATGAAACACAGCCATGCTATCCAGAAGTAAATCGCAATAAAGCAACCCAGGTTTATTGCAGAGATTTAAGAAATATAAAACCCAGAAAATTCCCCTAAGTGTTAACAGTCACGTAGAAAACAGCCTCTCCCCACCACCTATCAGCAGGGATTCTTTCTTCCCGGAAAACCCAGGTGCCATCCTGTCTCAAGAAGTTCAAAGGTGCCAAGCGGCTACCCCCACTCTGGTTCCCCCGAACACTTGACCAAGGAGGTGGAGGAACCAATCAGAATAGCACAAGCCCTGACCCTGGAGCCCTGGCTAGGGGACCCCGATAAAAGCCCTGACGGAGGTTTTTCTCTCTCTTGCCTTATTCTCTTGCCTCTTGCCCATGTCTCTCGCCTGTGCAAGGCGCCTGCCCCAAGCCGCCACGCACCCCAAGCCGCCGCATGCCCATCTCATTAATAAAAAAGCTTCGTGCGGTTTTCACAGCAACCCAAGACTGTCTTGTGTTTCTTTGGGGTCTACCCATCCTTCGTGGAAGCAAAGAACCCCATTTCGCAGGGGCCAGAGCTGGACTCCAGGAACCCCTGCATGTATGTGTGTGTGTGTGTGTGTGTGTGTGTGTGTGTGTGTGTGTGCATGTGTATGCTGAGAATTGTGTGTGCCACTATGTGTCTGTGGAAGTCAGAAGACAATTAAGTATTTGATTGAAGTGCAGAGTTAACACCCCTCCTCACCAATACAAAGGTCTTTGCATAATGAACAGAACTCTATACCTTGAAACCCCCATCCAGCCTACCTACCACTATCACAGCACTTTAGAAGGCTCAAGGACAAAGGTGTTCCTAAGTGTCTCATTGTTGGAAGCTGCAAAGGACAATCCTTCATTACCAATATCATAAACAAATGCTTTTAACATGTAAGATTTCAGGGGCAGGGTATTTTAAACATCAATTGCTTTATCCAAGAGTTGCTAATAGGTAGGCTACCTCTCAGGAAGCAGCTATTAACAGTTACTAGAATTACAGATTTTACCAAGCTAGCAGTTGCAGATAGAAGCTGTCTCCCACAGGCTTCAGGAAGTAACTCTCCTTCCACCAGCTCATCTTGCAACATAACAATAATTTTAAAGTTACAACACCAAACAAATCACAGGATACTTACAAAGATTTCCTCAAAGTCAAAGTGTGATTCATCCCAAATATCCCACTATTTTTCTCAAGTATGACTTATATTAAAATCAGCTACTATATTTCTAATGTGTAACTTATCATTTAATCATCTCATTGCACAGATAGTGCATACAGCTTCACAGTCTCTGAGGGTGAGTTCAATACTACATTACAAACACTCCTGCACACATATTCTGCACAAACATACACTCAGGCACACGCACACACACACACATTCCTACACACACGTGCTGCATAAACATACACTCAGACACACGCACACATGTACACAAATATTTAGATATTTTATTTAATAAGAGGATCTCTTTTCTCCTTTTAATTATACCATCTCAGCCTGTCTTCATCACCTACTAATAGAAACTGTAGTCCCTACCTGGTCTTCCTATATTTCATCCAATCTTCTCATTTACATTCCTCACTACCTGGATACACAATATATCCCACACTGACTCCTAGATAAAATCTAAGGGCATCAACCTGTCTCCATGGCAGTGAGGATGTGTGTTTCATTAGTCTCTTCTCTTTAGGTACCCAGCACAGGAAGCACCCAATTGGCAAATGATGGAGCCTTATTATTAATGGGCCTTGCCCCATTCTCTTATCTCTTACATCTGTTCCCTAAGGCGACACAGCAGAAATCGGAGATTTCCAGTTCTGCACAACATCTACACTGTTTGCTTTGCTTTGTTTTTAAGCTCTGTGCCTATGTTAGAAACATGATGTTCGCTGCTCCTCCCTGAGTTTTTAATCATCTTCAGTCTCCCTTTTCTGCCTTCTGACCACATGGCCCTCCTACTTCCCAGCACATGCCCAGACAGAATGGACTACTCCTTTCTTGAGCCTTAGTTCTTCATGTAGTGTTCTAATACCCAGGGATAGTTATCATTTACTACCTGATGGAGTGCTTCCTTGGGTCTCCTTAACTAGAGAGAGTAGAGAGGAAAGGGAGGGACAGAGAAGTGAACACTGTAAAACACTCACAAAATTAGAGCAATGGTTCTCAACCTTCCCGATGCTGCGACTCTTTAATACAGTTCCTCGTGTTGTGCGGACCCCCAATCATAAACTCAATCTCATGGTTACTTCATAACTGTAATTTTGCTACTGTTATGAATCGTGATGTAAGTATCTGATATGCAGATGGTCTTAGGTGACGTCTGTGAAAGGGTCGTTCGACCTCCGGACAGGTTGAAAACCGCTGCTCTAGATCCCGTCAACCACCAAGCCCTAGAATTTCCTGATATCTCAATGAGCCTTCAGCCTGTTTCCCTAATCATAGTCCCAGCGTCTCCGTATGCACTGCCAAACTCTTCTCCAAAGAGAACCATTATGAACCACACACAAGTACAAAGAGTAGGGGGACTAGAAATCCAGTCAAATCCAGCTCCTAGAACAGGGCTGAGGGAGAACTATCAGATCACTCCTGTGAAGAGCAGTGGCACATTTTCTAATTTACACAAGAGAGACATTGGCACTGGCAACTAGACCTGTTTGCAGCCACCATTCACTAAACAACAGAGGTATTTCTAAGGTGAAACTCTGACTCTGCCACTCCCCTCTCTAAAATCCAACTTGGCTTTGCACAGACTGAAACCTGCTCGTGTAACTGACAATGCCTTTCAAGGGTTTCTTCCAGCTCATCTTCTGGTCTCTGACCTCACCATTTCCTCTTGCCATGCAGAGGGCTCTACCTTCCTTCCACGGGTCAATGTTGATTCTGACTGTCACAGTTACTCTCACGGGAACCTGGGAGGCTCTTCTCATTCCCCATGAACTTCACCTCCCATTATCCCCCATTCCGTATCCTGTAGCCACATGGGTAAGTTATGTTCATTTAAAGGTCTTAGCATAAGTACAGAGTTTCCTGGGAAGCAGGCTCTACCTCTCCCAACCTATTTCCCCAAAGGAGGTAACTTTCTATTAGCCTGGGGTTCACTTTAACTCTGAACTGTAACTGCTATTCACTTGTGCTCCTTTCTCTCCAGATGGTGAGATTCTTAAAGGGAATAGATAATCCCTTATTCATCATTACAGTTCTGATACCTATCACCATGCTCAGTAAATATTTGTTCGTCTTTCTTCTGAGTATTAGCTGTAATGAACCAGTCCAGGAGCTGACAGAAGGACAACAAAAGAACCAGCATCCACCTGATACTGGACGCATGAGTTACAAGAGGGAAACATGATTCTTCTGGAGATAAATGTTGAGTCACTGCACGTGAGGAAAAACAACAGATAACTGAGCCATGTCCATGGTGTTCCTGAAACAACAAACTTGACTTTCTTTCCTCTTCGTTGTCCAACCAGCCTTTATCTGGTACTTAGGCTGATTCCAATCTTACATGAATTTTCTTCTGCCTAATACTCTTTCAAGTTCAGTTTATCCAATAACTTTTATAGCACCACACAGTTTCAAGTCACTTTGAAAGACACAAAGGGCAAAGTTGTCCAAAAGCAGCAAAATTTAAAAAAAAAAAAAAAATGTCCTTGGCACCTGAAGAATGCATCCCCTCCCTTCCCTGTGGCACCTACACACAGGACAGCACCCACCCGCTGGTCCTCTTTGTGTCTGCTGTTCCACCTACTCAATGCTAATGACTCTTTTCTCTTTTACTAACACCTTTTCTCAGAGGGGCCTTTACTAACACCCCAGATTCAAGTGACAACAAGGTCACTGTTAGGTTTTCTTTGTTAAATTATCTGTAAAGAATTTAACACTGGCTAAGATATCTTAGAAATTTATTGTTTATCTTGTCCACTAAATATTAGTCATATGAGAGTAGTGGTCAGTCTTAATTCATGAAGAAGAACTGAATCTGACTATGGTAAATTCTCAATAACCAACTGTTGAATGAACGAGAAGCCCAGCGTGATCTGGATACTTGCATCCATATGGGCACAGAATCACGCCACAGAGGCTAATTTAAAATACTTATGCTTTGTGACACCTTGTTCAATTATTTTTCTAATCTTTTCTCTGGAACTTACTAAATGGAAACCTTGGCTCTGGTCACTTATGGTATGTTTTCAAACCAATATCAAGACAAATTGGAAAAGAAAATGATTTACCAGTATTCCAGATGCTACGTTCCTGGACTCTTCAGGGTCACCTTCCGCACGGGTAACCATTACCTTCATATCTAATAGCACAGACTGTCCCCGGCTATGTGCTTCACCCAACTGGAGTCATCTAGTACACGTCGCTTTGTGTCAGGCTTCCTTCAAATATATATATGAGATTCTTTGCTATAGTTCCAGATAGAGAGCAATGTTGGAATTCTTTGCAAGGATAGACTGATGAAAAGGAAATGTTTTACACCCCACATCTGTATACAGTCACAGAAAGCATCCCACTGATTCACACAAGCAAAAAGCAGTTCTTGCAGTGATTTTTGAACACTATTTCCAGGTTCACACATTTGCATAAAGGTCCCTCTGTCTTACCTCAGACTCTTCTCTGAGGCTCTACCTACCTCCTATCAGTAAAGTCATTTCCTTAGGTTCAGTACAACATGACAAGTAATTTGTCAAGTGCCCTAACAAAAATGTTCTCAGAAATACAATGCTTCAAATGTTGCTTGTATATTAGCAAAGGTCCAATCTCTCTCAATTGCCTTTGAGAACAGCCGACATATTTATCAGTGGGTTCTTCTGAGACATTTCTAACTGTAAAGCTTTGATGACTGAGGAAGGAGACCCACGCCGCCATAGCTGTCTGTGACATGGTGGCCTGGGAAAAGCACGCAGGAGAGTGGAGGGATAGGGTCTTCCTGAGGAAAGGAAAATGAAGCCTGCAAAGATGCCAAACTGATCAATAGCCCAAGCCGACTAGGGTTGGTTAAGCAGATGAGAAAGGCCAAACATGAGCAGCATGGCTGAGTCTGCAGGAGTTGACGGCAGTGCCCAACAGGGCAATTTGTCTTTGGAACTTTACTTTGTGTCTCAAGAATAAGATGTGGTAACATATCACTAAGGACCCCCCTGACTAGGAGAAGTTCACTAAGCCTGCAGCTAGGATGGAAGCCACTTGTTATATAGGTACCGGGCTACAGAAGGCACAGCAGAGAAATGCTTCTTCCCCGGTGTTGTCCTCCCTAGCCTGTTGGTCCCACAAATTTCCCTTCTGCTTAAGCTGGAATGGGTGCTAAAAGTCCAAGGAAGCTGAGTGATAGTCTACTGTGTGAAAGTAGCACATTTTCGTTAGCCACTCATCAGTTGATGGACACCCGGGCTGTTTCCATTTCCTGGCTGTTAGGAACAGAACAGCAATGAGCATAGATGAGTGGGAATGTCTATAGTAGGGTATGAGAGTCCTTTGGTTATATTCCCAGAAGCAGTACAGTTGGGTTGTGCAGTAGATCTATCCCTGGGATTTTAAGGAACCTCCACACCGAAGTCCCCAGTGGCTGCACCAGTTTGATATTCTTTACGTCATCACATTCAGAATATGGCATCTGAAGTCTCTAGAGCGAGTTACTACGGTAACTTTTAGTCTGGTCTTCCCTTACACTACTTAACAGTTTAAGAAACACTGCATGGTTGTCAGAGGTTTGCCAAATCTCACAGCTCTAAATCCAAGTTCATAAAACTGATGACGTTACACAAATATCGCCAGGTAACAATTAACTGTCAGCTTCTGGGCTCTGCGATAGCTTTGCTTTAGTTTGGTTATCCCATGAATTGCTGCATATCAATATATGTGCACATGTAAATATATGTACAAATAATTAGATCTGGGTAGAATAGCTAAGAGTTTTCTTAATTAAGTGTAAATGTGAAACTGTCTCTTATTGAAGTTAGACTCCACTAGGCTCCACAGGCTCTGCTGTAGTTCTCACACTCACTTATGTGATGTTATTTTATACCAAGTGTAACAGAGCCACTTCATTCTCCTGTGGTGGGGTTGTTTTGTATTTGTGTTTTTGTTTGTGTTTCGTTAGACAAAGTACTGCCATGTTTCCCGGACTGGTCCTAAACCCTCCTCCTTCCCTAACCCCGCCCTTCCCTAAACCTCATCCTTTCCTGAGTACCCGGATAACAGGTCAATACCTCCGTGCCCAATTCTTCCCATTCTTTTCAATCTATTCTATTGATACCTGACTAGTCACAGTAACTTCAAAGGCAGTGTTTCTCTAACCACCATTCCACCTCAACTTTGAGGATTACATTTCCTTCCTACCATCTGTACTGTATCACACCTGTGTGTTATATATATGCCTCCCTACAGGACAAAGTTGGAACCTCTCCCTTGACCACTGGAGCCCTAGTCTCCATAGTCACCCAGTCTACCTCTACTCCTCCTCTGTTCTAACACAGCATTAGGTATCCAACTTCCAAGCCTTAATTGCAATATCTCCTTAGCTCTTCCCTGAATTCAATTTATTTCACTCCTATCTCTGAAATCATACCTTTTAATATCTAAATATACTATACATATACATGTTCATACAAGTTCAAAATATATGAATATATTAGCATATATGTATCTGTACTTGAATTCAGAGCTATAAATACAAAGAAGGTAAATATCAGAGAAGGAAAAACTCTTCCTCAAGACAGAGACTCGAGAACAGAGTCTGCTATGCACAGAGGGACTCTGCTGAGGTAGAGAGGCACACCTTTGCATGCTGGCATGAGAGATTGGTCCCACATGCTAAGGTAATTCTTGCTACCCACCAATCCCCTTCATTTATGCAGCAAGATGAAAGGCAGGTGGCTGATCTGCAAAGAAAAAAAAAAACCTCATGGTATTTAGAGCTCAAAATAATTTTAGATGGACAGCCTCATAACACACAGAGGTCCCATGCTCAAGATGTTTGACATTAGATCTGTACTAAAATTGCCCAAAGCTGCAATTCATCCCTGACACAGTAGGACTGTTGACAAAAGAAAGTTCAATTTTTCTAGATATTTGTTTATTTTATGTTATGTACATGTATGTTATCTTGTGTGTGTGTATACATACACACACACCCACACACACACACACACATACACACACATACACACACACACACACATATACAGGCGTATATGTGTGTGTGTGTATATATATATATACACATACATATATATATACATATACAGATGTATGTGTGTGTATACACATACACATACATATATATATATACAGGTGAGTGTGTGTGTGTGTGTGTGTGTGTGTGTGTGTGTGTGTGTGTGTGTACATGTGTATGTGGGTGCCTGTGGAGTTCAGACAAAGGCACCAAACCTCTTGAAATTAGAGTTGCACACAGCTGTCAGCCGCTCAAGGTAGGTTCCGGGAGCTAAACCTGGGACCTCTGGGAAAGCAGCAAGTGATTTTAATCACTTAGCTGCTTCTCTAGCCCTGTAAAGTAAGCTTTTTTCTAGGAGGAAGCAATGTCATTCATCTTCACATTTTTAATGCATCTGAGTTTAGCCCTGGACACCAGCATGTTCTACTCTCCCTGGAAAGACCCTCTCCACAAGACCTTGGCACTCCCTGCCTCTCTCTACCACTGTAAGAAAAATGGTGTTGTAACAATCAAAAAATATGTAACATAATTAGAAGAAAATGAACAACGAGAAACGTCAAGGATGAACAAGCTATGGAATCTGGGCTTGCAATGGAAGCACTCTGGAGGATGAGGCAGGATTATTGTAAATTTGAGATTGAACTAATCTACATGGTAAGTTTCAGACCAGCTGGAGCTACATTGAAGATCCTGTCTTGAAATAAATATTTAAATAAATAAATAATAAATAACAATGATTTTAATTCAGCAGAGATGTAGAATATATAGAGATCCTCTCCAGGCTGAGCTCACTTTTCATAAACAGGGTGAGAGGGAAGAAGAGAAGAAAGTCCGTCCTGAAGTTAGGCTCACTCTTGGTATCTCCAGAGTGCACAGTTTCACGAGGCAATCCACTGACAAAGACACCAATACTGTGGACGTGAGCCCCAGCCACAGCATTCATAATGACTCCAAGGCCAAAGTCGACCAAGGAGACAGAGGAGTTAACATCTCGGGCATGCACCTGTAAGAAAATCCCAGAGAAAATGAGTGACACTTACAGAAGATTAGCCGCCGGGTTTTTTAATAGCAATATAATTTGAGTGGCCTTCCTTCATGTAATCTCACGTGTTTGCGTATGTACACATATGATCCGTATGGTAACAGGCTCTTTTTCTCATTAGAAGTTACAGACTTGAGGTTGGGAAGCATCATCTTGTGCTTCGTTGTTGTCTCACACTTGCTGTGAAACCCAATAAAGAAGTCACCATCGGGAAGCTCTTCTGTTTTGTAGGAGGAAAGGGATATTTTGGCTCACAGTTTTGGAGGGTCCAGTCCTTCATAGAAGACATGTCCAGGCAGCCCTGTGAAACATCTCCCATGGTAGGCAACCACAAAGCAGGGCTAGGAATCTCTTGAATTCACACACTGGCAATTCAGAAAGTTATGAAATAAGATATCACAGAAAAATAGGTGTTTAAAGTAGACAGGATGAGATATCACACAAGAATAGAAAATATCTTCCTAATATCTTCCTCCTGGTGATAAAATACAGACTGTATGTCCTGCCTTTTCACTGATTCTAAATTTTCCTAGCCTGATACTAGTGACTGTTCTCTTTCGTCATATTCTAAATCTCTGTTGAATTTCTCACATACTTATAGTTGCTGTAATGACTTCCATCTTATGCTAGAGCCTTCTCAGCTGCTTCCCGTTTCTGCTCCCTTCACAGCCAAACTCCTTGAAAAGATCTGTCTATATGTAGCATCGGACTTCATCACCATCCACTCTCTCCCAAACCTGACTCCCTCAAACTTGTTCTTATAAAGTTTTGAAAGATCTATACGTTAGCAATGTAATAACTTATCTTATTACACAGTGGAGCTAATTTAATTGTCACCTCATGCTTGCACACACTCACAATGAAGAAGTTGTCACTGCAAAGCACTTCTGTTTTGTAGGAAGAAGGATTTATTTGGATTCACAGTTTTGAAGGGTCCACGGACCCCAGGCTTCACTTTCAAACTTATACCAACTCAGCAAATGCTATCTTCATACAGTCGTACATTCAAAGCACACTCACCGGTGTGCACAGCTACAGTGAGTCTACGTGTTTGACAAAGTCAAGGAGGATTGTCTCCTGAACGCCCTTTGTTACTGCTGGCCCTTATCGAGCTTGTTGCTACCATGGTCTCCTTGTTTCTCCTGTAGTATGAAAGTTCTATGGGGGTCTCTAGTCCCTCACTGGGCAGTGTTACTGGTACACATAACAATGGTGATGATTATCCCCCTCTAGCAATGCCCTTTGGGTAAGGCAGTGCCACTCGGTTAAACTAGTGATTCAATTGAAACTCCAAAAAGAATAACTAAGAAACATCTATTGTTCGGAAAAGTAAGTGTTTTTCACGTATAGTTACAGGATCAGGTTAAATATGTTATGCCAGCTGCTTTGGAATTAGTAACTTAGGAAATATTAGTAACCTAAGGAATAACATAAAAGTAAGAAAACATATTTTAGCTAGGGACTTGTTTGGTCAGGGTTAGGAAAGCTAGAACAAAAAAGACCAAAAGCTTAATTGCTAGGGCCCATGGGTTTTGTCCATGAAAAACAGGCCCATGATCAGGAAGTAACAAATGAGTTTCAGTGCACATTGTTAGGTTTGAACTTCCTTGACCACAAATAAATCAAGTAGTTCCTGGTTTCTACAATTAAAAGTTTGCTGATGAGTTTGGAGTACACCCTGAGGATACAGAGCTATGCAGCAGATTCTCTTTTAACCCAAGAAAAGCAAAACAACCCTTACTTAAAGTGTTCTAGTTATAATAAACTTGTTTCACTGTGTTAACTAAATAAGAATTGTGTAACTATTGTTACTATTGGATACTATTATTATTGTTACTATTGGATACTATGACGTGTAAGACTGCTACCTGCCACAATAGAAGCTGGCTGTGAAATCGCTTGGCTTGTTTAAACTGTCAATATATAATAGAAAAACTACTGCTTCTAGGAATAGTTGAACTGTCGGGAGAAAACATATGGAGAACTAGGTGTTCAGGTGTGGGGTTTAAGATAACTTGTTTTTAAAAAATATGGTATTTGTAATCAGTGAAATGTAAAGCCTGCAATCATTACGTGAAGTTAAAAGTTTATGATTAAAATGTGATTTTAATGTGATCTTTCCCCATAAGAGGCTTTCTCTAGAAATACATATGAGATATATGGAAAAACAGAATGACAGGAGAAGAGAGAGAAAGAGAAGAGAGAATGAAATTAAAAACAGACACGAGTCAGTAGAGAAGGAGAGATCAAAGGTCTGAATAAAGAGAGAAGTCTGATTGCTCTGGAAGAGGGGTGGATCTGTTCCTACTGTTCGCAGACTCTGCCTCTCCCTCCCCGGCTGCTGAACTCCCGCCGGGGCTGGACACCGGAAGTAAACTGTAGGAGCTACCCTTTAGGCACAACTCACCTCGTTCTAAAGCATTTTCTTCTTTCTTTTATCTCATTTTTATGCACATGTTGTGTATCACTCTTAAAAATTCCAGGCATTTATACGGTGTCAGCCGGAATCACCCAGGGCCTGGAAATACAGTGGCTTGTACTCTGTATACCTTGGGGGTAGGGACTTCTATTTTAATAAGATTAATAAACGTTGAAGAATTCTATCAGGAGACACAGAGGTGAGGAGTTGAGGCTTAAGTGAAGAGAAACATTCAATAGTGTGATTATTTCGGGAAAGAATAGTCGGACAGAAAAGTTGAAATAACTGGGTCCCTGAGAGGAAAAAAAACAACTTTTCATATTTATGTGAGTAATCCAGTATGGATGGAGCACAACGTGAGAGGAAGAGGATGAAGGAGAGAGCAGAAAACCCGTCAGAGGCCAGATCTGACAGCTTTGTAAGTCATGTAGGAGCTGAATGCTGAATGTGAAAGAAAGCCATTGGGCAGGGGTTTATACGGTAAGACTGTGAAGAAGGGTCCTAAAATCGAAGATTCAAGGCAGGAGAACCAGTAGAAAACACTTCCCGTGAGAAGCTGCCGTCTGCCTCGCTGCACGTGTCTGTTAAATTGAATGACTGAGTACATACACAAATGAACATTAAAAGACTATTCACAAACTCATGACAACCGGCAGAAAATAATAAAAAACAGTCATCAGTTATAACAATAATAGTATCCCAACCACAACGGCAAAGGAGAAATAGCAAAAGGGGGAAAGCTAACGCACAGATTCCAGGAGATGTCTACACAGACACCAAAATGCCAGACTCCCTGCCTTCTTCAGCTTCAGGGTTGTGGGAAAGGTGATTCCAGCACAGTCGGCGTGGGAGTTAACCACGGCATCTGAGAACCACCGTGTTGGAGCATCCGAGCGCGTGTGAGGTGACTGTCTCACAGAGGTCTGCATCTGTGAGCCGGGCTCATGGCTAAGACAGTGGTATCTCCTTCTTTAGAATTCACTTCACAAAGACTAGATCTCATATTACAAAGACTGGCGTTGACTGTGAATCATTCTTACTTGCCTCTTTGAAAGATAGAGGAGCCAGGTGTGGTGGTGCACACCTGTAATGTTCATCCCTCGAGAGGAGGCAGGAGCATCAGGAATTCAAAGGCAGCCGGGGATACAAAGCAAGTTAAAGATCAACCTAGGCTATAGGCTTGTCCTAGGAGGGAGAGAGGAAAGGAGGGACGTGGGGGAGGAAGGATGGAAATACAGATTTTTCAAAACTGATTTACTGTTACCCAGTGCTTAGACCCTTCCAGTCGCACAGCTTTCCATGGAGAAGTCTTCGAGGGAAAGCCAGGAGGAAAAGAATACAGAAATCATTTTAATAAAAATCACCTAAAGAAATAGGGAAAGGATGTTTCTAGAACTTTGTGGCAGTATGATCTTTATTGCTGTCTACTTTGATTTCAGATCCAACTGAAAATGGCATGAAAATATTTTCTGCCTCAAAATTATCAAAAACGAGTATTTAAGTACCAAAAGAATCTTACTTAAATGTAAGCTGTTTTTTTTTCAAGTCAAACCTGCCTATGAAAATTCCATCCTGTAGCCTAAAAGTTAAACAAAATAGAAATTATTTTGTCTTGTACAAAGTCAATCACAGAACTCCACATTCTCTCGATTCTTCTACTGATAACCAATGCTCAGAACACAAACTCTCAAAATCATTTCTGAGATGAGTCTCTTTCTAGTCGTCCTTTTGAAATATAACACATGACCCATATTTTTTTCAAGCTATAGGCTCTATAGGTGAATGACCCAAGATTAAATACCACCATTGTCCCTCTCTGGAACTGTAACCTAGGTGATTTAGCCTCTCCATGCTTCAGTTTTATAAAGATTAACCTACCCTAAGCGCTTTTATGATCGCCCTCATCGTGAGAAGCCTTCTCAGTCTGGCTCCCTCGTGCTCACCAACATCTTTGCACATTGCCTTGTGTCTTATTCCCCCGTGAACCCCGTCTCATCCATGCAGTGAGGCTTTCAGGTTTGGAGGCAATGCCAGCGTGTGCTCGTTTCTGTTCTTGAAGACAGAGCCCTGGATGAGGCACATAGATGGACTCACTCCTTTTCACATGAATTAAAAATGCTAAGGAAAAGCAAGGAATAAACATTCATCGATGGAGGTCTGCGATGTACTGGAATAGTAGGACAAAGTCTTCCCTTTCTTTCACTCTTTCATCTGCTTGCTTGCTCGCCACAGGGTCTCAGGCAAAAGTGCCAGCCACTAAAACCAGCTTCACACACTGTTTCGTTTTAACATTCACAAAATTTCACAAAATTACTGTTCCTGTTTTACAGGGAAGAAAATTGAGGCTGAGAGTTTAAAAATCTCTCTAAGCGAGTTTACAATCTAGAAAGATATTATGTATGTCAGAATAGCAAAAGCAATGGCAAGGGTATATAAAAACAGCAAAAACAGTGGTTTAAGCAAATTCAAAGAAATAAAGCTTTCTTCTTTAGGAAGATTTTACAAATGAGGCCACACCTTGACTGGACTAACAAGGATAAGATAATGCCAATGGTTAAAGGTAAAGGTGCTCCAAGAAGCCACAGTCTTATTCCGACACCCACACTACTTTCTCTAGTCTTAGGCAGGCTCTTCATCCCCCATGTCAACCCTATCGTACCGTATTTACCATTTTACAAAACAGACGCACGAACACAGGGAAATTGGTTAGCAAAATAGCCTATAAAACGTGATATAGCTATTTATCAGGGCTTATTGGGAAGTCAAGACGCCTGTATGATGTCACTTAGCTTTTCCAACATCTCATAATAATTCTGACATTTCAGAAAAGGTAAAGATTAAAAAACACAACCCTTACAAAGAAATATGTGAGGACTAAGCGACCAGGACAAGAAGGAGTCAAGCTCAACCGACACCCGAGCCACCTCATAACGACATTGTGCAACTGTTCCAAGCTGTAAGGTCCTTTGTTCAGTTGAAAATAATAACCCTTAGGCGAAGTATATTAAGTTCTCAAGTTACAAAAGGACTTGGAACATTCAATATCATTGGAAAGCTGCAATAAACCGGTAGCTATCATGGAAGGTAATAAAAGAAAGCTGTCCCTTGATCTGAAGCCATTTTGGAAGCATTGTGATTATCTGGTATGCCTCTCCAGGATGAACAGAGAGTCATGAGTCACTGCTACTCCCATTTCAGCCCTGTTTGCTGTTGACTTTCTCATGCAACCCTTTTCATCTGCTCTTTCCTGGTGTTTTCCTTTCTCCGTTGGTCACCTCTCCCCTATAAACAGACCCTGAGCACTTAGGCTTCTACTGCTATTATGGTGATGATGGCGGTGATGGTGGCGGCGGCAAGGACAAATACCACAACTATGAGGACGACTACAGAAACAGCCCCAAAGGAAAGAGCCCTTCAATAAATATTTGTTGCCTTAGCTGTCTTAGAAAACATAATGACTTCATTTAATGTAATCTCCATTGGTATCAAGCAGCTACGTCTGTAGAATAAATGCCAGAAGGAAGATCACCAAGAAATATGAGCATGTCCCTCTACAAAAATATGCAAATATTCTGGTCTTGATTCAAATCCCTAAGTGGAGCAGTCACATAAATACCCTCCTTCCGTTGCCATTCATTATCCCACTGTGCCAACATGGCGCCAGGTCTGAAGGTCCTGCTGTTCCTCAGCCTGCATCTGCTGCAGGAGGTGGGAAGCTCCATGGTCCATCTGAACAACAATGGGTACGAGGGTGTGGTCATTGCTATCAACCCCAGTGTACCAGAAAACGAAGCGCTCATCCAAAGCATAAAGGTAAGAAGGATTTTTATTGTCTGCATGTTTTCATGTCAGTGATTACTTCTGCCCAGGCATCTAGACTCACGTACACAGTTACACCTTCCCAAAGCTCCTGGACTGCATTTGTCATATATGCACCATAGTCTACAGTCACGATGAGTATGCGCTTAGCATTACATTTTTATTATACATTAAAATTAGTGCTTAAGTTTTTAAATAAATTCTTAACTAGTTAGGGCAACAGATTTTAAAGCAAGCAGAGTCATGCTCTCATATTTGATCTCAATGAAGTTGCTCTTACAAAGTCTAAATAGCAAAATCACAACTTAAGCCCTAGCTGTTTGTTGTCTTAAACAGTTCTCCAGTTGCTCCTACATGCTGAACTTTGGGAAACCTAAAATCCTTACCTAGCTTACCTTAAAGAAAAACATTACACATTTTTGAAGCTGATTTGCTCCTGATTTTGTGTGAACCGGCATAATAAAAGCATTTAGCATATAGCACTTAAATATGTCCTGTGCTCTTAGGCCCTCGCACCATCAGTAAGACGTGTCTAAGAGCAGGGATTCCTCAGAGAAATGAGAAAGTAAGTCACTTGTAGTCATCCAATAAATGACAACACTCAAATTAATCAGCCTTATATATTTTTTATTACCACTTGGTAAAATTTTGTCTTTTATGATACTTGATGTTAATTAAAAACGTTTACTAGATTTCTTTTTAGTTATCTTTTCTATGTATAGTGCATTCATTAAAGACAAAGTTAACATCGAGCATAGCAATTATATACCAAACTTTAAATTCTAACATTGTGTCACTGGGGGCTTTAAAATATAAGATTCAGAAAGTGAGAAAGCTTTGTCACTCTTACATGATACCCTGTGCATAATACTTTAGCTCCAGGGACACTGGGGGAAAATATATATATATATATAAAGAAGAGGGCCAAGCAGCTTAACTTTGCAACATTCTCTTGAGCACTAGCCCAGGTCCTCTTTGGCTGCTTACAGGGTGTCTTTTCCGCTTGATTCTCAGTGTGTGTCCTTGCTCTTTGGGTCTCCAGCAACCCTGCTTCTTCTACTCTGTCCTCACCGCAGGCTAACTGTAGAGAAGTGTTAGCCTCAGTATCTTGGCGTTTGTAGTTCCTTTCTAATTCCCAAAGGCATGAATCATCTTCAATTGCTCTCCGCTGCTGTTGGTGCATCGGATCCATTGCCGTACCTCAAAACGGCGCTTAGCGTCTGCATGTGGATCAGCCCCGCCTTCTAACATGACAGTGATCTTGTTTGCCAACGCAGCACGATAGAGGGAGTGCAGCCATTTTGATTGACAGCATTCACTTGCTCAGCTCTTCACAGAAGGGCTTTGACGGTCTTATCCAGGCCACATGAGAAAGCAGCACTATGAGAAAGAGACCGAACATCTATCTTCCTGTTTGTCATTCACTGGAAGAATCTCGCAGTTTCTGCATGTCCAGCTGAGAATGCCCGCTGCTACGCAGATCTGCTTTCCTGGCCAGCTCTAGGCAGGGATATTGGACATGATTCTCTTTTCCAACTTTACTTCCTGCTGGAGGCCAGGTTGCCGACTGTTAGACTCTTAACCCTTCATCTCATTTTCTGAGCATCTCGCACAGACTTCCAACCCTAATTATTTCTACAACTGACCCAATGCCTTCATTCCTAGCTCCAGCCTATGTCTCTGGCTATAAGAGTGTACAGGTAAAAACACACGTGAATTTGGACTCACAAAAAGAAACTTACAGACGTAAGAGACTTCGTAAAAGGATCCTGTTTGAGGGAAAGATTTGATTTGCTTCTACATACTTTAGTGCCATTTTGTTGCGTGCCATTTTTACCAAAATGCACTTTTAATTTTGTCAGGATATGGTAACTCAAGCCTCTACTTACCTGTTTGAAGCCACCGAAAGAAGATTTTATTTTAGGAATGTGAGCATTTTAGTTCCCATGACCTGGAAGTCAAAATCTGAGTACTTAACACCGAAACGGGAGTCATATGACCAAGTAGGTGTCACATCCGTCTCCTACACTGCTTGTGCCTTTTGCAGATGAACACTTGTACCTTTGGGTAATTGCTGATCATTTTGTTTGGAATGATTTTATTTATTTTTGTTTGTTTGTTTGAGACAGGGTTTCTCTGTTGTAACTCTGGCTGTCTTGGAACTCACTCTGCAGACCAGGCTAGCCTCAGACTCACAGAGAGACTCCTGCCTCTGCCTTCTGAGTGCTGGGATTTAAGGCGTGTGCCATTACCACCTGCCTGTGTTCAAAATGAAACTAAGCGTTTATCAATGTCGATGAGACAGTCCTTGTTTGTTAAGTTTCCTGTTTCTAAAGCTCTTGAAATCTGACTGTGTTGGTTCTGCATTTTAGGCAGATGTCATAGTTGCTGACCCTTATCTAAGACATGGAGACGATCCCTACACGCTCCAATATGGACAATGTGGAGACAGAGGGCAGTACATACATTTCACTCCAAACTTCCTCCTGACTGATAACCTGCGTATCTATGGACCCCGAGGTAGAAATACCTATCTTATGCTTCTTATTTCCAGTGGGTAAAAATCAAACCACTACCATTAATGTGAAGTTTTTTTTTAAGAAAGGAAAATTCAGCATTAAGTAATACCTTCATTTTGAAATATGCTAATTATATTCAACTTGCTGTGTATGTAAATTCAATAGACAAAAAATGAGTCATTTGTTGATTTCATTCCATTTTATCTTTTTTGAGCTAATGAAAACTGATTTTTAGAATTCTTCAGTTCAGGTGAGAGTGAGAGATTTAAAGTAGAAGGAAAGCATACGTAAGTTATTTTAAGTATAGCTTCATAGGTGGCAACCTTCTCTCTCAGGCAGAGCCTTTGTCCACGAGTGGGCCCACCTCCGCTGGGGAGTATTTGATGAGTACAACACGGACCGGCCCTTCTACATGTCCAGACACAACACTGTTGAAGCAACAAGGTAGCACTGCGTGAACCAACCTGATCCCCCATCTTCTTATTTAATGCTTCCTCAGCTCTGTGTCTTGGCTATTTCAAGTACAATTCTAGGAATACTACTCAAGCCCTAAGTGTGAACTGGCAAGACGTTTAAGCCTCTAAGTTAAAAGTAGCAGACAATTAGAATATTGAAAAATATTGAGAACACCAGAAACTGGTGTGCTGGGGAAATGATTCTATGAGAGAATGCCAGTCAGATGAAGGAGGGCCCTAGAGAAACCCCTCCTCCACCCCCTCCATGGTGTGAGGTCTGCAGAGCTACCTGGAGGCTTGCACAGCGACTGGGCTGCTCTTGGCTACTCCCCTACTTCCTCTTTCACACCACAGAACTGTGCGTGTAGACAAAGCCTATTCAACCTTCAACTACTTTTCCTCTTGATCTTTCTGTTTCTCCCACTGAAGTTAGACGCCCTGTAGACAGCTCCCAGACAACATGTGTGGGCCTCTCTCAAACTTCTACTAACCAGCTTTAACTGTCCCAATGGATTTTAAGATCCATGAGGACTGTGCTTTTTTAAATCTTCTATCATAAAATCAAAACTAAAAAAGGATTATCAAATAAAAGACATTTGATGCATTAAACAAATGAATGAGTTTCCTTATGATCAATCGTGAAAATATATTTATTAGTGAAAACAAGTTTCTAAAACCCCACACACTGAGTCCCTGTATGGCACCCAGAAACTTGGAGTCTCGTCCTATGTAAGTTCAGTTTTGGGGCCACCTCTTTTGAAAAACATTGTAATCTCCAGTGTCTTGGCAATACTGACAGGTCTGTGAAATGAACTAACTTTATGGAGTATGAATTGGAAGAAATTATATATATAAACAAACTTTTAGGGTCCTTGCTCATATTCTCCCTGGCTCCCCACCCTCGGACAGGGTTTGACAGTTAGCTTGGCTGTGAAGCTCAGTGGTTTGACGCATATGCTCTTCCAACTCTCCCTTTAGCCTGGCTCGCTCATGATAAAAGTTTAAACTGCAAATTACTATCCACGTAAAGCCATGTAGTTTATATGTGGAAACATAAGAGAATTTTAAACACATTTTGACTTCCCACCCTTCACTAAAAAAACCAATTCCTCGGTAACACTTAGCTAATTTAATCATGATAACATCCATGTAAGATTGAACCTTAGCACATAACCACAGAGAAAATAGATTTCTTGACCGTATTAGGAAGTCGACAGGTGTTTAAGAGTGTACACTGAAAATACAGTGTTTACTAAAACCAGGGTGTGTAGGGGTAAACGTTGGTGCGTAGGGGTAAACGTTGTACCTACTCTGATCAAAACGAAATGGTCGGTGCTTGACCAAGAAGAGCTGTCACTGAGAAAAAGATCTCAGGACATTAGTCTTTATTCCTGACTTGCCTAGGTTCAATTTAAAAACAAGAGAGAGGGAAGGAGGCTTCAGAACTGGGGCTGCGGGGTTAGCTTTGTAGTAGAGGGCCTAGCGTGCACAGGCCCTGGGTTCGACAGCTAGCACACAAAAGGTAACCCAATTCTTTCACCATAGATGCTCCACGGGCATTTCTGGCAGATATGCGGTCCATGAATGCCAGGGAGGCAGCTGTATAACAAGGCTATGCCGGCGAGATTCAAAGACAGGACTGCACGAACCCAAATGCACATTTATCCCAAACAGATCCCAGACTGCCAAGGACTCCATAATGTTCATGCAAAGTCTTGATTCTGTAAGTATTTTCCATTTTTCTCACAGAGGAATCCTTGCAAAGGGTTAAGTGGTGACGCCGTTTTCCTGCTGTGATACTGTGTATCCACAAAGAGGAAGAAAATGACCCAGACAGCGGGTTAGAGGCTATTTTCCCCAGCCCAGGTCAGGATGTGTCTCGGGAGTATCTTATCCCTTCTTATCGACCTATTCATTGTCTTCAGCTGTAGCACAGTACCCTGCTCAGTTTGGGTCACATAATATAATAACTGCCCAGCACCCTTCCC
This sequence comes from Cricetomys ansorgei, assembly GCA_026225945.1. Lineage (NCBI taxonomy): Eukaryota > Metazoa > Chordata > Mammalia > Rodentia > Nesomyidae > Cricetomys > Cricetomys ansorgei. Next base: position 5,216,377 of record JAMJFZ010000558.1, read on the forward strand.
TCACTGATGTCTGTTGGATGTGTGTGTATACTCACAACCTTACTTTAAATCTTTTCCCAAGTGTTATTCAGCTGACGTTCCAGATTTTCCACTGTCTCCTCACAAAAGCTTGCCAAACCATTATACAGTGTTAATACTTGGACAATAGAGCAGATATATGAACAAAAGCTCACCGAGATCATGGTTTAAATGCACAGTTTGATGGGTATCAAAAGGCGTGTTGGAGTCAACGGACCCGACCAAGAAACCCAACGTGTTGATTTCAAGCTGTCACTGAGAGAATGCTGCTGAGTCTGATATTTAATTCCTTCATTTTAAAAATTGGAATTAAAATACATGTTTTCCATTGTTATTGTTTATAAGGTCTAATGTAAACAAATATAAGCTCGGTGCTTGATGCATTAAAAAAAAAATAAAATAAAACCAAGACACTCTTCCCTTAAATCTAATTCAGGCCGGGAAGGTCCTCAACAGGCTAGACGAGGAAGCAAGACGCTAACTTGCTAACGAGAGCAGCCGCAAGTCTTCAGTCCACGGTTTAGCTTTAGAAGTTCCAACAAGCGTGAGCTGTGTGCATTGATAGCGTTAATCACTTCAAGCACATAAAATGGATGTCAAAAGATTTGATTATAAAGTGACTCTCTGTCGGGAGATAAATCCTGCTCGGGATTTGTGCAGGAACTAACTTTATATATGAAAAGGAAGGCGATCGCTTATAAGTTACTGTAGCACCATGTTCTAATTGATTTTTTTTCAGGTGGTTACATTTTGTACAAAAGAAACCCACAATACAGAAGCCCCAAACCTACAAAACAAAATGTGCAATCGCAGAAGCACCTGGGATGTAATCAAGGAGTCTGCTGATTTTCAGAACGCCTGCCCCGTGAGAGGAACGGAGGCGCCGCCTCCACCCGCATTTTCGTTGCTGAGGTCCAAGCGGCGAGTGGTCTGCTTGGTGCTAGATAAGTCCGGAAGCATGAGCTCAGTAAGATACTTTTTGCTGGATTTCTTAAATTGGGTATTTAAGTTAAATACGGAAATATAATTTAACCTTATTTTAGTTCTAATAAACTAACACATGTATATTTATGTTGGTGATCGTGAGATAGAAATGATGGTTAGAGTGAGATCGTAAGATTATGGATAATTTTTATCCAGTAACTTTGCGCTCTAACTATGAAAACTTTAACCATCTACACAGACAGAAATTAAGTCAGAGGCAGCGGTGTCTGCCTATAATCCTACCCACTCAGGAGACTGAGACAGGAACGTCACCTGTGACCTGTAGTTTTAGGCCATGCTGGGCAACTTCACAATATTTCATCTCAAAAAAAGAGAAAGAAAAGGAATAAATGAGAATTATCTATGACTCCACCATTGGACATATCATTTCAGTCTCTTCTTACTCTTGGTGTTTCTTTTCTTCCTTCAAAAAGTGTAATTATATTTTTTATGTTTTATAATCTGAACGTTTACATTATGTACCCTTTAAACTCCCCACGGAAGAAGAATTCGTGAAAGCATTTGTAACTGTTATACCATATGTACATACCATAATTTAGTCAGTTCTCCATAGTTGGATATCTTTGACACTTTTCTACTTGGTATTTATTTAAAAATACATTTTTAAATGTTTAATTCAGAGAAGTTCTTGAATACATTGTTAAATAAAAACTACGATTTTTGTAACTGTAGTAAGTAGCTGGCAGTTTCAAGGTGTGTTTTAATTTTATGTGTATGAGCGCATTGCCTACATGTATGTACCTGCACCACTTGTGTGTCCCGTGTTTGCAAAGGCCAAAAGAGGATATCAGATCCTCTGGACGCAGAGGTACGGACAGCCATGGACCATATCCGGGTGCTGGCCACTGAACCCGAGTTGTCTACAAGAACAGCAAGGGTGCTGAACTGCTGAGCTAACTCTCCAACTTCCAATCTGGTGTTTTTAAGACTGTTTTTTAATGAAATGAAGAAGCTAAACCTTAAAAACGCACCAATGAATTAACAAGATCTGTAGCCCTTGGTGATTTTCGTCTTTCGCTAATCCGTCAAGGTTTAAAGACTTAGAATTGTTGGTATGTTTTTCTCTTACAGGGCCACCCTATCACTCGTCTCATCCGAATGAATCAAGCAGCAGAGCTGTACCTAATTCAAATTATCGAAATGCAATCCCTGGTTGGCATGGTCACATTTGATAGTACTGCCACAACCCAAAATAATCTAATAAGAATGGTCAATGACAGCTCCTATCTAGAGATCAGTGAAAAGCTGCCCCACCGAGCAAGTGGTGGGACTTCAATCTGCAGCGGACTCAAAGAAGGATTCCAGGTTTTGAAAACTTTAATCGCTATCGCTTGCCGTTAACTACTTCTTTTAACTTTCAGCAAGGGTCTTGAGTTCACGGGTTCCTCGTCTCGTAATACTCTAACCTGACCCAGCCAAATCATCTGTGACACGAAAAAAATAGCCTTTCCTACGCTCTGTCCTTGACAGCGGGAGCCCCTCTGTTCAGTCGTCCCCTGATGTAACATCAGAGAGCTAAAGGGCCCTGGGGAACGACTATGGGAGGGGGAATCGGTGATCCAAGAGAGTCATCGTGACCTTATTAGGGAGCCTTTCTGGTACCCGCATTGTATGAATTTCTGAGTAGAAAATGATGCCATTGCAGAATGTATGGGAGACGGACATTAGTAATATTTAACACAACTGGCAAGGAAATCCCTGGCTCATCAAAATAAATCGCCATCTAAAATCACAGAGCGGAAGGTGCCCCTCAGGCAGCAAAGGACTGAGCACAATGAACACAGATGGAGGTGTAATTAAATTAAAATCATGAACCAAAAAAACTAGGAATGCTTTTTCATTGCTGTAGCCAACTGTGTGTTAACAAATCTTGATAACCACTTATTACACCTCAGCTAGGCTGAGGCTGTGTATCATCAAATATTAAGTCGCAAAACAGAAAGCCACTTCCCTCACTAATCCTCTCCTTACCTCCAACAGGTGACCGCTTCTCTTAACACATTGGCTTTAAAAGCATGTGGTCCCAGCTGTATTGTGGTCTAAATGTTTTGGGATAACTCAACTCAGAATGTCAGTTTTCTCAACACAAGCCTCGCTCTGGAGGCACAGCTCACTTACTAGGTTTTCCCGGAGAGTCCCCCAAGCCTGCCTATGTTATCCCCACACCCGCAAACCTGGCTCTATAGCACAACTTACCCACCAGCTCTCCCTGGAGAGTCCATCCAAGCCATCCCCACAGTCCCAGATTACCTGGGTCACTTGCCTACCTGCAAGTACTACCTAGGATGGTAATAAGAGCAGCTTCTATGACTCCAGATTCCACTTGTGAGCAGCGCGAATCTTCGTGCTTTTGAGGACTGAGCATATCAAGACTCCAGCTTTCAAAACCTATACACTACAACTAGCTCCATATGCCAACTCATAATGCAAAAAGTCTCCTTTTGCTCACTCTGAGGCAGAAGCCTCAGGACTCCTCCAGGATTGAAATGCAATTTATTCTTACTTTGCATTTATTCAGAACTGATTTTCTGTGCTTAATAATGTGGCTTTTTCCCTTCAGGTAATTACCTCCAGTGACCAGAGTATTTCCGGTTCTGAGATCGTATTGCTAACAGATGGGGAGGATAATCAAATAAGGTCCTGCTTTGAAGAGGTCAAAAACAGTGGTGCCATCATCCACACCATCGCTCTGGGGCCTTCTGCTGCCCCAGAGCTAGAGATTCTGTCAAGCATGACAGGTACAACTGCGGAACAGAGTTCGGACAGAAAAGTCATCTGTGGTCTTTTCCATTACACATGTTCTTTCTCTGTAAGCTGAAAACTGCTCAAGAATCCCCCGTCTTAACATCAGTCTTTCCCTCTCCCTGCTCCAGTTCTTCTCTCCCGCCTCTGCTCTTCCCTAATCGACTTCTCGTGTTATTCATTTCCTCCTGTCATCATTCATTCTTCACCCAATTTCAATCAATGCCACTAATCAGAGCCTTATTTCTCTACGGTTTCTCGACTGCATCCAAAATTATTCCTCAGTTTAAAACCATCGTTCACTCCCATGGAAAATGTTTTGACATCCCAATTTTATGGAAGAATGAATGGAAACCAGGAGCCTATAAACGATTTGCCTAAGGTCATAGGGTCCTGTCTGCCCATTCAGACCTCATCCGATCACGGAATATTTCTGTAGAGTCCTAACACATTCACCCAACCTCCTGTGTGGGCTACCTCAATACTCTTCCAGATGGACTTTCTGCCATTTATCAGCTCCATAAATGTGCAATAAATAACATATTTTAGGCGATCATTTCTCCTCTGCAACCTCTTCTGTCTTAACTTCTTACATGCAAATATCCCCCCTCTTCCTTTAATGTCTCCATCACCTATTTTCTATAGTTCAGCAATTTTTACTTCATTCTAAGCAGCCAATATCTAATTGATGTGGCGAGATGATCGTTGATGTGGTTTTGATCCAGCTAGATAACCAGCCATTAACTTATAAGAACTTGCTTGAATTCCACTTTTGTAGTCTTACATCATACCCAGGCTTTGCTAACGCAGCGTGTACTCACTTTTGGTAACTGACAAATCTAAGAACAATGTAAATTCTTTAAATTTCCCTTTGTTCTTATCACGCTTATTTTGAGCAAGGTTTCAGTAATTACAGAATTCTACTTAGGACACTATATCATTGAGGAGCTTGAAAAGCAGTCCTTCAGGAATGTATAGTAAAATGTTAAATAGATTATTAAACAGATCAGTGACTGCACAAAGTTGGAATTTCACATTTAAAACTCTCCTTTAGGAGGGCTTCAATTTTATGCCAATGAAGACATAAACGGCCTAATCGATGCTTTCAGTGGGATTTCATCCAGAAGTGGCCTCATCTCTCAGCAGGCTCTGCAGGTCAGCAAAGACCTTTGTCTTCTCAATGACTCAACAAACTCCCATTATCATAATTACTAGCTGTTCTTCGCTAACAAATAACTCTTTCCCAAAATGGTTCTTTTGTATACAAGAAACACATCCTTACTGAATGTGGTTTTCCATGGCTTACACATATCTCATCTCCTGCAATCTTTTATTACTTTTAATATTATTTTTCAATCTTTATAATTATTATAAATTTAATTTTAATAATTCATTTTATTCCTTACATGTTATTTTTATTGGAAAAAGTCTTTAACACTCAATTGTTTCCATTCAACTATGTTTAAAAAAACCCAAATTATACTGTAACTAAACTTTAAAATTCCATCATAATAACATACAATTTTACATGTTTGTTTTTTTATTTCTGCAACAGTTGGAGAGCAAAGCCTTGAATATTACAGGGCGGACATGGAAAAATGGTACTGTGCCTGTGGACAGCACCGTTGGCAATGACACGTTCTTTGTGGTCACCTGGACAACGCAAAAGCCAGAAATCATTCTCCAAGATCCAAAAGGAAAAAAATACACAACCTCAGATTTCCGAGAAGATAAGCTAAATATTCGCTCTGCTCGACTCCGCATACCAGGCATCGCAGAGGTGAACCTAGTCTTCCCTTTTCACCCATTAACACTTTATGTTAGAAAATGGCTCCATCTCCTGTGTTCTCAATACTAAAACAGTAACAGACAGTTTACCTTAAAATGAGCATAATAGGATACATAAGGATTCATACCCACATTATTATTTTATAAAATCAGTTATTTAAAACCATTAATTAGACAGTACCTCAGTAGTGCACTGGCTTAGCTTGCAGGAGGCCCTGGCTCCATTCCTAGCATCAGAAGAGTATTTCTTCTTCTTCTTTTTACTTTTCTAAGTAATCATATATCCTTAGCACAGAGTAAGAAAACTCCAGCAAGCTCTTAAAGAGGGTTTCTCCAGACAGGAACTTGGACGTACAGCCTCTCAAATAAGAATGCCAGATCTCAGTTGCTGACGGTCACAGTGACCACTCGAGCAAGAAGCCCTACCAGGCTCCCCGTGATGGCGACTGCTCACATGAGCCAAACCACAGCACAGTACCCCAGCCCGACGATCGTGTATGCGCGGGTCAGCCAAGGGTTTTTGCCGGTTCTGGGAGCCAACGTCACAGCTGTTATAGAATCTGAAGATGGACACCGAGTCAGCCTGGAGCTCTGGGACAACGGGGCAGGTAACAGGAACTGCATCGACACCGCTGAACCTAAAATTCACTCTCTGGATTCTATCTCAGTGCTATCTATATCTATCTGTATGCTTTAGAACTGTGTGTTTCAAAGCAAATGAAATCTAGTTGTCATGTTTTTAAACTTTTGCACAGCTGTTTTGGCAAAGCACAGCTGTAAAGATCGTTATCATCCTTAAAGTTCATGAGCAGTTAACATGGAATTTAACTACAGTTTCTCTCCAATTCCATTGTCGGTGTTTTAACACGCTTTGTTATCTAATTATATTTTCTTATTTTGAAGTTTTTCTTATTTGAAATAAGAACAGCTTATTAATTAAATGTGGGCCACAAACGAGAATGAACAACTGCTGTTAGTTATTCCAAAGTCACAGGGCTGTCATGTGACCAAGCCAAGCTTCAAAGCAAAATAGTGTGACTCTAGGATTCATGTCCCCGAAATTGTGCTACCTTATGTATGAAATTCCTGACAGCACCTGTGCTCACAGTCACGACTGTCCTTTTCACTTACTGGATGACTAATCCTTACATTTCAATGCCAAGGTGCTGATACACTCAAAAACGATGGCATCTACTCAAGATATTTTACGGAGTACCATGGAAATGGGAGATACAGTTTAAAAGTCAATGCCCAGGCGAGGAAAAACACCAGCAAACTGAATTTAAAACAACTAAACAAATCTCTATATATACCCGGCTATGTTGAAAATGGTAAGTAGCACTCAAATAAAAATATGTCCGGTTTAGGTCAAATGAAAATAGCAAGCATCAAAAACATAATATACCACAGAAAATCCATGCATATAATTCCTTGTAATTATCTGAGTGTTTCAAAATCAAATTCAGGTCGGTGGAGCCATAGACTGTATTTCTGGATATTTTATTAATATTCCCCTCAGTTCATTCCACTTACATTTTTTTAAACTTCACTCCGCATCTTACACGAGGCCAGTTTCTAGATGCTGGAGCAACATAGGTGCATAAACACAATTCTTGTCGTCGAAAAATTTACAGGCAAATATTGGGTAAAGATAGATAAAAATATAGTTTAACTGAAATGTAATATTCCCTCATCCATTTCAAAATTATGTTAAAACAAGCTTTTCTCTCACTAAATGTTGTCAGTTTTTAATATCTTCTGCTAATCAACATTAACACTGAATAACTGCAAAATCAACTTACCAGATAAAGAACAGACATGACGATACAGAAAGTTACAAAATGTTGTGGGGTTTTTTTTCCCCTTCTGGGGGTGCAGATCAAATTATACTGAATCCACCCAGACCTGAAGTCCCAGAAGAAGCAGAAACTACAGTGGAAGACTTCAGCAGGCTAACCTCTGGGGGGTCGTTTACCGTGTCTGGAGCGCCCCCTGATGGTAACCATACTCACGTGTACCCACCCAGTAAAATCACAGACCTGGAGGCTGAGTTTAAAGGAGACCATATTCACCTTACATGGACCGCCCCAGGCAAGGTCCTCGATAGAGGAAGTGGTAAGTTTGATACTGAGTTTCTCAATGTTCTAAAAGGAAACCCATTACCTTTCATTTGCTAAAACTTCTCTGGTGTCTTACGCCTGGGTATCATTTATGGAGTGGCTACAATAGCTCATTATTCATTTGCTTTCAAATATAAAAACTGAAACCCCAAAAACACAAGTTGACTCAAATTATTCCTGTCTTAGTAACTTAAAACCCCATCCCAGTCTTTTTGGATTTTTCATGAAATTGCCTCTCTCAATTTGAACTATTTTTAAATTAAATGAGAGACAAAGTAACATCATTCTGATGGGTTCTTTTGTCCCAGACAAGAGAAATTTTCTAAGCATTTTTTATTTTGCTCAGTTCTATTCATTCATTGTTGGGCTTTCAAACACAATTGGGTTCTCTGCAACAAGGTCTGCTCTTAATAATCAATTAAGGATAAAATACACTTACATAAACAGATGACTCCTGATAGATAATAGATAGATGATAGATAGATAGATAATGACAGATATAGATGATAGATAGTTAGATGATAGATAGATGATAGATAGATGATAGATAGATAGATAGATGATAGATAGATAGGTAGATAGATAGGTAGATAGATAGGTGATCGATGATAGATAAGTGACAGATATAGATGATAGATGATTGATAGATATAGATAGATAATAGATAGATAGGCAGATAGATAGATGATAGATAGATAGATAGATGGATAGATAGATTGATAGATAGATAGATAGATAGATAGATAGATCCACCTAAATGAAAAAGAAGGCTGTGTGGAGAATGGAGGAATGGATAAGACTTATCAATGGAGAAACTAAAAATCAAAGTTATTTATCACATATTTTAAGTATCTCCAACATTTCCAAATCATAAAGAATAAAGTCTTTATACCCAATAAGGGTTACAAACCTTAATTCTTACACTTCAGACCATAAGACATTTTTACGTCAGTTCCTCCGGCGGAGAGCTAAAATCAGTGTGGAACGCAGGACTCGTGTAGGCCGTCCTCTCCTTTCTCGGTAAAATAGCAGTGACGGCAGCTGACATTTCAGACACCCGTTAACTAATGTGAACTTGCCTGTCATGCACCGCCATTTACAGACCTCACCACTGGAATATCAGCAGCCAAAACCTTCTCATTGAATTAATCAAATGACTAAGTGTCTGTTTTACACTTTAAAAAATGAAGTTAGGAAAAATGAAAGTAATAAAGTTAAGGTGCTGGTCAAGGTGCAACTCCATTAGCTAGAGCTCGACCGGCCTCTGCGCCTTTGGCTCGCCACCCCCGTCGTCTTCCTCTTACTCGTCTTTCACAGAGTGCCCCCGCTGCCTTCCAACTTCAAAAATGACAGAGAGAGATAGTCCTGTCTTCCCCGCACATGAACGTTGTGTTACTCGTTCTAATTTAAAACTGAGTTCCGTTTCTTCTATGTCTTTCTAAAAAGAAACCTCGATTCTGGGTGGAGGGGAAATGCTACAGGGACACTGAATTAAGCTTTTTAATTTTGTAACTGGACATTTTGTGTAACTGTTCATATGCTGTCTTTAAAGTCAGCGAGATGGGTAACAGACACACACCGTATCTGGGCTCTCTCCTGCACGGGCAGCACTGCGTGGCAGAGAACACTCCTGGTGACTCTAATAAACATGACGTCTCTGTCTCTTTTCCAGCACATAGTTACGTCATCAGAATGAGTCAGCACTTTCTGGATCTCCAAGAAGATTTTAACAACGCTACGTTAGTAGACGCTTCTGGTCTGATTCCTAAAGAAGTTGGCTCAATAGAAAATTTTGAGTTCAAACCAGAAATTTTTAAAATAGAAAATGGCACCAAGTTCTACATCGCAGTTCAAGCCAGCAATGAAGCCAGCCTGACCTCAGAGGTCTCCAACATTGCACAGGCTGTCAAGTTTCTTCCTCCACAGGAACCCAGCATCCCTGATCTGGGTACCAAAATGTCCACACTCAGTTTGACAATTTTTGTATTTGTTGTGATTTTATTCATATTTTAAACTTGAAATTGTAGCAGAACTAAAATTCAATCTTATTTAGAATTAATTTACTATCCTCATTGTCTACTATACAATTTTTGTAACGTAAAAGTGAATGTTCAAAGTTCTAAATTTCCTATTTGAGTTAATTAAAACCATTTAAGTCGCTGTATACAAATCAGAGTGGTCCTTAATCTAGCTGTGAAGAAGATGAGTTAAATCGAACAACTCATTTTCCAAATATTAATATCCGAGAAGCTATTACACTAAATATAAAATGTAATTTTATAGATATAAGTGCACAGTGAGACAGATTATAAAAGAAAAAATGATGTCTATTAGCAGTGTAAATCAGCAAGTAAGAAACACAGAGTAATTCCCAGAGAGCGCTAGAAAACTAATTCAAAATACAGACAAGAAAAAAGGGGCATTCTGTAGGCGTTGCACATGTATACGTGAATCCCAATTGAAAAAGCCGTCCAATTCAAAAGGTAAAATGTAAAACTATTTTTAGTAGAAGAAATATCTAGATAGCCTTGGGATTATAAAGATATCTTTTTTTAAAAAATACTGGCTAGATATGGTGGTTCAAGACTGTGATCACAGCAATTAGGTACCAAGGTAGGAAGATCATAAGTTTTAGATAAGCCTAATCTATGTAGTCCCATTTGGGTCTAGCCTGATCTACACTGCAAAATCCTGTCTCCAAAAAGAAAACTTTATAATCTGCAAAAGCATTATTATATGATCTCTGAATTTTTTAAATGAAAAAGAAAAACAGTCAAAATATCTAAATAGGCAGATTGTTTTGTCATATTAATCTCTTTTCTGTTGCCTACAGAACTCTTAAGAATGAGTAGCTTATAGAGGGAAGTGGGTTTGGAGACTGAGATGTCTGAGATTGGGTAGCAGCTTCTGTCAAGAGCCATGTGAAGCTGCAGCTCTGGGTGCTGATCAAGGACAAGCACAAGCCTGTGGAGGAAGCAGAAGACAAGAAACAGACTCATTTAGTGATAACCATCCTCACAATCATCTATTTCTGCAAGAATGACTCTGGCCAAAGGCTCTGTAATCACTCTGATCAACACAGTCACTTCCCAGCATAATTTTAAGATGGATTTTAGAGAAAACAAGCCATATTCAAACCATATCAAAAGCCTGGTGGCAAATGAGTATAGCCTACTATTTCAACAAGACAGAAAGTCTTTTTCTCATGCAAAATCTATCAAAGAAGTCCACATTCTCTTGAATTTTTGGCTAAGAAAAGTACTGCTTAAATTGAAACAAAGGGATACTCTCAAATGATTTCTGAGACTTATCTTCTCCAGTTACCGTTTTAAAATGTATTAAATGCCATGCATAATTTTCAGGTAGAGAGAAGGCTCAGATATAATGGCAAATCATTTACTGCCAGCTCTTGGAAACTGAGGCAGGCAGATCTCTCCAAAGTTCCAACTCAGTCAGGGCTGCTTAGTCAGACTCTACCTTAAAAAAGAAAATGAAACCGAAGCTGAGTGGCCTGAGCCTAAACCCCGAGGCTGCCCTGTCTCCTACCCTAACCTAGGATGAATTCCCTTCCTTGAGCTTCAGCTCCCCAAGGAGCAGACCCCTCCAAAGGTCTTCCTGATTCTCTTCCTCTTGAAAAATTATCCTGACTCTGAGTCCCCTCGTGCTGTCCTGTAACTCTCTGCAGAGCTTTTCTCACTTTATCTTGTATTTTGAATATTATTTCATTCCAGTTTCACCAGTGAAACGAGTCTTCACGTCCTTTCGAGGCAATGCCGGTGTTCTCTGGGCTCTGCCCCTGGACCGGGTGCAGAACAGAGAAGCGTGTGCCCCTCCTTCGTGCGTGTGAAAGGCAGTGAGGAGAGTTGCTGTGTGTTGAGAGGACGCGTGCTCTTTTTGTATTTTTCTTTTCATTTATTTCTTAAATTCATATTGGGTTTGATTTTTTTTTTTGAGATGGTCTCACCACATATGTAACCCAGCCATGTAGGCCGCCAAACCCAGGTTCGCACGCTACCTCATTTAACTTTTGCAACATTCCTTCTAGAAAGATATTGCTGTCCTCACTTTAAAGCTAAAGAAATTAGAAATGAGAGAGGTTAAGGTCGTAGGAGGGGGCATTCTCTTGCCAGAAAACGTCGAGGTGAGACGTTATGTTTGTCCGAATAAGCCCAAGATAAGCAGGTGGAGCACGATAACAGTGACTCATGAGACTGAAGGAAAAACTTCAGTGAGGATGACACCGGAAGATTTTCAGATGAGGCTTCACCAGGCCTGGACTAGCGAGTGTGGGACACTCCCAGTAGCTGGGGATAGGAGCACACAGAGGAGCTGTGGTTTCGCTGGAAAACCCTGGTTTTCCCCTTAGTCTTGGGCGGGCACAGGGACTTTTCGTTCCCCATATAAGCCTGGAAGACTCTTATTTACAGTGTTACAAAAAACACACATTAATTAGCAAACTTTTGTGCCAGCATTAGCACTTGCAATAGCATATGATAGTTAATAACAATGTATAATACTTGGTGAGATTTTTTTTTAATGTCAAACCCTTAAGTGTTTTTCCTCAGTTATCTCAGTTAGTGCTTTTAATATCCCATAACAATTCTTTCACAGAGAAAATGAGGGTCTCCAATCCAGACAAGAGAATGGATTTGCCTTTCTCTGCACTTTGAAGATTTCTTTTTATTACTTTTAATTACGTGCATGTGTGTACGTCTATGTGTGGGTACGTCATATGAGTTCAGGTGTCCAAGCAGGCCAGAGGCACTGGATTCCTTGAAGCTCGGGTTACATATAGGTACTGGGAACTGAACCCTAATCTTCTGCAAAAGTAGCATGGGCTCCTAATTGGGAAGTCATCGCTCCTGCCTGTTTTCCCTACATTTTCTTCTTCATGGGTTCTCAGGAAATTGGATGAGGGAAGATAATCTTCACTCAATTCTGTTAGCCTCTTCCAGAGACACCCTCAAACCTCTAGAAGAGGCTAACATCTGAAATTAGCTGTTACAAAGGAGGCTCCAAATACATGAACAAATGCAAGCAGGCTTCACAAAGAACCAAAGAGGGACCCTAAAAATAGAGTATAAAACGTTCTCATTAAAATAAGACTTTAAATTCTCAACGAATGGATTTGAATTAAATACCTTTAGTTCATTTTCACCTGGTTCTTTGGAAGATGGGCTGCCAGGCATAGTGGTGCTCACCGATAATCCTAGCATTTGGAAAGTGGAGGAGAAGGGATCAGGCCAAAGGCGCCCTGAGCTACACAGCAAGTTAGAGGTCGACTTGGGCTACGTGGAAGCTTGTCTCACAGAAGAAAAAAATAGAAGAGAAAAGGGGAAGGATGAAAGGAGGGAGGGAGGCAAGGAAGGAGGGAGGGAGGCAGGGAGGGAGGGAGGGAGAAAATGAAATTGAGTAGCTGATTTGTTATTCCTCTACGCTTGAACCCTCAATCTTACATCTTTCCGTGGAGGAAAGTACATTTCGGAAAGAGCAAGCAGGAGTGACTTCAGAAGTCACTTACCAAAGGTCGCATAAAGAAACAGAGATCACACTTCTACAATGCTGTGACACCCGGTCTTTAATTTGTCGTCCACTTTGAGTTCAGGTCCAACAGAAGGATGACATTAAAAAATATCCGCCCTCAAACTGATCAAAAGTTAAGTCCTGAAAGACTCATACTTACATTGAAATTTTTAAGGCACACCTGCCTAAGAAAGTCCATTATTTGTTTCAGTATTTACACACGACAACGTCTTTTCTTCCCTCAGGCAATAATCAATCACAGTGGTCCACACTTTCTTGAATCTTTGACCGATGACTCCTGTTTAAATGGAAACCAAAGAAACTGCTCATAAATAATTTTCAAAATTGACAGATCTTACTTCTAAAAAGAGGTGTACATCACCTGCGTTTTAAATATATAGACTCTCTTGTTGAATGGCCTGAGATTAAATACCAAATCCCTCCCTTCTGAAACATACTCAGAGTCAATGAGCTTCCCCCATGCTTCCATTGTCTAAAGGATGGCCCTCTCCTGAGACAGACATTTCTGATGCCCTTCGTGAGAAATTATTTCCTAGTTCTAGGCTCCCTAGTGGAGTAATATAGCTCCCCTACAGAACTTTGTTTGCTCTATTTTGAATTTAAATCTGATTGTATTCTGATCTAACACACATAACAAATCTGCAAAATCTTTGAAGCCAATGCCTTCTTGACTCGGTTCTGTATTCCTGAAGAGCACGGCGCATAGAACTCAAAGAAATACTCGTCTGTTTTCACAATAAGAAGGAATGAGGAAAATCAGCCAGCAAACATTGATTGGTGTGTTCAGGACCTCATTTGCACAGAACTTACAAAAATTGCTTTTATATACAGTCATATATTTATTATATATTACGTATTACATGTCATATATCACATATTATAATTATACACTATATGTATGATTTGCTTCTTTGTTTTTCTGTAAAGAATCTAACTGTCACTGAACACTGATTCCTACAAGTTACAGAGTATCTCCAGCATCTCAGAGTGCACCACTACCTTTTAATTGACTTGTTTATTCCCTGACAGTTTCATGCATGTAATGAATATTAGTTCTTCTCACTCTCCTATTTTCCTGTCTCAGCTCCTCTCCTGCTGAAACCCTTCTTTCAAAGGTGTTTTCACACCCTTCACATAGACGCAAAGTACAAAATGGCAGGTGTATGTGTTGAGCCATTAGAAACATTGTTAAAAATTCTGTCCCAATTCCAAGCCAAAATCCATTTAATTATATTTTTATGATAAGATGTTATATTGTATAACTATAGCTTATAAATTAAAAACCTTTAGTACACAAATGTTATAATTCCCATTTAAGAAAGTGTAGAAGTTTACAGATTTACAAACAGCATAAAACAAATCAAACAGCCCCTCAATCTGAATTACATATACATCAGTATTTAGCCATCAAGGCTCAATGAAAGTTCTTCTACAACAGCAGTTCTCAGCCTGTGTGTTGTGACCCCTTTGGGTGTCAAATGACCTTTTCACAGGGGTTGCCTGAGACCATCTGCATAGTAGATATTTACCTTATGATTTGATCCATAACAGTAGCAAAATTACAGTTATGAAGTAGCAACGAAAATCATTTTATGCTTGGGGGTGGTGAGCACCCCAACATGAAGGACTGTATTAAAGGGTTGAAGCATTAAGAAGGTATCAGATAACCCTTGGAAACTCAGCCTCCTGGTTTTAAGATCCTGCTGTGGAAAGGTCTACTCCATGATCCCAGCGTTACAAGGCCCCAAACCCAGCTTCATGTCACTGTCCTTGTTTTACAGTGAGGGAAACTGAGACTGAGGAGGAGGATGAACTGACAAAAATAATATTTGGCTAACAAGAGAATTTAAAATCTAGAAAGAAGATATATTATGTTGGTGAAAATAAGCCTAAGCAGTGGAGCTAGAATGCAATAACAATGACTCAGAGAGCTGGAAAACACTAAAATGTTCCAGGAAAAATAATGTGGGAATGTTCTTACAGGAAAGGCTACATTAACCCTGACCTGGCAATCTGTCAACAGCTGGAGACAGGAGCCTGCCAAAAAGCTGTGGTTTCACTCTCAATGGCCGGTTTGTCTGGTAGTCTTTGGCATCTTCAGAGGCTCTTCTCTCCCCACTTAAGCCATGAAAGACTCACAATTTAACAAACTAAACTCATGCACACAGAAATGAATTAGCAAACTTTTGTAGGAGCTCCATGCTGTCTACTGTCTTAGAAACTACAATACATGTATTTACCATGATACCCAAATAAGTCTTGAGAATGGGTAAGAAAGGTCACCAAGAGATATCAGGATTCTTTCTATCAAACAAATGTACAAATATTCTGGTCTTGATTCAAATTCCTGAGTGGAGCAGTCACATAAATACTCTCCTTCCGTTGCCATTATCCCACTGGAGCATCTGCTAACATGGAGCCAGCTCTGAAGGTCCTGCTGTTCCTCAGCCTGCATCTGCTGCAGGAGGTGGGAAGCTCCATGGTCCATCTGAACAACAATGGGTACGAGGGTGTGGTCGTTGCCATCAACCCCAGTGTACCAGAAAACGAAGCGCTCATCCAAAGCATAAAGGTAAGAAGGATTTTTATTGTCTGCATGTTTTCATGTCAGTGATTACTTCTGCCCAGGCATCTAGACTCATGCACACAGTTACACCTTCCCAAAGCTCCTGGACTGTATTTGTCATATATGCAGCATAGTCTACAGTCAAGATGAGTATGCCCTTAGCATTACATTTTTATTATACATTAAAATTAGTGCTCAAGATCTTAATAGATGATTAACTAGTTAAGGCAATAGACATATGACCAAGTGGATCATATTTGATCTTAATGATGTTGCTTTTACAAAGTCTAAATAGCAAACGCACATGTAAGCCCTTATTGTAGCTCGTCTTACACAGTTCTCCAGTCCCTCTTACATTATTGACTTTGGAAAACCCTAAAAACCTCACTTACCTTAAAGAAACATTAGGCAGGTTTGAACTTGATTTGTTCCTAATTTTATTTGTATAGTGAAAACCTTCTATGTAATATGTGCTATGTTCTTAGATACTCTTCAAATACTCTTGGGGTGGTTAAAAACAGAGAATTTTACTCCTCTGTAAATGGCACTATTGATTTGTAGAATCATAGCAAAGTAGCAAACTAAAATAAACCAGTCCTATTTATCTGTATTATGTTTGAACAGAGTGGGTTGTATATACAGATGTATACATAGAAACATATGTATTTATGTATGTATATATACATACATGTATATATACATATATATATATATAATAACGATAATTAAAGATGGGACCATGAGCTTGGTAGGGAGAGTGGGGGTTATGGGCGGACCTGGAGGGCGCGGGAAAGAGGAGAGTGGTGTAGACTCGGTATTCATATATGAAGCTTTCAAAAAATGTTTTATAATCCAGTCTTTTATTTATACACTCTACTTAGGTGATAACTCAAAATAAAACAAAAACAATTCTAATTAACACCAAACATAATAATTATCAGACTTTAAACTCCCAGTTTCATTAAATGACCCAATTATTAGAAAATTGATTAAGTGATTTTATGATGAAATGATGGAAAATGATTGAATGATTAAACTTGCCTACAGACCTCTGGTCCTAATCACTATTAACCTCACCAGAGCCTTCGCTTCCATCTCCAACCTAACTATCAAACTGGGGGTGGGGTGGGGGCGCAAGTGGAAATCAGAGTTGACTTTAGGCGTATATGAAATGAATTTATAGACTGGAGAGAATCCGTGAACTTTATCCCATTTTTTCTGTTACTCTGTGCGAACATATTTGAGGAAGAGGGGGCCCCGTTTGTTTGTTTCTTCTGGTTTTGGTCTAGATATTCATGCTCATTTTGTTCTGAGGTTGTTACCACAATGCACTTTTCACTTTGTCAGGAAATGGTAACTCAAGCCTCTACTTACTTATTTGAAGCCAGCAAAGGAAGATTTTATTTCAGGAATGTGAGCATTTTAGTCCCGATGACCTGGAAGTCAAAATCTGAGTACTTAACGCCGAAACGGGAGTCATATGACCAAGTAGGTGTCACATCCGTCTCCTACACTGCTTGTGCCTTTTGCAGATGAATACTTGTTGTACCTTTGGGTAATTGCTGATCGTTGTGTTTGGAATGATTTCATTTGTTTTTATTTGTTTGTTTGAGACAGGGTTTCTCTGTTGTAACTCTGGCTGTCCTGGAACTCACTCTGTAGACCAGGCTAGCCTCAGACTCACAGAGATCCGCCTGCCTCTGCCTTCTGACTACCACCTGACTGTATTCAAAATAAAACTAGCATTTATCAATGTAGATGAGACAGTCCTTGTTTGTTAAGTCTCCTGTTTCTAAAGCTCTTGAAATCTGACTGTGTTGGTTCTGCATTTTAGGCAGATGTCATAGTTGCTGACCCTTATCTAAGACATGGAGACGATCCCTACACGCTCCAATATGGACAATGTGGAGACAGAGGGCAGTACATACATTTGACTCCAAACTTCCTCCTGACTGATAACCTGCCCATGTATGGACCCCGAGGTAGAAATACCTATCTTATACTTCTTATTTCCGATGAGGAAAGGTCAAACATTAGCACTCATGTTGCTTTCTAAGACTTTAAGAAAAGTAAGCATTAAGTAATACTTTCATTTGTTAGTTACATCCCACCTATTTCTGCATTCAAACTTAAAAATAAAATGGATCACTTACCATAACTAGCATATTTGACTTTTTGAGCTATCAAAAAAGTATCAGTTTCTAGAGTTTATAACAATTTCAGTCTGGGAAATGGACATAGCAGTTGAAAAGAAAAGGAAACTGTTCAAATATTTTAAGTACAGCTTCATAGGTGGCAACCTTCTCTCTCAGGCAGAGCCTTTGTCCACGAGTGGGCCCACCTCCGCTGGGGAGTATTTGATGAATACAACAAGGACCGGCCCTTCTACATGTCCAGACACAACACTGTTGAAGCAACAAGGTAGCACTGCGTGAACTAATCTGATTCTACAACTTTGTACCTATGGATCTGCAGCTCTCTGTACTGGGCAGGTCACATGGGAGGGGGTTCAGACGGTTCACCCCAATATTCAAACAGCACCATTATGTATTAACACATATCCAACAAATTCTGGTGTCCCTTCCTTGGAATACAGATAGGAATTGGGACTCGTTTCAGTGCTCACTGGAATTCATGTAAGTTGGAAACCCTTTAGAATCCTTTTCTCGTGTTCTACTGCCTCTTCCCAGGCCCTGCCAGGGACTCGATAATTACCTTTATCATGATGCGCAAATGGCTTGAATTCATTCCTCTTGGATAGCTCAAAATGTAAAGTGAAGAGTACTATAAAATCAAAGTCGTGTGCTTCATACACGGAAACAAGAGAATTTTAAGCATAATTTTGATTCACCCCACTCTACCAGAAAACGATGTTGTAAATCTTAGTTCTTTAATCTTTCTAACATTATTGTAATATAGTAATTACTATCTTTAACTCAAAGTGACAAAGACAATAGACTTATTGATCATATTAGTAAGCAACAAATGCTTAAGGAATATGAACTAAAAAAAATGCTGTTCTCAGCGGGGAATCTGGCTCAGTTTATAAAGCACTTGCCTTACAAGCCGTAAGAACCTAAAGATGATCCCCAGAATTCACGCAAAAAAAATGCTGGCGTGTTGGCGCACGTTTGTAAGCCCAGCACTGGGGAGGGGGAGAAAGGAAGATTCCTGGGGCCTTTGGGCCAGCCAGTCTAGCCTGGCTGGTGAGCTCCAGGTGGAGAGGAGACCCTGTCTCAAAGGAGGTGAACGGATTGGCTGGGAATAACAACCGAGGTTGTCCTCGGTCCTCCACGTGTACACATACACACACACACCTGAGCACACATGCCAAACATATACACAACATTAATAATAATAATAATGGCCACAAAAAAACAACTTCTATTGAAATCCCTGTATCTTGTCAAATGGAGTTCTTGGTGCATGATGACCAGTAGCTGCTGCCACCAGAGAGATTTCAGGATGTTGATTTGCCTCAGTCTGGCTTCTAGTACCAGAAAACAGAGGAATTTTTTTTTTTTAACTAGGGACAAAGGAAGTAACCATTTGGCAGAGGGCTTGCCTAGCATGCACAAGCCCTGGGATCAATACCTAGCCCCCCGAAAGTAAGCTAATTCTTTTATCATAGATGTTCCACTGGCATAACTGGCTCACACGTGGTCAATCGATGTCAGAGAGGCAGCTGCGTGTCAAGGCCGTGCCGACGTGACTCCAGGACAGGACTGTACGAGCGCAAATGTACATTCGTCCCGAACAAAGTTCAGACTGCCTGGGACTCCATAATGTTCATGCAAAGTCTCAATTCCGTAAGTACTTTCTATTTATCTTCAGAGATGGGGGCGGGGAGGGGGGAGAGAGTCCTTGGGGGAAATTAACTATGAAAGCTGGCTTTCTGCTGATACTATGTGTACCAAAAGAGTGGAAGAAAATCGCTCTTACTGATTCGAGGCCATTTTCTTCAGGCCATGTCATGATGAGTCTGGGAGTTAACCTGCCCGTTCTTACTAGCCTATGTCCTTGCTTCAGATACAAGATTTCTTCTTGATGGGATCACGTGATACCACCATGGTATACCTCTCTCTTTGCTTATGTCTGTTGGACTTGTGTCTAGAGTAACAACCCCATCTCTGATTCTTCCCCAGATGGTGTTTATATCACTCTTCTCATCTAGCATGGAGCTTTCAACATTCTAAAATTTCCATTGTCTTCTCGCTGAAGCTTTCCAAACAATTAGGAAATGTTAATATTATAAAATGTGTGCAGCGTTGTCTCCACAGAATAGAAGTTATAACAAGAAGCTCGTCAAGTTACTGTTGAACCTAAAATACCCTTAGACATAGAAACTCTGGTGAGTAACAGAAGGTGCTCTGGAGTCAGATGGCCTCAGTGCAGAAACTCATCCTGCCATTCTCGAGCTATCGTTGAGGGAGATCCGATAAATCTGAGATTTATTTCTCTCATCTATTTTTGAGATTTTTAAGTGTGTGTGTGTGTGTGTGTGTGTGTGTGCGCGCGCGTGCGCGCGCGCGCATGTGTGGTTGCTGGAGCCTGTAGAGGCCATAGTTGTCCAGTGCTCTGGGGCTGCAGTTACAGACAGTGAGTTGTGAGCCACGCAACGTGGGTGCTGTGAACCGGACTCGGGTCCTCTGCAAGAGCAGCACGTGCTCTTCGCACTGAGCCACCTCTTCAACCCCTGGTTCTTTCTTCTTTATTTGGAAACTAAAACACATAATCTTCATTGTTATGGGGCATTGTTTATAAGGGCTAATATAAAAAATATTTGACACAAAGTGGACACAAAATAAACTTCAGATTTTTAATTATAAAATTCATAATATAGTGGGAAAATAACTATCTTTCTCTGAATAAGCCCAATCTTTCTCTTTCCTGGTTTTTAATTGATACAAAAATATTAATTTCGATAGGCACAGAATAAACGTATGGAATAAAATGTGACATTTCAATAGATGTATACATACAATGTAATGATCAATTGGGACTAATTATATTCATCACCTCAAAGACACTTTTTTTATGATGCAAGTGTTCAAAATCCTCAAATCTATTGATTTTGAAGCACATGATTGTGGCTAACTGTAGTCATCCTGTAGGACACTATAGCTTAACCCTGTTCTCTAAATTTTATACCTATTAACCAGCCTCTTTTCTCCCCCCTTTCACCCTGATGCCCAGATGCAGTGAACTCAGCTTCAACATATGAGTCAAATATATTTTCTCCTATGACTAGCTTATTTCAGTTAGCACAATGTCCCCAAGGATCATCAATATTGGGACAAATAGTAGCACTTCACTCATTTAATGATATAATAATCCATTGTGGATATAGACAACATTTTATTAATTCAGTCACCCCATTGATGAACACTTACCTTGACTCTGTACTTTGGTATTGTGGCTAGTACAGTCAACATGGGCATGCAAATACATGGGAATAACATACTGATTTTCTTCATTTGACTCCTACATATACCCACTAGTGAGACTCTGGGTCATATGTAGTATTTCTTTCCTTTTCTTTTTTTCTAAAGGCAGCACTGTGGCCTTGACCTTGCTGAGGTCTGAGCCTGGGAGATTTTACCAAGTGTGCAGAAGGTTCTTTGAAATCCCATCATTAGCAGTTTTTCTAGAGTCCAACAGGGAAAAGGGGTGCTGAGAGTTCTCTGCTTGAGACAATGTCCTCGGATGGTGGGCTTCTGAACTGGCTCCATATGCCCCAGAAATTTCCAGAGCTCTTCCCTCTTCTTTACCAGGATGTTTAGCTAGGGTCCCTTTGTGACTATGGTGCTGATCACCAACAGCTCATGACACAGCTTTTGTGACAAGCCTATCCAAGCTCTGGAGACCTTGTTCTTTTGTGAGTGGGTGTTTAGGGTTTACTTGGCTGCTGAGTTGAACAACCAAAGACGTGAGGACACAGTCACTGGATATTAACCTGGAGACATCACTGCTGTCCTCTGTCCTAGTTTGCCTTCCATGGCTATGACAAACATAGAGCCAAAAACAGCTTGGGGAAGAAAGGAATCTACTTCAGCATACAGGTTACAGTCTGCCATTGAAGGAAAGAACTCAAGGCAGGAACCTGAAGGCAGGAACATAAGCAGAGGCCATGGAGAAATGCTGCTTGTGGGTTTGCTTTCTCTTGCTTTCTCTGCTAGTTTTTGCTATGCACCTCAGGCCCACCTCCCAGGGACGACACTACTCACAGTTGCCTGGGACCTCTTCCATCAATTAGCAATTAAGAAAATCTCTCACAAACATGTCCACGGGGCATGTCTGATGGAAGTGATTCCTCAATTAAAATTCCCTCTTCCCAGTTGACTTTAGTTATTTCCTCAAGTAACATAAATTCTAAATATCAGTGGCTTATCAGATAGTTTACATATGTTTTCTGCCATCATGAAGGCTATGTATTTACTGCTATTTATC
Organism: Cricetomys ansorgei; assembly: GCA_026225945.1. NCBI lineage: Eukaryota > Metazoa > Chordata > Mammalia > Rodentia > Nesomyidae > Cricetomys > Cricetomys ansorgei. The sequence continues at coordinate 5,238,610 of JAMJFZ010000558.1, forward strand.
TTTGTGTTTTTCCCAGTGTTAATCAAAATGAAAGTTTCAATACAGGTAAAATATCATTTTGAAATATGAAACCTATGAAGATATTCAAAAACAAGTGATCAAAATAATATGTCTCTAAACTATAAGATCAGTTAATTAAAAGGAGCAAATTACTAGCAACAAATATTTATAAGGCAGAGGTTATAAAGATCTGTAGCTTGTTTAAAAATTCTTAAGGAGCCTAGAGAATGATAAAAATTCAAGTAAAAGTACAGACTTGAGATTTTCTTCTAAACTTTTTCTAAATTTATTTTATATGAATGGCTGTTTTGCCTGAACTTATGTCTATGCACCACGCATGTGCCTGATGCCCACGGATTTCAGAAGAGGATGTCATAGCCTTGGAACTGTAGTTACAGACAGTTGTAAACCATCATGTGGGTGCTGGGAATTGAACCCAGGTCTTCTGGGAGAGCAGTCAGCATTTTTAACTGCTGAGCCATCTCTCCAGCCCCCTCTTACTTCCCCATATTCATGCCAAGTTTTAAGTGAATGTGCCTCATGGACGTGATTGAGAGAACTTCACTTTAGTCAGCTGAAACCGTAACAACAAAATAATTCAACGTCCAAACAGACAATAAGTCGAGTGACCCGAGAGGATGCTCAGAACATACACTGCGTGTTTCACCTTATTCCCTGCCAAGGTACTTGACTGTCAGGAGGTGACTCCTGCTGCCGACCAGGGAAGGACTCACAGGGAGGATGTCTACACGGTTGAAGTATACAGCGGAGCTAATTACACAAGACACCGCTCAGAGACAAACACTGTATGGTAGACATGTAACTTACCTAAAATAGTAATTTCTAATTATAATCATAATCTGATTATATCAGATATTATATCATACAAATCACAGATTAAATAAATATGCTATATACTGAGAGCACAAACACAGACCTAGGAGTCAAATGATGTAAAATATTGAATGTCCTATCATTTCTTTCCGTTAACCCTCATTCTTTCTATTTCAAGCCAAAAACTGTGTAGGAAGCTTGAAAATAAAGCAATACCTATAAGATAAACTGTTCGGTTTAATGAAAAAGATAGAAATACCAGGAAACTTTGAATACAAAATAGGAAGATAGAGAGGACATCAATGTGTCTGAAGGTCAGAAAATGGTCTCTGTCTACGGTCATACTGCCCTGAAGGTAGCTGATCTCCTGTGCTCTGGGAAGCAAGGCATGGGTGGCCTGCGTATACTTAAATTGGGAGCAATGACTTCCAAGGGGACTTTTTAAATAACCTGGTGTTTGAAAAGCTGAGTATGATGTACCAAAGCAGGAAGAGGAAAAGAAGTCTGTGCAAAGAAGCAAACCTGAGCAAAGCAGAGCGTGCCTCCGAGATGCTACATGTCTGTACGCGTTGAGCGCTTTCTAACTATTTTGCACAATAGTCAATAAAGATTGTAATGCTTACCAGGACATCCTCAGGCAGATGACAGTGAGGAAGCAAAAAAGAGGAATTTATCTTTTCTAATTTTCTACATGTCATTTGGGTGAATGGAGACTCTGGAAAAATTGCTGACATTCTAGGGATGTAGTAGAATGCCACTGTAACCGATTCCTACCTTGTCACTGATTCTTAACTTGTAACAGAGTCCCATTGTGCCTTTTTTTATCCTCTACCTCAGAAAAGATAGAGAGAGAAAGAAAGAGAGAGACAGAGACAGACAGAGAGAGAGGAAGAGAGGAAGAGAGGAAGGAAGGAAGGAAGGAAGGAAGGAAGGAAGGAAGGAAGGAAGGAAGGAAGGAAGAAGGAAATTTTCACCCATTAATCTTGCGGCAGCCTTGAAAAAGAGAAAGAAAAAAATGTTCACTGCCTTTTTTGGCTGTCCTTAGCTCGAATAACAGGAGCTGCAGAGAGAACTAGCATCTATCTGAGAGCACTGGACTGGCATCTCACAAACCAACCCACCAACTGCCCCTCCTCTCCCTTAAATTCCAAGCAAAGTTCCCAGAAGTCCAAGCAGCATGCAACCATAAGGAAGGCTGCACAGGAAAATAAAAATAAAAATAAATAAATAAATAAAGTATTCAAAAGATCCTGCTACACAGGGACAAAAAAGGAAGAGGATTGCAGGGCACAGAACGGGACTGAGACAGGAGCCGGGCACCCACAAAGCTAAGGCCTTTGGCTTGTCTCCTCGCACCTTTAGACTAAGGATGAGATAGTTGCTTAATTCTCCCAGGAAGATACCGATACTATCTACTATCCTGAAGGCAAAGAGGGGATGGTAGGAGACAGCATGAGGCAGGGGGTCAGCGGGGAGGCCACAGAGAAGAGAGAGACTTGATTCAAAGAAAACAGTAGTGGTGGGAAGAGGGCCTGGCTTGATGGGCATCTCCTCACAGCTGCACGTGATGGGAAGCTCTGCCTGGTTTGCTGGAGCAGTACGCTACAGTCTTTTACCCTCGATATAGGGAAGGAGAAAGGAAAAATAGAAATCTTCACCACTTTTACAAGTGACCTTAATACAGAAAAAGAGAAAGATAGAAATCTTCACAGCCTCTCTTTACAATATCCTAAGCTCGAATCTCTCCAACTTTTGTTCTCTTAGGAATTATCTCACTAACTAACAACATCAATCCAACCAACACCCACTCCAACTCTCAGGGCTTCAGACCTTCAGACCTTTTATGCCCTATGCCAAAAGTTCCCAAAAACCCATGTGGCATGCAATCCCAAAGACAACCTACAGGTGCCAGAACAACTGCACCCAACCAAATTATAGCCACCTGCATTAAGCGTTCCAATTCCAACTCGTAAACAACTATACCACAGCTGGGGTGGGAACACAAACTGTTGGACCTCAGAGATCCAAACTGGGACCCCCAGGGCCCAAACCGGAACACTGCACCCCCACAGAGACTCACAGACGGGATATCGATGCAAATAGCAAGAGGATTTATTCCAGTATACTGGGGCCGTTCTAACACGCAGGATAGAAGCGACCCCAGGGAGCAAAAAGCAAGCCTTTTTATTTACAGTTGAAACGGTTGCTAGGCACAAGCCGAGTTGGGACAAGTTGATTGGTCCCCAAATTGTTTTCTCTTTTTGATAGGTAGGGGCCAGTTAACCTTTAAACTGATTGGTGCTGGCATATAGCAAGGTTGCGGGCTCCTAGGAAATGTAAACTTTAGGGTCTTAGTCAATGTGGGTCGGGGGGGAAGACTCTTACCCGAGGCCATGGGCTGTCTACGTGGGGAAACTCTTTTAGCCCAAGGCTGCTTGTTTGTCTTAGAAAGTGTTTTTCTTTAACTCTGGGAACTGTTTTGGGTCACAGTGCTCCTAGCTTGGGCCTACACAATTTTGGTGCTCTTAGAAGCCTGACTAAAGTTTGGCTGCTTTGGTCTTGTCCTTTCATCCCCCCCTTTTTTTCTTGTGACTGTTCCAATCATGGAACAGCTGTTTTAGCTCCTGATCACTAGTATTGGTTAGTTTATAGTCATTTCCTGGAGAATTTTTAAGAAACTGACACTGTTGTCTGAGAACCATAATCTGTACTGTACTGATTCTTTTTCTAATAAAAGCTATTAGTTTGCTTAAAATGTAGGACCCAAAGTTTAGAGCCAACAATAACATTACCAAGGGTGCCAGTAGTGTAGATAATGAACCTGAGTCTATCTGGCCTCAACAGGTAATGTTTTGGTGTGCCAATAGGCTCTATATACGCCATGTCCCCAGTCTTAGGGAGTTTTCTTTTGACTAAAAGTTCCAGCCTGTGGAAAGGGGACGTTGTAATCTCTTAGACTGCTTCCTGCTGAGAGGGGACATCGTCAGGGGCCCCAAACAGGCTGGTATTAGTCAAAAGCTGGGGGGGGGGTTAGGCAGTGGGGTACATCTGGTTTGCTGATCCAGCGGAGTGGGCGGAGGTGGTCACATCAGCTGGACTGGTCATCAGCTCTCAGCAGGTCCAGGACTCACAGTAGTTGAAGCAGTTTGATGCCTGGATGGTGTCTGTTAGTCAAGTGGTGATCTATTGAGATGGATAAAAACTAGAGCAGAAGTTAAAGTTTACAGAAGCTTACATTCAGAACTTTTTATCATTGTGATTCACATTGTCATAAAAAGTTTTTAAGTACACCACTAAGATAAAATCTGTCATTTTTAAATGTAAAGAATGGCTTTTTTGCTTCCTTTAGTAACAAAGTATAATTTTATATATCTAGAAGAAAATGGGAGAGCCAAAAAAGTCTCTAGACTTGGAATAATCCAGATAAAAACAAATATACCAGCTCATCAGAACATGTATTCAGAATTTCATTGTTATAACTCTGAACCTTTAAAGTTTACATTGCTCTCTTAGCTTTCTTATACCTTTTTAACTTTTATCTCAAACCACCTTTTCACTTACTCAGACCTTCACAACTTACCTAGGCTTTCATATCTGCAGACTTTTAAACCTTCATATTTTAACATTTTCTCAGACACTCAAAACTTAAATCACTTTCTTTAGACCTTTGTATTTTAAGAACCTCATAACATTCCTTTAAACTTTCTTTAATCTAACTATCTACCAAATACAGAGTTGTTATTACCGAGAGCAGTTACTTTTAGGCAAATTTTTAAAAACCTATTTATCTTTTAACAGGGGGCCTGTTAGTAAGACAATACTGTTTGTCTTATTCAGAAAGGGACTCTAGTAGCCTCAGAGAGAGGAACTGGTTGTCTATTGCTGTTAAACTAACAGAATTACAGTTAGCCATCAACGCCACCAGAGATCTGGGAATATTAAATTATAGCAAAAAGTGTAACTCAATTAAAATGACAGAGACTTACCCATACCCAGACAGATGACCCTGGAGTCTCCATGCTCTCTGTGACTTTATGGGGAACAGAGGCCTCAAGGCAGTGACAGTCTTCCGTTGCCAGGCCAGTCTTCAGTTGCCAGACCAGTAAGTATCTTTCTGTGGATAAGACTCAGAGGGATCAAACCCCGCTCTGTCCATCCAAAGCAGGGTGATCTACTCTCTAGTGTCTTATTTGTCCACTGTTTAGGCAGGTCTATGGCAGGTGAGGCAGTGGGCAGTTTTGCCCAGTGGTGCATTACCACAATCCAGCTGAGGTTGCTCTGTTTCCCCCTCCCCCCGTCTGTCTTCTCTGGAGGTGTTGGGGTCACTGTTAGGATCTGGGGTCTCTACTCAAAACTCCAATTAAAAGTCATAATCAGCAGATCTCTGAGGGGTGAGGGCCATCCATGTTAAATATCTCTTAGGTTGTCTCTAAGTATCTCTATGTTAACAAAACTTTGTCTATAATTTCTTCTGCTTTGCTGTACTATTTAGGTCATTGCAAACATCTTTTTAACTTAAACTGTCTCATAGCCTTGTGAATTTAAATATCTTAAAAGCTATTTTTGAAAACATCTGGCTTTAACTTTTAACTTTTGTAAAAACCTAAAGTTTTCTTAAAGTAGTTTAAAACCTTTCAACTTTGTGTTTATAATATCCCATAATGTAATGCACATTCTCCTTTTTAGCAGCATTCTGTTTTAGGCCTAAGCCAGCTGTTACACTAAAGCTCAGATATCACATGACCTCTCAATTTAAAACTGCAGGTTTTTTATAAACAAACTTCAGTTATTTTTGTTTTGTTTTAAACACTTTTACTCTTAAACTGAAAAGATGACTGTCAGCAAAAGATGTATTCTTGTATAGGAATACACAGACATATAGCTTTTGATATCTTATTAAACACTCTTTTTTAAAATCTTAACTTAATATTTTCTTTTTAGATCTATACTAGAAAACACATCTTTAAAACACATTCTTGCGACCGGGGTTGATGAGTTAACCTTCGTGTTAGTCTACCCTCCTAACCCTTTGTCTTTTTCTCAGGCTCTCCAAAGGAGCGCAGAGTACCTGCTCTGCATTGGCTCTGTACCCCTGTGTGTGTTTCTTTACACACCGAGTATGTCATCTTGCCATCTCATGCAGACTTAAGACAGTCACAGAACTCTCCAGGAAGCCAAGCTTGGGTTAAATTCCTGCCTTTTAGTTTTAGGGGCCGCAGCAGCAGGAAGGAGGGAACAGGGTGTTTTTCCCAGGCCTACTTGCCTTTTACTTTTCTTAACCCCTAGAAACCCTCTTATCTCCCTGGCAGGGAGCCCACAGCAAAGTGCAGCACATGGGATGCCCTTGGGACTTGAATTAACTGAGCTGTTCTTTCTTGCTCCCCTGGGACAAGGTCTCTGGGTCTCCTAAGACCTCCCCTCCCAAATGTCAAGCCAGTTGTTTCTTCTACTATCTTAGGAATTGGGGAAATTCCACACACCCTGTGGAATTTGCCTCTGTCAACATCCCATCCGCACATCTGTGAAGCCACCCACTCATCCTCCACACCGGGTTGTCGTCTTTTTCTGGCCTTGTGGTCCCTTCCCTCCTGGCCCCGGCTCAGGACCAGTTCTTTTTTCTGGCCTGTTATGATTCTGACCATTGACTTGAACCACAAAATGAATCTTTATCCTGGTGACTCAAATAAAAGTATAATTTCACATACAGATAGAGAAATCTTAATCAGGTCTGGAACAACAGAGGAACCTTAGGGCTCTTTCAGTGATGACTTGTTGCCTTTTTACAAATTGTCTGTTAGTGGCAAAAATTATTTTAGCATTTTGGCAGGTAGCGCAAGCTGCTCCAGGTCTCTCCTCTAAGTTTGCAGCAAGACTCATTTCTAAATAAACTTGCCCCAGATCTGGCAAGCTAACATTTAAGACAGTGATACTCAAATGAACACAAAACACACATTACTTTCATACATTGACACTGGTGATCACCAAGACAAAAATTAACATTCCTCCTGTCTCTCCCTAAGCAGCAGCCTGTTTTCTAGTTTTTAGCAAGTTCTATCTCAGTGGCAGTCATTACAAGGCACCTGAATCTTTAAAGCCGTTTTCTTTACCTAAACCATATGCATATTTTAAAATGCCATTTGAGTGATTTTTACGCAAGAAAGTTTGGCTGTTATCTCAGGAATGGGTGAGCTGCACCCCCTCCTGCCTCAGCAAGGCCACAGGACTGTTATCTCAAGAGTGGGTGAGCTGCACCCCCTCCTGTCTCTTTTTGGTTGCTTTGCCTCATTAACTCTTTCCCTCCTGTGGCTGAGAGCCCCCAAACCAAGGCTGCTGAGTTGAAACTGGCAGCTCTGGCTGGGGTGGGCCCCAGAGGTCTGCTCAACGCAGCCCCCCCTTCCTTGCAGCTGGTCTTCCACTCCTTGCTTAGGCTTGGTTCCCATTCCCAGCTGGCCCCACGGAGGTGTGGGTGGGGGAGCACTGCCACTTACCCACAGCATATGAGAGGAGTTGCTTGGCCCACGTTGGATCTCGAGTGTTACACAGAAAACAGACAAACACAAAACATATAACCATGAAACAGAGACAAACATGAATCAGACAAGACAATGGCGCTGCACAATTTCTCAGAAGTTTTCAGGTGTCCAAGAACAAAATGTATGTATTTTTTCTCTTTTTCACTTCAACTGACTGATAAGTCACTCTGTCCTTACTCCCTTAAAATGAGACATAATTATGTCAAGAGGTCCAGATGGAGTTTGTCCCACATCCAAAAGCAAAGTCAGTCTGAGTCTAGCCATACACACACACACAGAATCATACAGAAACAGCAGTGCCCCCTCCAGTGTTTCCAGAGTCAGATAAGCACCTGGCACCACTGTCCGCCCAGAGCTCTCGGCCAGAGAGTCAGTCAGCGGAAAGTCCTCCACAGCCTCCAGATTCCAAGCAGGTCAGGACCTCCAGGTGGGTCCTATGACCCCAGATGGGTCCTCTCACAACCCAAGCTTCCCAACACGGGTCCTCACGACCCCAGACTGGAGGGTAGCTCATCAGCAGCCCTCTTACAGAAGTCACAGCAGGTTGAGAATGGTACTCTGTAACCCTATCCTGACAAAGGGGAGCCCTCACAGACCCCTCCTCCTTCTGAGAAAGAGGCTCCAGGTCCTCCAGGATGGACCTCTCCCACACAAATGAAGGGGAGCAAATCAAAAGAAAGACAATACAACCACAGCAGACACTGACAGACAGATAGATGCGCCCGGGATGAGATCACACCAAGTTGAGAGGTAGTCTCTCCAAACGGAGGGGGAGTCCTCATGGACCCCACCTCACACAAACGGAGGGGGAGTCCTTACGGAACCCACCTCACACAAACGGAGGGGGAGTCCTTACGGAACCCGCCTCACACAAACGGAGGGGGAATCCTTACGGAACCCGCCTCACACGACTCTGGAGTGTCCCCCAGGCCCTGGGCTCTGGTGTGCCGGCGCGTCTGCCCCACCACGAATCCTACCAGTACAAGCGTGCACAAACCAAAAGATCCGTCCCGTGGCGCTGAAATGACACTCATGTATAAATACTTAGACAAAGACAAGACAAATAGACAAATAGACAAATATGAGCTCGAGCTTACCTCCGATACCCGACTTGCGGGGTCTGGGGGGATGCGTCAATTCCCGGTCAGGGAACCAAAATGTTGGACCTCAGAGATCCAAACTGGGATCCCCAGGGCCCAAACCGGAACACTGCACCCCCACAGAGACTCACAGACGGGATATCGATGCAAATAGCAAGAGGATTTATTCCAGTATACTGGGGCTGTTCTAACACGCAGGATAGAAGCGACCCCAGGGAGCAAAAAGCAAGCCTTTTTATTTTACACTTGAAACGGTTGCTAGGCACAAGCCGAGTTGGGACAAGTTGATTGGTCCCCAGATTGTTTTCTTTTTTTGATAGGTAGGGGTCAGTTAACCTTTAAACTGATTGGTGCTGGCATATAGCAAGGTTGCGGGCTCCTAGGAAATGTAAACTTTAGGGTCTTAGTCAATGTGGGTCGGGGGGGAAGACTCTTACCCGAGGCCATGGGCTGTCTACGTGGGGAAACTCTTTTAGCCCAAGGCTGTCTTGTTTGTCTTAGAAAGTATTTTTCTTTAACTCTGGGAACTGTTTTGGGTCACAGTGCTCCTAGCTTGGGCCTACACAGTTTTGGTGCTCTTAGAAGCCTGACTAAAGTTTGGCTGCTTTGGTCTTGTCCTTTCAAAACCTCTAGTGACTAGTCAGTTAAACCAAAAAGCTTTTCTTAACATAAAAATTCCAAGTGTTCCTCTACAGTTTGCAGCTATATTTTCCTCCCATCCAAGATAACCCCATTTAGGAGATTCGAACCCAAGCCATGTCAGAAACAAAGCGCACTCTTAGATCATAAATGTGAGATATTTAAATGTCGTGAGTTAGGTTAGCTTAGGTCCGCAGACCTGGTGTTAGGGGGCACTAAAAGAAATTACACTGTTAAAATGGTTTCTGAAAGCTTATTGTAGAGTGTGTTCCCTCCTGGACACTATGCTAGTTTTTGAGGAAACTTCTCCATCTTTCATCAGGTTTTCAAATCCTGGAAGATTTTCAGAGTTTATAGTAATAATAACCACTGGTAGAATTATTAGATGGAATTCATCACTCGGAGAATAACTATATTTCCTAATTTTCTCCCTTCATCTTTATTAATTTTTCAGATTTACTGTTTATATATTTTAGATTTCATTAGCACTGAGAACCAGCTAGGTTGTTAGCGTGTCTGTCCTGGAGTTTCTGGATCAACTATGGAGATGTAGAGCATAGATGATTAAAGATCGTTTCTCCTATTCCACTTTTAGGGGACCATTAGAAGTTACCACAAGCACTAATCCTTTTTCCTTATACTTAATGCAAGATGTGGGGTCCTCAAAAGTCTAGAAGAGGAAGCAAAAGCTAATTCAAGCAGCTGGGGAAGCTGCTAACATCCCTCACCTATGCGATCTGACTGGGCCTGAAAGAACCTCCCGAAAACATGAGTGTCCCTCAGCTTCGCCTTGCTTCCACACCAAGCCCGTAAAATGGACGTCAAAACATTTGATTATAAAGTGGTTTTTATTGTCAGGAGACAAATCTTGCTCAGGAGGCACAGGACAGCCAACTTCGTATTTGGAAAAGAAGGTGATCCCTTGTTATTACAATATCGCATCTTAATTGATTTTTTTCAGGTGATTGAATTTTGCACAGAAAAAACCCACAATACAGAGGCCCCAAACCTACAAAATAAAATGTGCAATCACAGAAGCACGTGGGACATCATCAAGAAGTCTACTGATTTTCGGAACACCTCCCCCATGAGAGAAGTAGCACCACCACAGAGACCCACATTTTTGTTGCTGAGGTCCAAGCGGCGAGTGGTCTGCTTGGTGCTGGATAAGTCCGGAAGCATGAGCTCAGTAAGATACTTTGTGCTGGATTTCTTAAATCAAGTATTTAAGCTAAATATAGAAATATAATTTATCCTTAGCTTTGGCTCTAGTAAAATAACACATATATTCATGTTCAAATATATATAATACATTCGTTCATAAACAAATAAATTTCCACACAATGATTTTAGGTAAGTAAGTACTAAGAATTAGTTTAAAAACAAATAATTGTTTTATTGTTTATTGGATCATAGGCCATTTTTACTCCTTTCAGTTTTACTAGTAAAAATACAACAACAAAAAGGAAAAAAAATCTACAGTTTCACTATTCATATCGTTCCAGTTTTATTTTTATTAATGTATTAGATTTTCCTCTCCGAAAAGTCTAGATTTACAGTTTACAGTTTAGATTTGTGATCCAGCTTTTGGAATGGACCCCAGGGCCTTGCACATGCTGGGCATGCACTCTGACACTTTTGAGTTTTTGAGTGTTTGTTTGTCTGTTTCTTAGCTTTTGGGACACAGGCATGCTGCAGAACAATGCACCCTTTGGTCTGGTGTTCACTATGTCACCTCGGCTGGTCTTTATCTTTTGTCATTCCTTCTGTGTGAGGCCCCCAGGGGCTAGGATTATAGGCATGTATGCCCATCTCCCTCCATGGTGTAAATTTTAAAGTATTTTTTCTGTCACGGTTTCATACATGTATATATTTTGCTCATATTAACCCATTACCCTGTCTTATCCCTTCTCTCTCTATCTCAACAAATATCCCTGCTACTTTGATGGGTGTTGTAGCAATGCCTCCCTTAGTATAGAAAGTATAGGCAATTTACCAGTGGCTGCCTCTGAAGAAAAATGAATCCCTTCCCTAGCCGCCGTTAACCGCCCACAGCTCCTCATGAGCCCTCCCCTGTCCGTACTGGAATGTTGATGGTCTTGACCTCGTGCAGGTAACCATGGCTGCCATGAGTTCGTGAGTGCGACGGCCGTGTCATGTCCAGAAGGCGGCATTTCCCAGCTCCAGGTCTTACATTCTTTCCACTCCTCTCCCGCCATGTTTCCCAGACTGGAGGGAAGGCAGGCTACGGCTTTATCACCTTTATTTAGGGTTTATCTCTCACT